>JAWWTY010000077.1:111606544-111752389 GCA_035222235.1 Margarornis squamiger | reverse complement strand
GAAAGAAAGAAAGAAAGAAAGAAAGAAAGAAAGAAAGAAAGAAAGAAAGAAAGAAAGAAAGAAAGGAAGGAAGGAAGGAAGAAAGGAAGGAAGAAAGGAAGAAAGGAAGAAAGGAAGAAAGGAAAAAAGAAAGGAAGAAAGGAAGAAAGGAAGAGAGAACACTTTATACAACGCTGGAGTCACTCCAAGAGATCAGGATCTGAACTGAACTAAACAATTTGGCTTAGCCTCTGTTTGTATTTACGCTGGCTTTTTGTCAGCAGAGCTACTGCTAACTTGTACTACAGTAAGATTTATTCTGACATGCTAGATGCTAAAGTGATAGCTTAGTGAAGGACAAGTCATGTAACTGTACAATTACAATGCTGATCCCAGTTGCACTGAAGTGAAATAAATTTCTTCTTTGGCATCACACGGCTCCCAGAATATCCTTAACAAGGCCAGAAGAATGAATGTCATGGATGTTCTTTAGAAGGTATGCTATGCTACTATACATAATGCTACTGCAGTCTTGTAATGTGTATCTCTCAATATTTTTTTTAGTGGACATCAATATTTCATAGCAATTTGAAAGTTTCTTCTTTGTCCTTAGCCAGAGTAAAATTGTTACATTATACAAATGAGAAAGTAGCTGGGCTTGGAACTGCCAACATGACAATTACTTATGGTCACAGAAGAGATGACCTGGTATTTTAACACATGGAATTAACCCTGTGCTAGCTGTTTAGCAGAAGCATGTTAGTAGTACTAAAAAAATTACTAAATGATGATTAAATCCAGATGTCAACAGCTTGCCATCTGCAATTCTGATGAATCAGCAGTGATGAACTGGTAAAATCAGAGAGAAATTAAGAATGGATTTAAACACCTAGCAACAGTAAAGATGAATAAATCCTTTTTTCCAAGATAGAAAATATGATACATTTTTTAAAAAAATAAATTCAGAATCCCTGAAGTTAGAAGTCATGGTAATGTTGTTTAGAAATATCTGTTCAATTACCTGACCAAAAAGGGCATTCTTTATAACCAAGACATAGGAATACAAAATTTGATATTGTTTTTCAAAATAAAATCCCAAATTTTTTAAGGTTGCAATTTTGGAAAGTGCTGAGTAGAAATTCTCTTGAATTTCATCACACAGAGGTTTGAGAAGTTCATTTGGTTTCATTTCTTGATAGCTGCAGCTGTTCAGTTTTATATCTATTTTCCTTGAGTACTCTTAATGCAAAAATTTTAATTTTCACATTCATTATTTTCACATTGATTTATTGTTATTAATTAAAACCTCAAATATGTTCCATTTAAATATAAGTTAAAGCTGTAGATTATAACAGTAATACATCTGCACATCTTCCAAATCCAAAGCAGTCAATCTGATCATGTTTCTAACACATTTACCGCACTCACAGGACTTTCAGTGACACACATCTACTTCCTCTACTGGGCACAGTGAACTCTACAATTTCTCTGCTTCGAATCCATTAATATTGAATCTTCTGAACACCTTTGACTACCACTGAGCCATGAAAGAGAAGGAAACAGCCCCTCATGGGATCATGCCTGGCACAGCTAGTAACAACATAAAAAAGACAAGTAAGTTTCACAAACCTCCAGTCTAAATTGAACAACGAAGGTTGGTGCGGTTTTTAATTCAGTCATTATTACTTGGGCTTGAGATATATTTAGACTTATCTAACTGCAGTTCAGCAGTCATACCTATTTCACATACATGGCTTATTTCTGTGTGAGTAAAACCCAAGTCTGAAAGTCCCCTTTCTTCCTTCTTTTTCCCCTTAATATCACCTTTTTATATTCACAACTCCCTTTGAAGAGTATTTACTGAAAGAATGAAAAAGAGGCTATCACACAGAACTGAAAACTTAAAAAAAGAAGACCGAAGAATTTCAATAAACTTACTGTGTAGTTAGATCAAGGACTAGAGATCCTCACTCCTACAGCAAACAACCTGCAACATCTGAGACAATTTCTACTCAGCTATCTCCAGTTTACCAGTTTCATTAAGATAGGATGACTGTTTAACAGGGTTCTGATATATATGTTTCATGAACATTCAATTTAGAAACCTTGTTTCCATGACAAATTTAATGACCTTTTCAGCTTTTAAAAATTCAGTCAAATCTTCTTTAGGTGATGGTCTATGTAGTACCTAGATGTACAGCGTTGACAGACCTCTACCATTAAAACCTGCAGAGGTTTGAATTAATAAAGCAAGGTGGCTTACTAGGGAGCTTTAATTTCTGGGCTTATATGTGTATAAATACCCCTGCTATAAAAGGACAGCATATTCATGCTTCTTTGATTCAGACCAGCATCCTGCAAAAAGTAAAGGTAATAAGTCATTCAGCACAGGATAAACTGAAAAATGCATAAGAAATATTAACCCCCTACACTGGCCATATATAAATGACAGACTTGGAAGTGAAGCACGCCAAAATTATTTTACACAACTATAATACCTAGATTTCCATTGGCATTTGTTTCCAGCAGTCTCCTAGCCCTCCCTCCCAGCTGGCAAAAAATTGCAAGATTTATATTGCAAGCCCTTTGCTACTTCAGGAAATAAAGATGATGAGTGTTGACAGTTGCTAGGAACACATTATATGCCAGTACATGCAGGTGCTTAAGTACTGTGATAGTCCATTTAAAAATAAAATATGAACTAAGGCAATACAAAACACATAGGTAGTTCAGTTGACAACCACTCAATCACTCACCAGAGGGAGCCCATTTTCCCTTCCTACCTTGCTGGGACCTCAGAACTAACCTGCTAAAAACTCTACAGATGCCAGAAGGAGTAGCTGCCTGCTAAGGGAGCCACACAGACATACTGTGAATAAGAAAGGACAGTGTAGCTGCTTGATTAATACTTTCTGCAGCACAAAAAGTTCTTGATTGAAGAAGTTGCTGTATTTGCCTTTCAAGCAGAACATTTCTGAGGGAAACCAGTCATATATCTACTGCACATCACTGACAGATGTAAATATTTTATACCATCCTAGGTAGCCTTCTAATTACTGTTTGCTAGACTGCATTTTTGATATATTGCCATTGAATACTTTAGGGTAGGTTCTTGCAAGGAAAAGTCTTGTCTTTTCATTAGAAAAATACATTTTTTTCAAAGGATACTACTTCTCACTTTACCTGACCTCAAGGAGAAGAACCATCTTTTTAATGTATTAGTAACTCTCACACATTCTTTAAAGTCCAACTGAAAAACCTGAGCAATACAATTTGCATTTCAGCTAAACACAGAATTAAGTCTGAGATCATAGCTAACACGGGAATGTGTCCTGTTCAGGAAGGACCTGCAGCTCCTTCCAAGGCCAGAGTATGTATGTACACGCAATGTTTGGAACAGGACATGATACAGAGCTCCCTTGGCAGTTTTCAGAACTTGACAGAGCTGCAAAGGTTGCTTTTTCTTTTGCTGGTTTGTTTTTCTTTTTAAATCTTTGGCCAGGTAAACACAAGATCTATTTAGTAGCAAAACTGCACTGCCACCTATCTAAAGAGGAAAACCTTGCTAGTGAAGTTACATGAGCAAGTATGTGCTTCTGGCACTAGAGATTACCTACAGTTTCATACCTCCCAGTATCTGTCCTTTTTTTCCCTTCAATATAATGAAATATAATTAAGTTGCTACTTTTACGTCTAGTGTCTTCTTTGTTCTTCATGTTTCTTAATTACTGATTAATACATTTCCTCAGCACTTTTCACAGATACTGCTAGCCAGCAGTCAGTAGATGCCATAGCACACACCTGAACTACTGATAAATAAAAATCCAGTCCCACTGATTATTTCCTTTCCATAGAAAGCAAATTCAACTTTTAAAATTTCCCTTTCAGGTTTGCAACAGTGCAACCACACATTTTTTTTGCCACTTGTCAGACTAAGTCAATAGCAAAATCTGAGCAACAAAAATTTGACCTGGGTAAGTAATAGTTGTACACAAGTTGATAATAAATAGTTGTATTTCAAACTAATTATTTCAAACTAATTCTTATAATTTTCTTTGCAGCTTGTAGTTTCAGAAACTACTTCCTGAAATACAATCAACTGATTTTTATTTAAAGGTGTGACTACAGAACTAAGGCTGGCTCAATCACCTGTCATTGGAAGGATTCCATATTAACGGGTCCTCACTAGTCCATATTGAACCTTAACACAGCACTGGCTAGACACTAGCCTACCAGAACTTCACTTTACAGCAGCACCAAATTAATCTAAAATTGAAACAAGAAGATAAGATAAAGTTATTCAGTTACTAAATTACATACAGGCATGAATATGGAATCTGGGGAATCCCTTTGACAGGTGCATACAAGGTTTATGTCTCAAAAGAGCTCTTACTGTAAAGAACACACAAAATGATAAAATGTTCAACAAGTATTTTTTACACTAAAGGTTAAATTACAGAACTTTAGGTAGTATGATTACTGATTTTATGCATGTGTTTATAAAACACAGCCTTTTGGATCACTGGTTCAGCGTGAAATTTCAAATTAAAAAATTTTCTTAAATAAAAGCAACTACTACTGGTCTAGTTACCTGTAAGTGGCTAGTAAACATGTATTATTATTTAAAGAGAAAAATTACTCAGAACTGTTTTTCCTTTGCTAGAGAGTTTCAATAAAATGGAAATTTAAAAAAATCTATATTTGAAAACTAGTAGATTATGATATATGTTCAGATTCTGTCTCAAACAGAAGTAGATTGCTTGCATGGCCCTTGCAGAAACATTTTTCCAGTTTACTCTGTGAATACTTTCATATGTTGAATTTATTGGATTAAAATCATAGTGATGATAAGTGCATGTATTTTTTTTCTGAGAGTACTATAGCAACAAACTGGGCTGCAGCAGCGAGTGATTAGATAGCTACAGTATCACAGCTTAAAAAACTTCACTTGTAATACTGAAGTATACAGTTGACCAAGATGTATGCCTAATTACGATTAAAAAGCATCCCTTTTTTATAAAGACAAGGACACAGATTGCCGATTACTGGCTGATACTGGTTGACAGATTATTATTCATCTTTACCTACATAAAAAGAGTTTATAGGTTCACATATATTTAATGTGATTTTGTGCACATAGTCGTACATTAAGATCATCATTTATCATTGTAGATCAGAATTTATACTACTGAAATAAGAGGTCAGTAGAAAGACATCTGTGACAAAATTTGATAGCAGATACTGTGAAAAAATTGCTCTTCAAATATCAGTGATATATCTTAGTAAATATTTAATTAAATATATTTTTACAAAAATAATTTAAATAATAATGTGAATTAAATACAATACTTGGCACCAGCAGTAATTTGGACATATTGCTGGGAAGATCACAAAGTGTTCAAGGTTACAACTTGAATTTCCAGCCAGAATCAATAAATCTATCTGAGTTGCCTTGCAAGTGTAATATATTCACTAGGGAAAACTTTCTTTCAAGAACCAGTTATTATCCACTGCTTTGTTAAAAGTAATTAAAAAATGGCTAATCAGCTTGAATCTTAGAAGAAGTGTTGGATATGAGGTTAATAGCATTAAGACCACTCAAAATCAATTCTGTAAGTTCCACAACAACAAAATATTAAAACCCGAAAGTTCTCAATCTCAAGTGTTTATCCACTCTTTTTTTCAGTAAATTTAATAGTAGGAGCTCTGACCAGACTCAGGTTTCATGGAATATCTGTATGTTTAAAGAAAGGAATGGTCCAGGAAGGAAAAGGCTGTTGACTATTTTCAAGGATCTATGACTGAGCAGACCAAGATCACAGAAGTAGCTTCAGCTTCACCCCTTTGTCACAAGCTAAACTGGGCATGATTTTAAAGGGTCACTGTCTTAAGAACTAAAGCAAGACACTAAGGAGATACTCCTTGAAAGTTCCTATGTGACTGAAACGCTAGATGAACAACTAAAAGTCATGTTTATCAGATCTCTGCCTACTGCTCTTACCTTGTAATCAAGGACATTCTGGAAAAAAAAAATAAAATTCATACTTCTTTTTCCAAACCCACTTTTTTTTATATGATCTTACTCCAAAGGACATTTGTATATTATTTTTCACCCAACAAATGCTTTACAAAGATATGTCAATATTACTCACACTGTTCTGGACCTTTGGAAATTCGGGACAAATAAATGTTCCAACTAACTTGTCCAAAGTTATAACATAGGAGAAAAAGGCTATGGATCATGTGCTCCTCCCTTTTCCCTCTTGAATTTTAAGCACAATTCCAAGCTGAACTTATAGAGATTGGTCTTAGACTCCCTTTGTCGCACAGTCTCATTAAAAAACTGTAGGAGAATCAGAACATCATTAGGACTCTTTAGCATACCTGCCATTTTTAGGGTGTCTACTCAGGGACTAGCAATAACAGGTAGATTACAGTCAATTGGGAAAAGGGTAAATCAATAGTCCAAAAGAAACTTAGTAGTGAGGATCCCAAATCTTCACTGCTACCACACATTCTGTGAACAATTCTGGAGCTGCGGCTTAACTCTCCTTTCTTTTAAGCTTAATTACCTTTTTCCATATTGATCCTAGAAAACTGCCAAGTGGCAAACAGTGTACCTGGAATGAAAATGGCAATATACTATATAGATACACCATATATACAATATATAGGATACAAAGCAGTACTCACTGCATACTACATATGACTACATAACCAATATTAGTGTACCTAATTTTTTCTTCATTATTTTTCTACAAAAAGCACAATGGCAAGCTGAAGACAGATTTTAAATGAGGAATATCATTGAAGAGCAGAGGCATTGACAACATTACTAAAACAAAATGTGGTCTCTGCAAGAATGGTTTGAATTATTAAATCTATAACCATGAAATGTGAAATCACTTCAAAAACTCATCTAATTAATTGAAAAAGACCACCATTAGGGAGTTTGAAATTAGGAGTTGAACTAGGACACTATTGACAAATTGATCTTTCAGAATTATCTAGATCAGGAGGACACTGGTATTTATTGGTATAAGTTGATTCTTTTTCTGGATGGCCTGAAGCCTTCTCATGTTGCACCAATTGAGCGAGAGAAGTGGTAAGGAGATTATCACAAGAAACAACTCCAAGATCCCGATAGGGATGTCTTCAGATAGAGGACTACATTTTGTGACAGAAATAGTCCAAGATATAAGCATGATTGGGAATTCAGTGGGGCTTACATACTCCATGTAGATCACAATTCCGTGGAAAAGTAGAATGGATGAATCAGAATACAAAAAGGCAAATTAGTAAAATATCACAAGAGATCAGTCTGAAAAGGCTGTAGGTGTTTCCGTTGCCTTTTAAGAAAAAGGTTGAAGTCAAAGACAGACTACTGTTAGTCTGAAATATTTGAAATATTTTATGGGAAACCATATGAATCTCCAAATCCTACCATAGAAATGCATGTAAAAGGGAAATATGATTTATATCAATATTTGCTTTCTTTAGGAAAAACTTTGTCCGGTTTAAGAAGCTTCCTAGCGTGGAACCAACAGCTAACTTAGGAAAATACAGCTCATGATTTCAAACCAGATTATGTCTATGTGAAGACATGGACTTCTGAACCTCTCCAGGAATGTTGGCAAGGACCCTTTCAAGTACTGCTAACTACCTTTACCACCATTAAGATAGGTGAATCAGAAGCACAGATATCTTATATGAGAGTGAAGAAAGCCCCACCAGCATGAAGGATTGTTAACAGGGATCCTAAGACTTAAAAAATTGACTTTTAGATATGTCATCTAATCTTACACATCACCTTAAAATCTGGGGAGAATGGATATTTATTTGGAGATTATTGTTAGTGGGAGGCTGGGTTGACACAAAAACTGAACAACAAGAAGTATCAATAAGATATAGAGATCCACTGCAGTTGAGATGTGATTTTACTCAGATTCCAGATTTTAATCCTCATAAACTGCAAGTAAACTGGGAAAAAGATAGGAAAGAATTGCAGCTAAAATTAGACACAGAGGTAAATGACACAGTAGTACGTTCTATCACCTTGAAGGATGGAGGTCAATGCCATTATTTGTTGAGTAAAGATGACTTTTGTGGTCAACCACTTGAAAGTAAGGAACAAAAAGGCCCAAAATATCACTTAGTGTTACAAAGTCCAAAGCAAGAATTGATTTGTAGGGGACACCAAACTTCAAAACAAGGATGTTGTTTAGAATTAGAAAAAGAGCAAGGAAATTTGATTAGGCAATTCGGTCATTCAGTAGAAGTTGCCCCAACACAGACTAAGAAAGAAGGGATTAAAAGACAGAGATAGAAAAATTAATACACCTCCCAAGAAAAACCCAAGAAGAAAATTTGATTTTAGGATTAATCAAAAAGTTTGCCAGTTTGCAAAATGTGTCACAAATTACTGCTTGTGTACCAATACCAACAGCAGTAGGGGAGTCCATTCCATGAGGAATCTTAATGATGAACTTGACTATTCTAGAACATGAAAACAAAACCACATGTTGTGAAGAGAAACCTGTGACTGGATGGAAGAAACAAATAGAGAGTATTAGGAAACAATGGAAGTCTCCGGGGAGCAGAGCTGATATTGAGAAATTCTGTTTTCACCAAAATTGGGAGGTTACAGAACACAGGTTGGTGCTTTTATGATGAACAAATAAAAAGAAATGTGAGCCCCTGAAATTCCTTCTATCCTTAAGTTTTCTGAACTTTAATAACAAATGATGTTAATATTTATCTTTGATTTTAAAACTAACTTGTTGCTTTTTCATTTTGTACTTCAATCCTTATATTACCATTTCAATTTTATAATACAGCTTTGTTCATTTAGCAATGGAAAAAAAAAGAATTCTAAAATAGAAGAAATAAATCTTATACCCAGGAATTCTGCAAATAATCATTCAACAATGCTCCCCTCTAGAAAATACTGTAACTGTGCAATTCTGTCTTCACATTGCACACTCAGATTATGCTACTTCTTCCTAGTTTAATTTTCAACCTTGTGCATGAATTGCAATAGTCCCATTGGCCAGCCTTGCAATAAAGAGAAGACAGGTGTTCTAGTCAGTTTTGATATCAAATGCCTCATAAGGAGTTTAATTTTTCCACTGAACAGAACAGCTGAAATCTTCTGCACACACATATTACTTTGCTCACACAAAGCTGTGAAAAATTAGTATTGAAAATTATAAGGATTACAAAAAGTAACTATATGTTGAAAAGCTTATTTTTCACTAGTTTCAAGGATTTTTTCTAACTCAAATGTTAGAGTTAAAAAAATTAAAATCAATACTCAAACCTGAAAACCACCTCAAAAAGAAAATGAGATATCTTTCAAGGAAGCATCCAGTTTCTTCCTCACATTGAATAATCCAGAATCATTTATGTTTAGTAATGACTTTGCAATTTATATGTAGGTACATGACAGATCACAGGTGATTAACATCTCTGTAAGCATCTCTATTCTACCACAGTTCTGCTTTAAGATACACTGCTACATCCTAGAATACCTTTCCTAAATAAACTCCAGAAGGTAAATACTTAAGACAATAGCAAATGAGGGGTGAATGAATGTAAGAACATCAAAGGTTCTCTGAGGGAGCTGAACCACAAGAGAAGCTTTGAACCCAGGTTAAAGTGTCACAGGGTGCTACCTGAGCACTGCATTTATCAATTTAATTCCTTCAGAATCAACAAATAAACTTTGTGACAAAGATAAGAGAATTTAAACCTGTATTTCTTTCTTAAAGCTGTCTTTGAAGTTACCTTATACCTTAATGTGTAACTACCATTTTAGACACACATTTCAAAATGGTTAAAAAAAATTCTCAGCAGTGAAAATATGCAATCATATTGAGTCACAGACACAACTCCCCCCAAGAAACCTAATTACCATAAACCAGTAAAATAACAGTAAAACCGTTTTCCATTTTATTAAGAATTTTGGGAAATAGGTATAATTTTTCTACTCAAGTAGTGCATCTCTATTCCCAAGATGAATAGCCACAAACATTAAATAGAGAACTCCATCTAACAAAGTAAACAACACTACAGAAACTCAGTTAATGAGAAATTCACAGCACTAAAAAACATGCCCAGGTTTATTGGCCAATCTTTTAAAATAGGAATCTAAAACTGTTCTTGTGAATCTGAGTATTAGTAGGCAAAGCCTGGTTTGCATTTGTATCTGTATTTACAACGAAAACATTTCTTTCATTGGTACCAGCTCTTTGCACAGAAATGCATAACCGAGAAATGCTTCTAAAAGTCTTCCCCTCCCCTCCAACTCACTCCACTTACTGAGGTATCTAAACAATATTTTTTTAATTTTTGACATCTTGGTGCAATCCTGTCCCATGAGAAAGACTCCCTCAAACCCTCCCTGTTCACACAGTGGAAGGATGGGCAGACAGCCTTAGTTATTGTTTTTCTTCTTCTCTTTTTTCTTTTTTTTCCCCCTCCACTTTGCCATTGTTTGGACTGCAGCAGACAAGAATACCAGCTTCTGATGCACAATGAGGAGGGTGAGGAACGGGAAGGTCAGTTTTCTCATGCTTCCCATAATTAGAGGTGTCAAAGAAAAAGAAGAGGCCTCTGATGATGCAACTGTAAATTAGTAAAAGTCATATTTTTCAAAGATGGATATATAGGAATAAATACGATGGAAGAATATATTGCCATTCAGGATGTTGTTGGCTATTTAGAAAGTATACCAACTCATTTTACTGTATAGAAATTTCTAGTGAGAATTTTTAGTCCTCTTAAAAATAAGTGACTTGTTTTTTTCTCACCCAGAACATACCAAGAATGTTTCCAAGATCTTGTGAGTACAGTAATTTAAAGAAAAAAAAAGAGTTCTGGTGATAATAGCAGTATTAATAACTCACTGCTATATTTAGTTACATTCACAGCATCAGCCATTGCTTTTTCCACTTGATAAAGAGACTATTGTCAAACTCCACATAAAAGCATGGCTTTGGCAGAATCTTATGGTTTTAGGTTTGAATTTTATTTCAGACTACTGCCTTCAGGTATTTGGAATCAAGTCAGTGATGAGTTTAACTGCAAAGAATATGTGAAATACACAACAATCGTTGAAATGAATCCAATTGACATTAAAACAGTACATTTCTGGAATTTTATTTATTCTATATAGCATTGGAATAAGAAAACACACACTGCATCTTTGAAGGAGTGAAGAGAGCTCAATATCCCAGATGATGAAATGTAGGTTAATGGCCAGTGATAGTTCTTAAAAGACATGGCTAATTTCTCTCAAGCTGTAGGACTTGGGAGTTCCATGGTGGCCAGGAATAGGGTACAGATAGTGAGTTTCATTCTATAGACCGTCATGCTCAAACACCCCTTCCCTGGAGAAGCTGTGTCTATGACCAGGAACAATGTGAAATGCTTGGTAACGGATTTATAAAAAATAGTGTGAAAATGGAATGGTAAAAAATCCATGGGATTTATTTTCTAATAGATATTAATAAAGCAGAAGTTTATAGAAAATTCCATTTAAGGAGCAGAAGTTGCACAGTTATGCAAACAGAATATATTTTCTGCAAGTATCATGTAATCTGACAAGTCAAGGCTCTCTGCAGAAATCTTTTAGTCCTGCCTCAATAAATATTATACATTAGCACACATGTTCTTATGTAAATCTGCTTACAAATTGGACCCCCATGTTCAAATCTGCCTTCTCGAACTCTGACAAGTTTTATTGTTTGGTATGATTTTCTGATAAAAAACTTATTCTAAGGCTCTTTAGGAGAGAGATCACAGAATTTTATTCCAATGTATTTATGAACAATATATGTACATTCTTGTTTCAGAAATACCTGGCAACACTGCTGTATAGCAATTCCAACTAGACTATCTGCCTAAAAGATAAGCAGGTTTAGCCAAACATGCCTTTATCCGGGATTGCAATGCATACACAGAATCCTGAAAAACTTCCAACTTCAGAAATTTACTGTTTATTTTGGAGCACCTATATCAATAACAGCAAAAGATACCACAAAGGTACTAACTGATCATCTGCCTGACAAAATTGAAAAGGAATGTTTTGCTTTTAAATCTGAGAAGGAATAAAATCAAAGGAAATGAGGATGAACTGTCATATGCAGATCCAGACAATAAGTTAACAAAAAGAATTTAACAGCTGACTTAGGGAGCTTTTAATTTTTGCCACCACCACAATTCCTGGATGTTTTCACTTTTGAAAAATGAAATGGCCTCTGCATTTTTGAAAGGTAATTTCTTTCAATACCATTCCATGTCTTCTCATATATCCTAATCCTGTCATCTCAACATCTTAATGTGACTTCATGGTGACATTAACATCCTTATGTACTAAAAAAACCAGGTAAATTTTAAAATGGAGTCACGTCTCCTGAAGAAGAAAAAAAAACGCCAGAAGGTACACCTGCTTGGCTGGTAGTTACACAAGGGGCTGATAACCCACCCCAGCACAGAGCTGAAAATTGCACCTCAGACAGCAGAGGTAGGAGCTAAATACCAAATTTAGAACAATCAGCTTCTTTTCAGTTAAAAGACAACCTTCCACTAGATCTGTCTCTTTCCAATATTTATTAATCACACTTTGGCCATTGCTTTCCTAAGATATCTTAGCCATGTCCATGTGAATTATTTAGCATTTTTCCTCAATTGTGTACTCCTTGCGTGTTAGAAAAAGGATTATGCATTTCTTATTTTGTTTAAATATAGGTCTATTCTCATCAAAGAGGATATATTTAATCATATACTTGTTCTAGCCACTAACACGACTATTTTGATTTTGCTTTTGTTTTATTCCCTGTTATACCAACATCAGAGTTTAGTTTTGGTTTTTTGTTTTTGTTTTAATGTACTAATCACATTTATTTCCCATCAATCGAGCTTGTTTCCTTTTTTTTTTTTTTTTTTTTTAATTATTATTCTTCAGCTTGGATTGCCTGGGTTTGCAGAAACTGGCTGACTTATGACAAGAAGAATGGCACCAAAGCTTGAAAAGAGAAATCCAAAGCTATGCAATATTTAGGCTTAACTCCCCCTTCTACATGGACTATTCTTTTATAAAACAAGATCCTGAAAGGATAATGTTCCAAATTCCATACACAAAAGCAACACACTCTCTGTGAAACCATTAACAGTAACATTGCCTTTTAGTAACAGTTAGGCAAAAGTGGAAATTGATTGGTTGATTGCTACACCTCATATAATAAAAATGGAGCGTTTCAGAAATGCACCACTAATGAAAAGTTAATAGCTAACAAAGAGTAGGAAACAAAGGATACCTGCCACTGGAACCAGCCAAATGGCACCAATATACTAAATAAAACTTGGAAAACTTTTATTGACTATCAACCTCAGCATGCTGGAATAATAAGGAAGTTTGGAATTTCCTCTTTCATTTTGAGTGTCTTTGCAGAAATATCAGCTGGTAACTACATCAGACTGTGCTATGTATAGCTTTGTTGATTTACAGAGGTCTTTAGAAAGCACACACCCAGTGTTTTTCTTCACATGAATAACCCTTATAGACAAACTGCCCAACATACCCAAAGTTCAGAGAGTTAGAGAGAACATTATTTTTTAAAGTTTAGGTCATTAGAAAGGATGATTGTTTAATTTCAGCATCATCAAATTTAGGTAATCTAACAGAATTAGTTTCTAGTTATGAAAGTTATTCTCCAGACTTTCAAAAGACAGTTTCTTGCAACACATAGAAAGAATAGTTATGAAGAAAAGGTGGAATACATTTCTTGATTCTAATCCCTTCAATTAATGTAATTTATCTGCTTTTATTTTTTTAAATATATTTTGAGTTTTTCAGCAGTTGCTTTTTTGAATAGTTATTTTTACAGTGCTAAATAAATAAAACCAAACAAATAAACAAACAAACAACTCTCCCCCAAACCCCAAAAACTAGAACTATGAAAGCAAAGGGGAACATTTGCTCAATAAACAATTGAGTTTTGTTCCTCAATTCTTCCAAATTAATGTTTAAAGTATTTGCATTACAGCAGTACTTTCAGAGACAGGGCATCATGCCTTTTTTTTCCAAATCTCATCCTGTATATTTATATATATATATATATATATATATATATATATATATATATACTAGCTATTACTACTCTTTTTAAAATTATACAGAACTGAGTTAGAGGTTGTATGATTCATTTCATGTCACATTGGAAAAACTGTGGCAGAGGTCCAATTAAAACTTGATCAGATGAAGACAAATGCAGTCAAGCGATATTCACACAAGCAGCCTTCTTAGCATAGATGTATGATGGTTGCTCTGCATCACAGTAAGCCATGTCACCCACCCAGCTTGTTTTGCTCCTTCCTTCTTCACATGGACAAATTCTGCCTGGCTGCAAACATGAGAGGGTGAACAAAGCAGGAGAAAAAATACCACACTGATTTCTGAATAAACAAACACATAGTTCTGATAAATTCGCATTGGTAATGAAACAGAATTCATGCAGTAATTCAAGTCTACTTTCTTCAGAAAGTTACGAAAAACGTTGAATGCAAAACTGCAGTTTGGACTGGATCCTGCACGATGCCTACCAGCCATGGAGAAATGTTTAGCATTCTTATTCCTGCTCAGCATTTCAGCAAATCTGCAGATATTTTTGAAGTTGCAGCAAGCTTCAAGGAAAAAAGTCACAGATCTACAGATAACAGAACGATTTCTGAAAGCCATTAGCATAAGTACTCATTTAGCAAGAAATACTGTGTGTATGATGAAGGGTTTACTTTCCCAGAAGTGCTTATGGGACTTAAGATTGCACAAAAGGGCTGTGAAATGTGTTTCCCTCAGTTCTGGCTCTTCGGTTCCTGGAGCCTCAGGTCACATTCAACTCATAGTTCCTATCAAGCTTTTCCCAAAGGACCTTTGGGCTTCTGCAGTAGCCAAACTTCCCTGGAACAGGAAACTCTATTTACACTGATGTCTTAAAGCCTGGTGCTCATCCATAAAAGGGAAAAATAATACTTTTAGGAACTGCACTTTTCTTAACCTTTAACAGACCACAAGTTAGTCTAAAATGCACATGTTGTAAAAGAAAATTTTCACAAAAACAAGGCAAACTATTTCTGCAGTAGTAGTAAAGACACTTCCCCTGAATTGCCTGCAACGTTCTGACAGTATGCAATGTCTTGACAGGAATGTGAAACAGAAAAATGCAAATTAATTTGCCAATTTTCACTGCCTCATATGAAAGAAAGGCTATCTATAAGCACTAAAATACTAAAATGCTAATATCTTTTATCTGCATCATTTTTGATGCAGGTAATTCTTTTGAGGGGGTTGAATAGTGAGTAGGAAAACTTTTCTTCCCACTATCCATTGACACGGGAGAACAGAAGACTTCCCTGGGAGAAAGTGTTGAAAGTTATTGAAAATAGCTTTCATGATGACAATCTGACTCCTGAGCAGAAATGTCCTGTAAGATCTGTTTCTTATGTGACAAATTACAGCAGGCTACTGGGAAGGTGAAGTAGAAGTATCTCCTTTTCCCTTCTTGTATTACACATTTCTGTTTGTCACTCTCCTTAACAGACTGCTATTTCACAAGGAACATAATGTAACTCCCATTTCTCAAGCAGCTTTTTGAAATTTTTTAACTGCCATTTTGATTATAGGAGGATAATCAATTAAAAGGTCAAACTGAGGATTTTTATTTTAAAAAATCCCTAAAGGGTCACTGTGACTTTATCTAGAGATGCTTTCTAATTTAAAAATAAATTTGCCTTCATGCACATATGAGTTTTGATTTGCATTTTGGTTACTTTAGTGCCAAGATCAAGCATTCTTGGATTACCACATCTTATAATTACATCCTCTGACTTTCCTTCCCCATACCATCTTTTGTTTTCTGCTTTCTTTTTTATCACATCTGAAGTGAGACTTCCAGCTTTGTCAGTTTCTGTAAAATGCCTTGCACTTTACAAACCACAGAAATTAACAATATCTCTCTTGTGCAGGATAAATTTGCTGAAGGCTGCTTTGAGATACCGAGCAAAATCTTCCTGAAAAGTTGTCGAGTTTCTTGCATGAATGATGTCAAAATTAGTGACAGTTCAGCACTGCAGGCACCTGAGTCTCTATAAAAAAAGCCTAAACTGCAAGCTTTGTGTGCAGACTGAGATTTTGTTTTGAGAATGCGCTGATGTTTTCAGTAGACGTCCCTTAATTAGCACTACTCTCCTTTGAAAAATCATTGTTTTAAACTGAACATCTATCCAATAAAATATTTCTTTTTTGGATTCTTATTCATATTTTTGTGGAAATCTACTTTCCAAATATAAACAAAGTAATTTCAACTCCTATGTCAAACTTCCTTTAGCTCCAGAAAACAAGTTGATGTGCAGATGATGTAATTGGTTTAGAAAGTGAAATTGCATCTTTTAATCTAGCTGTAAACAGCAACATGGAAGATAAAGGAGCTGTTACAGTAGCATATTCTTAGTGGTGACATTATTTTACTTGAGGTCAGCTATTAATGTTTCTGATTTAAAGGTGGAAGTTGAAGTTGAAACTTACAATCACATTGCTTACTAAGAATGGCAAACAGTATCTGCATGACCTTTTCCAGATCATATTTGAATTCAAGGTCTTTAATACTTTAAGTATGACCTCTTGGATGGACAAACCTATTTAATATGATTCCACACGCTGGGCAAATTTTGACCTCAGTTATATTCTAAGACATTAAAGAAAGCAAAAGGACACAGGGGTTTTCCATAATTTTCTTTCACTAATCACAAGGACTTGACAATATAATGTCTCTAATCTGTCATCTAGGAAATGAGTAAGATCCTAAAAATAATTGGGAGTATCCCAAGGTGACTAAGTGTAGATCTATGAAAAAAAGTGATATATTATCTTTGTATAATATTATGGTTTATCTTGGCATTTGTCCACCTCTCTCTCTCCTTCTTGTGTTGAATTCTCTTATCTGTCTGAGCCTCATCATCACCTCAATTCTACAAGCTCTTCAAAGTGGCTGGTTAGATTTTTCATTGCTTCCTATTACTACATTCTTATTTAAAGATGAAATGTAAAAAGAGATAAACTTGCTATTAATAACAAAAGCTTTATTAAAATGCTATTTTCTCTCCAGGTTTTAAGTATTCATAATACTGTGCATGAAATAAGAGGCATTTTACTTTACTATGTAAATTATATTTTTCCATCTAAACCTTTAAAAGAAGATTCATGCATTTAATTCTACCAGATTGTTCTGTTTTGCACTCATTCTTTTGAGGTTATGATTATTTTTTTGATTTTGAAAAATAAAATTTATTATAACAATTGCATAATAAGTATTATCCAAACACAGGCATTTGAGTTTCAGTTATAACATACACAATAAACCTGAAAAATATGTCTGTGTGGTTTAAATATACAAATGGCGTTACTAATTTAAAGTTGCAGCTGAATATGTTTATAAAGGTTTGATCTTTTAAAACTCTAAAGGCACCTAGCAGACTCAATTTTAGTGTAAACATTGGTAGCTTACTTCCAGTAAAACTACTATAGAAGAAAAGCACTTGTTGATACTGATTGAAAAATACTATATTAGAATGACCAAAAAAACTCCACTAAAGTTGAACAAGATCTGACAGATTTTACAAGGCTGGAAAATGGGAATGCCTAAAAGAATAAAATGATTCTCTGTCTTTCCCTTTTTAGATACTTTCCCACAGAAATTAAATAAAATATTTAAAATGCTTTGTAAAACAGAGGCCTAGAAGCCTCAGTCCCTTTCTTCATCTTCTCCTCTCCATTTCAAGTTCTGAAAATATCTGGAAGACCGGACACTTAATCATAGAATCACAGAATGGTAAGGAGTTGGAATGGACCTTAAAAATCATTTAGTCACAACCCACCCTGCCACAGGCAGGAACACCTCCCGCTAGACAGGTTGCTCAAGCCCTGATCCAACTTGGCCTTGAGCACCACCAGGGTTCTTTGAGGCATCCAAAACCTCCCTGGGCAAACTGTTTCAGTATCTGACCACCCTCACAGTAAAGACAATATCTAAGCCAAATTTCTCCTCTTTCAGATTGTATCCATTGCTCCTTGTCCTATCACTACAGTTCCTGATGAACAGTCCCTCTCTGGCTTCCCTATAGTCTCTTCAGATACTGGAAGGTTTCTGTGAGGCCTCCACAGAACCTGCTCTTCTCCTGGCTGAACACCCCCAATTATATCCAGTGCAATTGCATTATCTCGACTTAGCTTTGTATTAATCTGGACCAAAAGTTGGTGTTCATTATCGAACTAAAGCAAAGGTAAGTCATGTAGTGCCTCTCCACGTTTGAGTGATTCCTTGTACAGCAGAGTCCCAAATACCTATTTTTCTATGGAAACATGCAGTTGGGCTATGAGTTACTTTTTTACTGTCTGTAATTGTTTGTTACCTGCTTTTGGTCACAGAACCGAAGAGTATTTAAAGCAATCACCTTCTAAAATGACAATTGATACAATCTGTTGAAAACTGTATCAACTGGCAATATAAACAACAGCCAGTAGCTTGAGCTTCTACAGATTTGCAGACCTAGACAAACAAGGCTAGCTTTAATAGTTCAAATTCTACGCTTAACAATTACAACTGGAAGGTTATTTTTTAAATGGCAGAATGCATTCAGACAAAGTAAAAAAGATGAATTTGCATTTAGTACCTAGCTAAATAACACTTTTGTCAAAATTCTAGACAAGCTTGGAGTCATATTTAGGAAATATCAAGAATTATAGAATCATAGAAAGGTTTGGATTGGAAGGAACCTTAAAGCTCATCTAGTTCCAATGCTCATGTCGTGGGCAGGGACACTTTCCATTAGACTGGGTTGCTCAAAGCTTTCTGCAACCCATACCTGAACATTTACAGGGAAATGGGACATCCACAACTTCTCCCATACCTTTAAATATCCTAGGTTATATAACTATGCAATAATTATATAACCGTAGCATGAATAATTGCCAGCATGTTGTATTTCAGTGCTATAACCCCATACATCTAACCCAGCTGCCCTTGCTTTAATGTTACCTGCACAGCATTAGACAGATAGAAAAGCTCTGTTCCTTCACTAAACAACCTCAGTTCTGTCCTCTGCATAGGCATAGGACTGTTGTACCCAAATGTATCACATTTAGCTGAATCTCTCAGGATGACTAAGATTTCCCTCAAAGCAAAAAAAAACAAACCAAACCAAACCAAACAAACAAAAAAAACAAACAAAAAACCCCAAATAATTTCAATAAATATTAATTTCAATTTAATGTTTCATAAAGCAATGGATGAAAACAAGACTGCTGCCCCCCAAAACTTATAATCTAAGTATACATCTAGGAAAAATTTTGTAACACATATTGTATTTACATCTACAGTCCAAGAAGTAAAGCATAAAATAAGCATGTATATAGAGAAGTTGTTCAGAAATTAGTAAGTATTATAGGCAATGTCTAAGTACTATGTTGTTTTATTTTTAAACTTATCATGTGCTGCATTTAGATAATCAGTTAATAACTGACAAACAAATCTCTTCATGGCAACTAGACATGAGTCTTTTTCAAGTGGAGTATTTTAAGGAAAGACATTTAAGAGGAAAGGGTGGAGGTATGGAATGGATTTGTTTAAAGCTAGTAGCCAAATTCACATATCACTTGACACTACTAAGTTCAGATTTTCACTAGAGATAAATTTGGAGTAGGAATTTTAAAATAGTTTCAAGCATTCCATCATCATACACTGAGAATTGGTTTATTGGAGCATTTTCAGAAATATGAGTTCTCAGTCATTTCCTCTTCCTTTTATTCCCTCATTCTTTCTTATCTTAATTTATGGTGATATGTTTATAATAATAACTCAGTGATACAAACACTGGTTAAGCAGCAGGAATCATTTGAAAGTGACTTCATCAGTCACATGAAGACTGCCTTTTGCACTTGTCCTTGACTTGCATATGGAAGGTAGCACGAAAGCAGGAAACTTCAAAAACAGAAACATCAAACCACCCATAAAATGGACAGCCTAAATTATCTGTAACTATGAGATCTCACAAGAACTGTATATTCTTCTTTTAATTTATTATTTTACTAAAAAAAATTAAATTTAACCCAAAACTTAAAATATTAAATCCCTGAATTCCTGCAATTCCTTATTAAAATCTTTCAACCCTTAACTGACTGAAAATAGTAATGTCTGATCACTCCCCTTTTTTACTTGATTTTAGAGGCAATACTCAGGTCTATAAAGGTTTTGACAAACACACAAACTGAGTAGAAATTATTATTCCCCCTCTGGAAAAAATATTGTGTTCCAAGGGAGGATCTCTAAGTTAAGCAGTGTCATACAAGCTCTTCTTTTAAAACCAGGAGCTATGATCCTAATGAGCAATGATTTCCACACATCTTTGGAAGTCTTTGGGGAAACCTACAGCACAATGCTGCATGCAGTTGCACCAGGACAACACAAAGGTGGGAGAGAAAGTCCAATCACTTTTATAATAACTATTAAAGTGCGTGCTATGCAGATATAAGTAATAACTCAAAAATATTAGTACAGCAGCTGGGAACCACAATGAACATGAACCTGTATGAGTAAAAGAAATCCTCATTTCAGGATTGTGACCTTAATTTATTGAAGGTTAAAATGTGGCCCTTGAAAATACAGCTACAACAGAAGCCACTATTTGAACCAGGGACAACTTTAAGCTGCCTGTGCAGCAGGGGTGGAATATTTCACCTGTTCCAAAAGAGATGGCTTCCCTAATCAAACACCTACTGTTTTCTTTTGCTGTCTGATGATGCAAGCAAGACAGAAAACAGGCTTTATAGGCATGCAGTCCATGCTTCCACCTCTTCCATCCTTCTCCTTCTGGTGGTACCTTTTTCCTAACAGTGGTAATTCATTCTTTTCCTTCTTCCCAGCAGCCCAGGAAGTCAGGGCCAATGGACGACTGGAAGGAAAGGTCAGGAATTGTTCAAACATGTAAAGATCCTGTATATCAACAGAATGACACCAAGAGAGGCATTCTGTAGTGCCTCCAAATCTTTGATAGCCCTCTGAAACCTGCCTTCCTATGCACCTCTTCATACTCCTTCTCTGAAATATGAGCTGATTACTTACCCTTTTCATTGGAAATTCTGATTTTTCCCATGCAGAGCTTCGAAGTTGTCACTGATGCCTCCATATCCTTTTCTCCCCTTCCTTTTTCCCCAAGTCTCTTTACCCAGTGCTGCAAAAACTAAGCTTGTGTATACCACTGAAAGGCCTTAGGTCAGCTCTAGCATATCGTATGGAGTTGTCAGTTCAAATGGATCTGATAGCTTTTTATTCCTAGCTAAATATTTAAAACAATAGCTAAAAATACACAGATGTGCATTAGAAAATATTGTATGCAAATATTATACAGGGATAATAGCAGTCACAACATATAACTGCATGACAGTCAAAATGTAACTGTAGCTTGTGTTGACAAACAAGAGTCAGTTTTAAACAGCATAAGCCAGGTATCAGTACAGCCCAATAACATAAAGTTCAACATCACTTGCTAAGACTAACTAAGCTTCCAGGTAAGCAGTGTTGAATCCTGTGTTATCAGTTCCCAAACTGGCAACATAAAAATAACCTTCAGTAGATTTGAATGAAAAAACATGCCATCTTCAGAAATGTCTATAGGCATATATAGACAGGAAAAGAGAGAGGTGGTCACAAATACGATTCATATATTAAAATGGCTCTGCAGGCAGAACAAATAAACCTTGTTCTCCTTAATTAAAATTCAAGTTTTCGTAATCAATGTAGATTAATTATTCCGATGATATGTATAATTTCCCCTTTAGGCCACTCAAATATTTTTCTATAGACTTTGTAAATATGGGTTTGATTTTGACATACATTCTAAGGGGGATATCAGTCACATATGTATTTATTCTCACAGATTGTCATTCATATGATCAGGCAGTGGCCAAAGATCTAAAGAACTACATGCATAGATAAGACTGGTACAGTGACAGAAATTCAAGAGGGAAGAATTTCATGGATCAGCAAAAAAGTTCTCTTTAAATCTTCATTGAGAAAAGAAGCATTATAACTCTTCATACTGGAAAAAAAAAAAATCAAAAGAAAATTATGCTGAACTGCTTTCCTGATGTCATTAAGTTTGGGTCTAACTTGTCTCCTGAGGAGTGCTTGTGGCTTCCCATGAGATAAGTTCTGTCTTTCATTTAGACAGTGAAGCTAGAAAGTGATAGCTATAATTTCTCACTCATCCAAGCAGACTTGGCAGTTAATACGCTTCAGCAAATAGCTAAGCTGTTTCACTGTCGCCAGTCTTGTACATGTGAGCATCGCAGACACATCTGCATGAAGCTGGACATCAGACCAACTTGTGATGTCACTACTACGACAGGAAGGTATAAATCTATGAATATATTAAGTACCTGTCCACTCCTGAGATTATCTTTTCAAACAGATAGACATACAGTAATTAAACTAGCATCACTTAAATGTTTAAAGTACAGAAACTACCTTTTCCAGCAATCTCCCCAGGGAAGTGGTCCCAGCACCAAGCCTGGCAGAGTTCAAGAAGTGTTTGGAGAATGCTCTCTGGCACATGGTGCTATTCTTGAGGTGTCTTGTGCAGTGCCAGGGGTTGGACTCGATGATCCTTGTGGGTCTCTTCAAACTCACCATATTGTATGATTCTATGATAGTTCACATTAAGTGACTCGTACAACTTCTCGAATCTTTCCTATTATTAAAATGAAGCTAAGCAACAGAAGAATTGATTTTAAATATCCTGTTCCCTTTAGACATTAAAATTGACATTTATTGCAAAGAAGTGTCAGATTGATAAAGAATTTATATTCTTTTTCCTATAAGACTCTGCTGGTCTTATAGAACCTGAAATAGAAGTTTATTCTCTTTCCCTGCGTGACTCATGATCTTGTCGATCATGACAGAAGGGACTAAAAATACAATGCATTACTGCATGCAGTGTCTGTAAATCCCAGGAAAGAGGTAGCTTTAGACATTTATACAGCTAGTCTGGCAACCAAGTGCTGGTGAGTGTGTCAGCAAGCGGCTGGAAAGCGGACAGTTTGTGCCGCTGCTGTAAGGACAGGAAGCATTGAGAGTTTCTGCAGCGGTGGTTGGCCTGAGATAATACCATTGTATGAGGAGGCTGAGCGGCCTCTCCCAGCGCTGGGAGCCCAGAGCCTGGCGTCTGGCTGCCTGGCCCCCAGCCAGCCCGGCCCTGGGCTCTGCGGGGAGGGCGGCTGGTCCTCCAGCAGCTCCGCGCACACCCCGGGCCACACCTCACCTTCCAAAGGAAATCTGGCAAGAGCTCCAGACTTTATGACTTCTTCTTTACGAGTCCCCTCTTTTTTTTTTTTTTTTTTTTTTTTTCCACTTTGCTCTGGTACTGGTATTCACACTGGACTCTCAGGGAACTATTTAAAGTCACAAGTAATAAATGAACTGATGACAGGATTATTGGGAAAGTCATACTTTGCTACCCCAAAATGCACATTACATTCATCTCACTTTTTAAATAGTGGCAAATTACTGTTACTGCCACCAGTCATACAGAATAAAAGATTAATTTTAACAGGCAAGTTCTACAACCTTTTTAATTTTTATCCCCTCTAATTCTACCAGGTTTATTTAAGATATATGTTCTGTTTAAAACAGACATTGTTCTTAACACACAAAGGAGTTCAAGGATGTGGCATCAGTGTGTTCCCACCCACCATTTGCTCTGATGGTGCTAAATTCTCTGAAAAAAACATGCAAGTCCCAGAGCACATATTGTGCTGGGTATATTTTTAAATTATGTGTTTCAGTAGTAGTAAAACCTTTGTTTTGTTGATATTAAAGGCTTAATAAAATATTTCCCTTTACAAAACTATGTGGAAAAAACCCCACCAATCAGAAAATATAATACAGCACAGCCAATATCTACCACCTTTGCTCCAGAGAAGCAACATTTTACAGCCCAGAGAGCTTCCCCAAGAGCACATCTCTTATACCTTCTAGGATATATTACACGTGTTCATCATGCTGGATTTAAGGATGTCCTTAAGCATTCTTTTGAAAAGACAGCAAATGGAACAACAGAAGGTACAACTAAGAATGCCAATATTTGCGTTTTCAAAAATGTGAGTTATTTATTAAAATCAATGGAAATTAGTGTGAGGAGACTGGGACCAGATTTCTATACCAGCATTAAATATATCTATTCCTATTTTTACATTAGCATTAAATAATTTCTTAAACAGTATGCAGTACTTCTTCATGGCTTAATTTTGTAAAAAAAAATGAGTGTTTCACAGGTGAATTACCTTCTTGTATTCATTTTATACAAATATTTTACAGAAGTCTATTATTAAATAACAAGAATTTAATCAGTATAGCAATAGTATTTGATACAGCAATAATTTTGGCTACCTGGAGTTCACTTTGTTTTTGTAACATTATTTTTATGCTTTTAGTAACTAAAATAACTATAGCAGCAAGACTTCAGTTCCTAAACAGCATATGCAAAGGTGGTTTTGTGTTTAAGGCACTACAATTAGCCTGGATCTACAGAAGGGCTGTGTAGAGTGGGGTTGTGTAGACAAGGGCTGTGTAGACCTTGTCCACAAGAGCTATAATCCATATATTGTGAAACACCAAAAGCCCCCAAATTCAAGCTGTTATGCCTGAGCTTAATGACAGTTCGCATTCTGAGGCAGATCTCAAAGATAAGGAATGTCACTAGTTTTAAATTTAATGTTTAAAAAATAGGGATGTTACTTGTCTTTGGCATTTTGAACATTTAAGATTACTATTTTCACGATGCTCTCTAATCAAGGAAGTGTGAAGAATACTGTAGTGTCACACCATATTTTTTAAGTCACACAACATTCAGAAGGGAAAGGCTTCAAAAGAATACAGAATAACAACTAATTTAAAGTTTGGCTTGAATAAAACAGTTTAGATATATTCTAGAAGAATATAATAGTAATTAAATTATCTCAAGTTTCTCAGCCAAACAAATAGAATCATCAAAAGGTGACCAATTGCAAAAGAGATAAAAAGAATTTATTTTATTGCATGTATCAACATGTTGAAATACTCAAACTGATGTACCAACATATAAAAAAGAATAATTCCAGAGGACAACTTGACACTTCTTAAAAGTCACTTTTGAAGGTGATTGGCCAATTAGTAAAAAAAAAGTCATCTTTTATTTTGAACAATTGAGAAAAAGAAACTCATGTACAGGTTTCTCTTCATTGCTATAAAAGTTGCAGTAGAGACAAAGTCACAAAGGGTTAACCTCTTGCTTGTAACACCTATTGTTTCTATGCGGTGACAATATATAAAACCTGGTAGCAGTCTAGACGTGACCCTGTAGTAACCCTGCTGTATGCACTTCTCTGATTGTCTCCTTTGCACCGATCCAACTGGTTGTCCAAAGATCCAGTAAATATTTGCATGCAGAGCAAGGTAGTGGCACTTTCCGTGTAGAGCCTGTAACAAGACACAAAATCTCAGCTCTGAGTCAACAGCGAAAAACAAACAGTGGCTGCTAGTGGAGAGCGTCAGCTTTCATGCAACAGTCAGCACTCAGGTACTCATGACCGTGACCTACACACTTTATCACACTTCGATCTGCACTGTGAAAGCAGAGACTACAGTGGTGGCTGTCCATGGGGTAGCCATGTAGGCTTGCTGGTCCTAAAGGAACCTCGTTGATCCCCCGCTCTCTGTTTCTTCCTTTATGCAGACTGGATAAAAACCACATGACGGAGCATGATGTATCTATGTATATATATACCTATGTAACTGTTCATCTCAAAAACATATGCAAACTCTAAAATTCAGCCTGCACTCCAAGGGCAAACTTGGCAGTTGCCCATATACTATTATTAGTGGGAGGAGTCCAAGGAATTAGGCAGCAAGAGGCACTGTAATCTTAGGCAGCCAGTAGATTAAAATGCAGTCAAATTTAATGAGTTGCCCGAATACAGCATTTTACCACATGTACCTATTTTTCTGTTCAGGAAGAATCCTATTTAAAAAAATAGCAGCAGTGCTTTCTGTAACATATCAGGCTCCTGGTTTTCCTTACAGCTCTACCATCCATTCTGAACAAATGTAGAATAACGTGTTTCAATAAATTATACATTACTCAAATAGTAAGAAATACTTCGCTGAAGGGAAGTAGCTCTGCACAAGAACTTAGAGTAAAATATGAGCTTCATAGAGTCAAGAACATTTCTAACTAATCTGAGACCAAACTGAATTTAACTCAGATCTTTCAAATTCCTTAACTAGGATTTTAATTAAGGAATTACCTCAATAAGGAACTAATAAAGTCGTTACTTTTCTGCAGAAAGCACTTTGGGCTGCAGTTTCATATTGATCTACTCCTATACTACTTTTCACCAAGAATCCACATTGCTAAATATCTTAATATCAGTGTTTGAAAACAGTTAGCCTTGATTTGAAATAGAAGTTAAAGTAAAATGATGAGGTCATAAAATGTTATCTTTTTCCTTTCCCACTCTATTTCATTGATGTTAAATGAAGATTTTCATATTTTAACAAAATCACAACTTGGCCCAGGCAAAATGAGAACACAGTATAGGGGTTTGTATCTTCAGTGAAACCCTTCTAATTTTTGAAAATTTTTTGATCACTTCTGAAACAACTCAAAAAAACATTTTTATTACAATACATCACACAGCACCAGTGATGATGCAGACTACATTTGTATATAAATTAAAATACAGAAGGTTCTGTTCTATTGTCTTCTACATAGTTTATTCAGAGCATCTTTCCAATACTTGCAGAAAGAAAATAAAAATTCCTGAGCAAAACTGGTAGTTTTCCAAAAGACGATGTCTGGAATGATGAAAGAAGGAAGGTTCCTTAAAAAAAAAGGAGTTATAGTCAAGGAACAGAACAGGTGTAAAAATAAATGTTTGTCATGTGCTCAAGAAGGATTAGAACAGTAAGTTAGTTGGAATTCTTTCATCTCTGCCCTTTCACCCATAGAAGTCTGAGTTAGAGCATCACAGGGTTCAGGTGTGACAGCCTGAGTGATAATTTTAAACCAAAGTGGTTGGCAAGGAATTTTGTGATCAATGTCTTGCAATGGTTGGTGGATTCGAGACTGTCGGGAAGTAACATACTACAAAGCAGAAATCAATATTCAGATCTACAAGTAACAAAGACGGCATGCCACTTCATCCAGAAAAAAAAGCCCCTGAGAGCGCATGGCAGAATAGGAACAGAACAAAGCTAGGGAGCCAAAGCTTCAGTATGTTTTGCAATTACAAAAAAGAGGCAGTTTATCAAATGAATTTTAAAAATATTTCTCAAACAGTTTTTAGCTGGACAGCAGCATCATAACTGCATCTTGCTTCATGTGTTACCAAAGTTTTCATGGATTTGCTTTTCTTTTCAGCATTCCTCTCTGCTCCTCCGTCACCCCAGTCTTTCTGCTGTCTCCTTGCTCATCCACAAACACTTCGGTAGTGGTCTGTGACCCATACTTTCCTCTTACACCATTGCCTCTTCCACATCTGCCCATTAGTAGATCCAGCAACACCAGCAGAAAGCCCAAGCTACTAAGCCCCCTTGTGGACTGTCTTGATGGAAGCAAGAAGAGAAGAGGGAACAGAAAAATTATTAACCTTCAATATGTGGGCAAAATGTGTAACCTTGAGAGCACCAGTTTTTTTTCCATGTTCTGAAAAGCAACTTGTAGACTTTTCTGATTACTCTATAGACTTTTCACTTACATAGCACACAATTCCTACAAATGTGCTTTCTAATTCTAAATAATTTAATACAAATTTTATTCTCTTCCTCTATTAACTCTCCTTTGTCCCTCCGATACTATGGTCTTCCTCATTGTATGCTACCTCTTTTTTCCCCCAACTCTTTGCATTTTGACTTGCCTCCCTTTCTCCAGGATGCCAGAAAGAAGAAAAGAAAAACATGAGAACTATCTCTGTCCAACTTACGCAGCTCAGAAATAGTGGCAGAAAGGGCCTTCCTTAATCTCTGTCACTGCACTTTGTGGCACACTCAGTAGCGGCAGAGACTCTGACTACACTAACTTAAAATCTGGTGAAAATTATATACATCTGAAATTCCTTATTTTCTATGTATGAAAAGTACAAGAGGTATAAAGCCATGGAAATTCTCTGCCTCCCGCTAAATAACTGAAAGTTCCAGTCCCTTTGTCAAATAATATAGCTACTAGATCATCACAATTTATTATTAATTAAATACTAAGACATTATAATATGACTAAGAAATGTTGTGGGTGAGATTTGGAAAAATCTCAGCTTCAGAAGATTCATTATAGTTTGACTAAATTAAAAAATAAAATAAAATTTAACAAACAAACAAACAAACAAAAACAACCCATCATGACTGAGAGACTCAGAAGTAATTTTTTCATTCCTTTAAGTGGGAGGAGGTCTGAGAAAGTGTAAAGTGTGATCAATTTTGAAAATTCCAGCAGAAAAATAATTCAGGTTCTCTGCCCTTTCAAAGATGTGTATTGCAGGGCAATTTTTTCTCTTAACACTTCAGTCCACATTGAAAATGCAGACTTTTTTTGAATATTTTGGTTCAAAACTCAGTATCTTGCTTGTCAGAAAAAAAACACGAAATATTACCAATCTTAACAGCTGCATAAGACAAGATGAAAGATATTTAAAGAGTGGCACAACCTTGAGGTGACTGAATAGCATCAAAAGCCATCCTGGAGCCCTGCATCACGACACTGCCTTTCCTCTCCTTTTTGACCTCACATAAGAGAGGGTATGAGGGAAAGAAACTGAAAAACATGTTGGTTTGTAATATGATGGCAGAGGGGAAAAGCATACAGTTCTGTCTTGCACTTGGTCATCTTTGAGTTCCTTTGACAGGCACCTGGAACTGAGCAGTTCCAGAGAGGATGTTGGTGCTCTAGGAACAGGTAAATTCTGAATGCCAGTGCATGGAGTGGGGCTTGCAGGGTGATTGCTTCCCAGGAAGTCTGTACCTGGAATAAAGGAACCCACAGGATAATGAAAGATGCGGTTGTGTTTATTCACCAATATAGAGGACATTCTAAAATTATAAAAGCATATGTAAACAGAAATTCACCCCTATCACTTTTGGAAAGGATGATGTTTTTAGTTAAAAGTTGTCCTATCTGATAAAAATCGAAAGAAAAGCTTAACAAGATAAGTGAAACAAGGGAAATTAACTTTCTTTTTAAATGAAGCAGGGTAGCAAGAATGCAAATTTAGATGATGAAAAAATATTTGCATGTCTAAAGGCAAAATGAACCACTTAGAGGATGCATATTTTCTGCTTTTCAACATTATTCCTATGATTCAAGACAATCCTCTATACAGACCATATCCTTGCTTAGAGCAGACTGAAATAAACAGTATAAAACTTGTAACAGATTATGATTTCATTCTATGTGCACTCTATATTTTTATATCTGTTGTGTGTCTAGCTATATGAGCCCTACCACAGGCACATTCTACTGCATAGTTACCCACTTTCAAATACCTTATCTGCACAAAGAAATCAGGCGAGGGGGAGGCTGACTCACATACGACAATGTAAGGAAATAAAGTAATGCAGATTTAAGTGAAACAGTTTTAGAGGCACTACTCCAAGTTTTCTATTGCTCTAAACAGCACCTATAATGTGGCGGTGCCAATTTACTCTCCTTGTGCCCTGAATGTCCAGGAGCGACTATTTCTTTTTTTTCAGTGACATTCACATTTAGAATTGTATTGCATTGGTTAACTTAGAAGATACAAACTGAATACATCCTTTAAAATTGCTTTCAGTTGCACTGGGGGTAGCTCCTTAGGCAAGAAAAACTTAATAGATTGCAGATAGATATGAATTAGCACTCATTTTGAACAGTCTATGAACAAGTTACAGCTTAAGGCAGTTCACGGCTAGAAATGGTATTTCCATTGGATGAAACAAGTTATAGCAATTAATTTTTCCTCTGAAGATATTTTTCACAGTCCAAAGGATTGGCTTGGGCAGGACGGAACTTATTGGTGACTCACACATTTTCTAAAATGTTAGAAATTCTCTTCATAGCAAGTATTAGATTAGTAGTAATATTTGAATAGATAGAGCCATCTCAGAATTCCAGATAATTTTTAAACGCATGTACAAAGCCAATTTTCTATCCTGCCTAACTATCTTCATATTTCCAAACATTCTACATCATAGCATTGAACTGCCTGAATAAAGACAACCTGTCACTTAATAACAATTAGTACTACTGATTTAATTTAAATTTCTTAAACCTAAAATTTTTACCTGAATTCTCCTCCAAAGTAAAGTCCTCCAAACTGAGAGATTAGGAAAGAGGACAAACAAGCTCAAGCACTGCCAGGTTCATTTTGGCATCTGTTAGGAAGGTAACTTCTGTGCAGCTAATCATGGAGCTTTAGGGACAGTTTCCATTTCCAAAAGAGGACAGGGACAGGCAATTTGAACTCAGGCTTCAAAATCAGTAACAGCCTGGAAACCAGGACTCTGGGAATAACAACTTTCACCACCATAACAAAGAGTGTTCTTCAGGTCATTCCTCCCTTGAATTTTCATTTATAGTTTATATATATTTATAGCATATATGTCAAATCTTTAAGAGCATTTCTGAAGCAATTATTTTACTGGTGGAATATACGAGATTGCATCAAATTCTAAGTCTTTGCAGGACAGAGACTCTTGCTTGGAAAGGATCTCACACACTAAAATTCAGCCATAAGCTTGGAGACTTTTTGTGCATCTCCAATATTTACATTGAAATAACAAAATGTACTGCACTATGGAAGTTTTAATGACAGAAGAAATGAGTGATTGAATTCGTCCAACATATTTAGCAAGAAAGACTTGTTTTGTACTGGAGGTATAAGAATTAAAATTAAACAACGATTTTGTTTAAGCTTCTCAAAATTTGGGATCCTGCACATACTCTTATTATTTTCATGTCTCTTGTCCTATCACTGAGCATCAGCACAACCAGCTCTTTGGCACAGCTGTATTGGATAATCATCCTTTTCTTCTACATTTAAGATACGGCAACATAAATGTTGCATTCTTTTATTCTTCTAGAAATTTTGTTTGAAAATTTTCTCACCAAAAATGTTTTATTAATTTTGCTGACCTGTTGGAGTGTATTTAAAACTTTTATCTATCTCCCTACATTTTTTTCAGGGCACGTTCATTAGTCTCTGAGGTCTGGTGAAATTTCAAAATATTTTACTACCCAGTAGCATCTCTAGTTCAAAGTCAATCTTCTAATAGAACATCTATGAAATTTAATGGCTTTTTTTTATTTTTTATATGTTATCTCTGGTTTATTTCTAGTTAATAGGCACAAACCTTTAATTTCTTAATTTCAGCCTATAGTCCACAGTCTTCCCTCACAGCTTATGCTAAGTAAGGACATAAGTTTATTTAGAAAAAATGTTCATTTTCCAGAAGTAGGCGCATGATCCTATGTGCTATATTCATACCCATAGGTATTCTTTACAAGAGGTGCTGCTCTGTCTAGAGAAGGAAACTTCTGGTAGCATTACTCCTGCTTGTTTGTACAGTCCTCCAACAGTGGCAACCTGTTGGAGGTTGCTACAGTTGCACAGCTATATACAGAAGTTTTGGCATGTGTTTAATATAAACAGTCCTAGTCATGCATTCTTAGCACAGGCAAGACTCCAACAAATCATTGAACCAGCAATTTGCTTGGCTCAAAAAATGCCTGGTTTCATTAAATTCTTACTTTAACACACACGAAAGAACAGAAAATCCTCACTCAAAGTTTAGTTCTTACAATCCAGTTGAATAGGTAGCTTGATGTGCCACATAGTTCTCAGCTACTCTCTCAACAATTTTAAGAAAGAAATGTAGCACAGGTCCAAACTCACAAGGCTACAAGAACATATATTCAACTTTACAAACAAAACTCGAAGGGGGACACTGAATGAACCATTCTCTAGATTTTACAAATTTTCATCAAACTCAATTGCCAGATGAAGACAGCAAATCAGCAGCCACCACCCCAAAAAAATCCAAAAACAAACAACTCTTCAGTCTGCTCATACCAAAGTGAGCATGCTGACATTTTCATGTGGTTGACTAACTTTTCTTTATGGCTACCATAAATTCAACTTGTTATAATTACTGTCAATAAAATTAATGAAATTACAGGCTGCTCAACAAAAGGAATATCAATCTGTAGCATTTTATTAGGTCAGTAAGACCTTCATTTATCACTGGTACATTTTGTGTAAGGCAGGGATTTGGCATTTGATTTGTAACTGTTGTAATTTCTTAAAGTCACATTCCAGGATCTTAGAAACATCTCATATATTGATTCTGCTTGCTTGATCAAGAAAAAGTTTCTCCATTTAAACAGAGGTTCTAAAAGACTTTCTAAAGGCTTAGAATAACTTCAGTCCCCAGCCAAACGTTAAATGCATAGCAGTTTAAAAAAAAAAAAAAAGGCAAAAAAAAAGCATTAATCTTTCAGTCACTTGACAATTTGGAAATGTATCTTAAGTGCAACACTTCCTAAAAGGAGATGTAAACTTTTCCACTTGGTGTAGCAAGCATGAAGTGGTCCATACCTCCTTAGTTTCCTGTTTACTAAGAAACAATAAGGAGAATATCACACCTTTTTTTTCTTTTGTGATATAATATTTTCTTTTTATAATTAACCTGAAGTCACACAAAAGCCTTTCCAATATTAAAATAAAAACATGAGCAACATATTCAAAACACAGAGCAACACAAGTGTGTTTTATCTCCCTGTATTACATGAGTAAAAATGGTGGCCCGGTGTTCAACTAATTGCTTTGCAAGTATTTTACACTGACCGGATAGTATTCTAGTTTCAGAATTTAGTTCTTGAGCCCCTGACAACACTGACAATAGGGAACATATTAGAATTTCACTTTTGAAATGTTAGGTCATCTTACTTTCAAAACTATCTGAGTTATTTTGTAACCTGACTTACATCTTTAGATGTGTCCTAGGCACTGAAGGAAAAAAAACACACTTTACTGAAAGTCAGTGTGACTTAGAGTGCATACTGTGTTAAATCATAAATATTACCCTAAAAACCCCAAACCAAAAACAAAAACCAAAAAAACCCCAAAGCAAAAAAAATATCCAAACCCCAACAAGATAAAACAAAAAATAGCTAGATTTTTCAGTCAGGCCTAACAACCATGATTTGTTTATTTTCTAGGGTCTTCAGACATTGCTTCAGTAAAAAGTCAATTTTGGCAGGTTATGTCTAGTGACGACAAGCTTCTGTCAGGGGTCTGGGCTCTCAATGAAACAATCAGCTGCTGGTCACTACAATGTTAAAGGTGTAATCGTATTTTGATGGGGATTTTTTGTTGTTGTGTTTTTTGTAGTTTGTTTTTTTTTAATGCTGCAGCTTCCAGCCATCAGAGGAGTCAAAATGTTTAATAACATCTCTCATAACCCTGTACAAAGTTGAAGTGTAATATGTACCATCAAGACTCTATGATAAAAATCTAGATACATAAATTATTAACTCATTTAGGCACTAAAAAAAGTGAGATGTATTCCTCTTTGGATGAGTTTGAAGAGAAGACATCGGGCTGGAACTCTGTCATCCTTTTGTAGGATATCTTATACATACAAATATAAGAGTTCCATTACATACAGTGGTCACTGCAGACTGACAGTAAAAATCTATTCTATATAGCTAGAAAATACAAGCCTTACCACTTACTCATTTTTGTGACATTAACTCACATAAAGAAATTAATTATGTCTACTTACTGTTGTACATATTTAGCAAAGGATGAGTCTGACCTTTTCCAGACCAACACCTTTAGGGTTAGAAAACAAGTCTCTTTCCTCATTTAGCAACTGCCTTCAAGTAGTAGTTCAGCTATTACCACTCCTTTTTCAGATAAGTCCCAAACATAATGAATATTAAGAAAGCAAAGTCGATAAGGTAGAGACTTGACAAACTCACACTGAACTTTGTGATGTTGGTATTTCAAGCATATCTTGTATTAATCAGCTAGAATAAAGTGCTTATTTCTCTAGTGTTCCCATATTTCCCAGGTTAATTTAGAGAAGTCAGGCAACTAAAAATATTAAAGAGTCTCCTAACCTAGATGAATACAAATTACCTGCTGTAGGACAGGATACATTACCCTACACACTGCAAATGAGGAAACTTTACAATACACCAAGTTTCTTTGAGTTTTGAATACTAAAAATGCCCATTTAGTAGCCATTCCCATATTGAACTATTTCTTTCTTTTTGAGTGGGTTTGGGTTTTTTTTTGTTTTTCTGCTAATCATTCTCATGTCAAATTTCAATAAACAGTAACTTGAACTGATATCATAGGAATTAACTTCAAGCAATGGTATGAGAACAAAGTTATGAGAAAGCAAATCTGTTCTGCAAAGGAAATCTCTCTCTGCTCTACAAAACTGATTAAGGACAACCAGTGTCCTGGCTAACCACAAGAGCAGCAATGACTGCAGATGTCACAGTGACCGGTGTTTCATAAAAGAAATATATCACAGCTGATTTAGAAATACAGGGACAACACTTGCAAGCAGTAAAAATAGAAAGAGTAATGTACTAAAATATATGATTTTGTACCTTGAAAAACACTTATTTGAACAAATAATCTCAGATGCTCCTCATGTGAAGACCAGAGTACCCATGAAAAGGAAAAGTAAGCTATCACTTCTATCATAACTGTTTGCCTCTTAACTACAGGAAAGCAAAACCCTCTTCCACTTCTGGTTTTAGAATGCTATCAGCAACAGTTTCTCTGAGAAAATGTTAGAATTAATTTTTTGGGCTTTTTTTAAAAATGTGTTCCTCAATACTTATTCCTGGTGAAACACATTTTAAGTCCCTAAAAAAAGACATCTTGGGAGAGTTTATCAAGCAAGATCACACTAAAGAGTTGTAGGTTATGTCCTCAGATAATAATTTAATTCAGAACAATGAGGTTGTGTTTGGAAATTATACCTGCCACTTTAAAATATGCCTCCTCCTGATTTAACGCTGATTCATAGCACAGGACCCAGCTTCAAGATTATGTCAAAATGAAAACAGTGTTTTTTAAATGACAGGTCAACAGAACCGGAGTGATTTTAGTGAAATATGGCCACTTGTAATCATAATCAAAACTTGTTGATTTTATATATCTATTGCTAAAGAGAGAACAAAGCTCTTAAAAGGTATTTTTTCTCCAATGAAGAAAAAATATTCCATGTGAAAATCACTTTCCAGTAAGGCAGAAAAAAATCTGAAAACTGGAGAAATCACAGCGTATTTTAATCAAAAATTGTCTCTAGTCATAAGGTAGTAGGACTTACTAGAGCTGGTGAGATGCCAAGTGAGACAATTAACACAAATACAAACCAGAGTTTTTATTCCAAAATGTTTACAGTTTAGTAGGTCATAATTACTTCATAAAAAAGATAATTTTAATTCACCTTTTGTTTTCACCTGTGACTCTTTTGTGAACCCTGTAATGTAGCTGTTTTGCTCATCACTTCTAATGATTTGAAGATTCACAAATATTTTTACTTTTGTAATGCAAATATTATTGAAAAACACTGGGGACAGATGAATATATCTTTAAATCCCTCTCTATATTTTTCACTGTTTATAGAAAATATACAGTTGTTTTCAAAGTTCAGATTCTTATGTGCTGTGAAAAACATGTCTTATCTCACATAGAATTTGCATTCTTGCAACTACAGTTGGGTAGTATGTCATTTTCTAAGACCACTTGTGAAGAGCTGTACACTGGGTTCACTAATGGATCAGACTGAGCTGAATGGAGGAAGATTCCTAACCTCCATTTTCACCTTAATTATGCTTTGAATGTTAGGCCTATAGAATGGGGAAAAATACTCACAATTATTACACCTGAAATAGCTGTCCCTCACTTGTTTTGTTGCTTTAGCAGTGTTGTTTTAGAGGATAGGTCTGTGTTAGCACAGCATTTCATGAACAGGCTCAAAATGTTAAGCAGCCTCAAGTAGGAATGAGATAGCGATCATATTCCTGCAGGATTAAAATGCCACCTGACAAGGAATGAATGCTCCCACCAAAACAAAGTACTTCCAAGCTATTATTAGCTTCTGGTAGCTAGTAAGATGTTATGCATTTTTGATGCACCGTATATTACAAAATTTGGATCAAATGAACTTTATAGGTAGAAATCTCAATTGAATAAGAACTCTGTTTTTGAAAGACACAATGCCAGATGAGGCTATGAGTGTTATGCAGAAAATCCAAAGCTGAAACCAAAAGGTTTATTGCATTAGATTGGAGTAAAAGCATAAAGTCACGTTTATCTATTTTACTGGCAGAAACCTGCTGTGGGAAAAAAAAAATATTTCTCAACTCAAGTGTTTAAAGCAGGGCAACAGCAGACAAAATAGGCTGTGCTGAGATGACACATCTACTGTACATCCTTTGGCAAGCAGGCCCCAATATTCTAGACAACACATAAACAAGTGTCTTTTTACAGAGGGACAGAATGGCTCCAGTTCCAAATCATAGCTTTCAATAACAAAGCAGGGAAGTGAAAACTCCAGTTTATTTACAGAACGTACGTGCCACAAATGACAGAGATAAAAGTCTTTCTGAGAAGAAATTCAAGGAACTTATTAGCTTGCAGCCTTAAAGTACTCCCTTCAATATACATTAAAGATATATGTGTGTTACAAACCAGCTGTGAAACTATGGCAAATGGTAATTTGAAACCTTATAAAAAATAAATGGTATAATAAGAAAAACTAAAGGGTGTCTATGCCTATCTTTAGATTCCAGTGACTACAATTTCAGCTTTTGAAAGAAAGAAAAAAGATTTTTCTCAAATTTTTATGTGTCAACTGCAAAGACAAAAGTCAGGAGGAAAAAGGAGTTTGCAACAGAAAGGGGAATGTGACAGTGGAGAGTAAAAGAAAAAAATCTGATGGTTGTGCATATTCTGCACCTTCTAAAACTTTTTGTACAATTTTGCCATCCTGGTAATTTCTTTTCACCCCTTGTTACACATAAATTGCACACATTTAATTTTTCATGAATATTTTTATCTAGAAGTGCATCAGTTTTAAAAAAGAACACCCAAATCAGCAAAATACACAATATGTTGTATAGATGTTTAAACCTGATTATCCTGCTTTCTAGCTTTATAAACCATGAGAAAATTTAGGCTATGAAACTATCCTTGTTATGAAATCTGCTATCGAGGTTTTCCTAAGAGCAGAAGTAGAACACACACTGAGTTGCCAAGTGCTTTGGTGTCTTTTAGAGCATTCTGCACCTGCACCACAAAGCGTCTGATCTCATACCAGTTAATACACACAGAGAGCAGTGACTTGGAGCCTCTGAGCAGCCCAGTTGCCAGTGGGTGCCCAGGGTGGATGGAGGACCCAGCCATGCCAGCTGAGGTTCTCCTGGGCATCAGGTGGGCCCTGCTGCCTTCTGTCAGTGCTGAAATACCAGCCACGTGAAAAACAGGCAGGTCTAACTGGCTGCACTTTCTAACCTTGGGCATCTTGGCCATTAAAAACCCCAACTGAAAAATCTCCTTTCTAGGAAATAAAGTCTGAGAGGTTGGAGCTGTGTGCTGCCATCCTCACCAGAGGCCCAGCAGCTTCTGCCAGGTCACTGGGCAGAGTAGAAGCAGTTCCCTGCTCTATCCAGTGTGTTACAAGTGTGCAGGCAGATTAAACATGGTGCTGTCAGAAAAAGTAAAAGTAACAGCAATATACAGAGGTCTCAAAGGTGCATAATTCTTACATTAAATCTGATATTTTACCTCTTTTTTTTCCTTTTTCTTTTTTGCACGCATTCCCTCAAATGCACTATATGAATACAAAATTGCTTATGTGGAAAGTTTCTAATTCAATTTTATTATTAAAAAATCATGTCAAGATAGGTATTTGAAAATTTGGCACCCAGTACCCCTTTTTGTGTCATAAATAGAGGAAAAAAACAGCAATAGAAATTCCTGAGATTTTTTCCTTCAATTAAATATATATATATATATATATATATAAATATATACATATATATATAAAGTTCATTTTATTTCACATTTTTCTTTCAGTTATCAAAGACACAATTTAGCATAAATCCTTCTGGATATTATGTGCAATGTATTACCTTATTTTTGGACAGTTACACAATGACTGCAGCTGTTTTATAGGAAACTGTTTAGAAAAGCTAATTATATTTCAAGTATTCCAAGAGAAGTGGCCAGAAGAGAGCATAAATGGCAAGGATATTCATCAGACACTGGCAGGAGCACAAGCATGTTGTGATTGGGGTTTTAACACATTTCAGAAGGCTGCTGCCTGAGATAGTTTTGTGATTACGTACTCACTCATCTATTTCCCTTCGCTGTTTATGTTGGAAGGATGGCATGTTATTTTGAAAGAAATGAAGAAAAAAAGGCATTTGCAGAGGAAACTGTAGCAACTAGTCCTGATATGGAGTAGTTTAGCACTGAAACACAGAAGTAAAATGCACAGGTCAAATGATTAAACAAAAACAATATGCAATATTAGTGGTTTAATGCTTTCAAAGTAAATTGTGTATTATTATTATCCTGAAGGTAGTGTGAGTCTTACCCTTGGCTCTAATAAACCCCAGCTACACTGTAAGTGTAGATCTCCCTGGTTGTTTTGGAAGGATGAAATTTGCTTTGCTTTGTAAGGAGAACAGATTATTCCTTTCAGACCAAAGCCCGGGTCCACTCACCATTGTAGACACAGATGTGGGCATTACCTCTACTGGCATTTCCTTTCTCTTTCCAGTTGTGTTGTTTAAAGAACATATCTGTTGTGCTGCCTGTATTTCTTGTGGTTTGGGCAATTCCTTTGGTCATCACTCAACTGGAGCAGTAAAAAGAGCATTGGAGCTTTTGTGACACTGCATGGCACTCACGACAGGGAAGGGTCTGTTTCCAAACAGTGAGATACATAACAGTGTCAGAAAAGAATCTGTTGGTACTTTTATCACCCCAATATCTTGAAACAAGTATAATAAAAAACCCACAAAAACAACAAAACAAAACAAAACCAATTAACAAACAAACAAACAAAAACCTGGAAATGTTTTGTTGGCTCTGAGTTATTTAAATAAACAGAATCTCATTAATGCTTCTATCCATGTTTCATACATTAAGGAATTGAGAAAACAGATAAAATCACAATTCTTTTTTCTTTTAATCATAGCAAAATTTAACTAAAAGGAAGACAAAAAACTTGCATCATCGGAAACTGGTGTCATTTTAAAAGAAAAGCAAAGAACTCTGTCTTATATCCTCTTTCTGGATCTAACTTTCCAGACCTTGACAGGATTTCCCCACTGACTATTAAAAACATTGGTCAACACCTTTTTTCAAACAATGTAGTAGTAAAGTTGTTAATAAACGGGTTGATTTCTAATGTACAAGATTTAAAAGAAAAAAAATGCAAACAAAACAAAACAAAAAACCATAACAAAACAACATGAAGAGGAATTGGGGCATGTTGATTGCCTCAATCCGCCTAGACTGTGCACAGGGACAGTAACAGAGTAGATAAAGACTTACCTTATGTAAGAAAGTGAACATAAGTTCATTCTTACAGTGAACATAAAGTCTCTGAAAGCACTTGAAATATTGTTTGTATTGCTCCAGTTCCCACTGGATACTACTTCCACTCCTATCTAGGACTGCAGTGATGATACAACACTAACAGCAGATTGATCGCAAACAAGGATGTAACCCCAAATATTACAAGGTTGAGGCCCCACGACCTGCTTCTAAGACCACAGCCTTACAGATAAACACACATTTTAGATAAAAGGTACACTTAAGAAAAGCTTTGTATTTTGCATCACCTTGTAATACCCAGGAAATGTGACAACATATGTCTTTTTGGGTGAGGTTCAAAATATTTATCACCACTATATGTAAAACAGCTCAAAAGAAGGCAGGGGATATAAGTTATTCACTTGTCATAGGATCCCAAGGAGATCACAGGCTTACTTGGATTACAGCAGCAGGAATTTCCACAGAAAACTCTGTACTTCAGCTGAAAGTATAAAAGGGAAATGACACAAACGCATGAACTCCTGCAGCAAAAGACAGGGAAAAGTCCTTGTGTTGGAAGATACTCCAGTATAACAAATAGTTCCTGATAGAAACCAGGGTCAGCATTCTGCAAGGTAAATGCTTTTCATCTGCCCACAATGCTATGCTATAAATGTAAATTCAAGAGGTCCAAGCAAGATTTCATGGCCATTACTGTTACTTCACTGACTCAGAGCTAACAGCTCGCTTAAACTGGTAGATGTGAGTCAAAAATCAGATTTGAGAGCAATTGTCCTAGCCCAAAGCTGAAAATAAGTTTGACTGTAAAACAAATGTAATTATGTCTCTGCAGGAAGGAACACATCCAGAATGATCATGAAGTTGGTTGTAATCAATGACCTTTTCCGAAATACCTTGAACTCTTTCTTTTGTTGATGGGACTTTCTAAAAGTATACTGGGAGCCATAGGTTTCTGGCTTGTTCCCATTTTAAACATTGCTTATCGCACAGTGCTACAATTTGTTATCAGATGACCCTGTGCTCATATACAAACACAACCACTATCAGGCACACACAGGCTATAATCTGGCAATAACTTTAAAAAACAGAAACAAACACAATGTGTAGAGAATATTAATAAACTCACGGAATTCTGGCACAGAATAAGACTACTAATAAGTATTTGGAGGGAAGTACAGTAAGACATGATAAAAATCCACATTAATTTCAGTCCTATTCCCAATGACATAAACTGTTCTAAATATCTACTGTCACATGAAGTGCTCTCTTTAGAACAGTTCTAAATCCTTTTGCCTTATCTAGTTTTTACAAACGTGATGATTGCCTTGTTTTACAGGTTTCTATTGTGTCGAATGAGTTAAAAGACAGACATTTGTACAAAAACAGTCAATTATAACCATTATTCTGGCTTTGGAATAAAGGTCTCTTCCTTCAGCAGATACCATACTAGCATGTATTACAGGATAAAAGCATAAAATTTCAGAATTCTTCAGTATCTGTAACAGGAGCCAGATTTTTAAAAGCACTTTCATATAGTAAAGTATGTAAAAGTGGTCTAATTCCAGCAACTATCAGCAACTACTATGGCTCATAATATAGTTTTGCTTGACAATCCCTTATAATGTTGCCTTGTAAAAAATGAAAATTCATTGTACTAACTTTCAATAGAAAGTGAGTGAATCATTGTCTCTTTACTCTAAAATTGGGATTATTTCCCTGCCTCATGAGAATTTAATGAAAATAAAATCCAGGAATGACTATGCAACTATCAAAAACTTTAGTGATGGGTACTAGGTAACTACTCGGAGGCATAAGAACAGAGACTCTAATTGCATGGTTCTTTTGTCAGCATAACTTCTGAAGAGTATGGTGACTTTTTGTTAATTAAATGAATTGTCTATATCAAAAAGATGCATTTATACTATTCATTGAAAACTGCACACAAATTATTCAGGGCCATAACAAGCAAAATCCAAAGGCAGTATGATTCAAATCTATGTGGAATTGTGTTGCATTTGTTGGGTTTTTCTGTTTGTGTTTTTGGTGGGGTTTTTTTGTTTGTTTTTTTTTTTTTTTTTTAAATTTGGTTTTATTGAGGTCTTTTTTGGTGAAGGACAATGTATTTATGCAGATGCAAATTCATCTTCTTTGGCCAGTGCATGGATAGTCTTAAATTCCTCATTTTACATCCCTTTCCATCCATCTACCTGGGACAAACCAGGATGAGGACCAAGCACACAGTCTTTCTTCTTATACTGTACTCAACCTTCAGATCCAGAGTCAGAATACAGCTGTAAGCTAGAAGTCACAACTGGAAACCAGAGAAGGGCACAGTGATGGGATAGATGTGCTCAATACTTAGCCTGAGCAGACAGTACATAGGTTTTCCCTTTATATTACTCTTTAGATTATTACAAAATGTTATCATATCTCCTTTTTTGGATCAAAGATTGCAACATATTCATACTACCAAAATCAAAACTTGGTCAGCAAGTCTGTGTGGCATTAATAAGGATCACTTAAGAATTATGCTTACCAAGTGTGAAAATAAATGGGACTCTATTTAAGTGGTGCTGGTTCTGTCTAACCTTATCCCTCAAGCTGATGCAAGAGTTCCTGGAAAACTTCAAGCTTTGACATTTTACAGATAGGCTCATTTAAGAGAGCATGGAAGATTTTAAGCCACTCAATACCATTTTTCTTAGATATGTGAGGCACATTCCTTTTTTTAAAGGATCTCAGTAGTTTATTTGCAAAATTAGTTGAAAAGAAACAACACTGTTCAGTCAAAGGTTTGGTTTTAGAGAGTCCAACCTCTGGATTGACCATTTCTCTGAGTATTTTAATACAGATGTTCTTCTCTCCTCATTACCATGACGTCACTGATTACAATATTCCAACTGACTAATCAGGAAGGAGGCTATGCCTAAACTGGATGAGGTTATGACTCTAAAGTATTGTTATCTTCTTCTGCTAAGGAAACATTGGTTAGGGAACTCCCACTGAGGAATCCTTTCTTTTGCCAACTGAAGGGAGGTTGAGGTACATTGAGGTACATTTGTAGATTGCACCCATGCTTTGGCTGTGAAATAAATCCACTCGTTGTTTATTCCTACAAAATATTTTTATTTCAAAAGCATTCACAAGTCTCATAGCACATTTAGAAGTTTGTGAAAATACTGTTTTTCCCTAGAGATATTTATTAGCTAATGTTATCCAAGAGGTGATATGGAAAAAGAAGGCAGAGAGGGGTATAATCGCATTCACATTTGTGTATATGTGTTTGTGTATGTGTGCAGACATACATACTTTATTAAAATCAACAAGACGAAACTTAGGCTTTCAAAATCATCAAGACCAAAAAATTATGCAATAGGAGGATTCCCATGTAGAATAATTTACTGAACTGTCTTAATTAACCCAGATTATTCAATTGAATATGGGTTATAAAGAGTTTGTAAAGGGAGGAGTATGGTATGAGGTACATATAATCTAAAAATACAGTATCTTAGGGAATTTGATGAGGAATTTTAAGGGAAAATTTTTTTCTTTCATTTTTATCTAATACACTCATAGACTACCACATTTGACTTTAGTGGAGTCAATCCCATTATTTCCTAATAGAAATAAACACAAAATTAGTTCTTTGACATTGAAAATCCTAGATTACATGAATAAAATAGTGCTACAGATCTAAATTGTATCAAATATTAATTCCCCATTTAGGATCTTAAAATTGAACCTATTTAATTTGAAATATAGGCTTCTAAGGCAAAACAGAAATCTACAGGTATCAGGAAATATTAAGTAAGAAGAAAAGGTAATATCACCTCTTGTATATGGTATATACAAGGAAATAACCATTCAAATATTATGTCCAGTTCTGATTTCAGAAAAATGCATTAAATAAAAAATTGCTGGACACAATATTTAAAAGTAGAGGAATAATTTGAAATTAGAAAATAAGCCTTGAAGAAAGGGACTAAAAAAAATCTACTGAGTTTTTCAAAAAGACAGTGAAGCATTTGAGCTCCAAATTTATACAAAAAGAATATGCTTTTGAGAGTAGACAGTGCTTTAGTGTACCAGGAAAACCATAAAACATTGAAATTACTAGAAACTGATGGATCTCAACATAATCGGAATGCTTCCCTAATTTCTCCATTGGAATATGTGGTGTTGTGATGTTCTGAGGTCTTTATGACTTGGATCAAACTGGAAATTGATGATGTTTAGGGTTTGTGAATGCCAGAGTTTAGATTAGTCTTTATTAAGTCTCCTCTGACCCTAAAATATGATAATAAAATGGTCTCTATACACATGAGAAGTTCTGTAAAACCCATTTTTCTCCTCAAAAGTATGTGAACAGCAGATTATTCTTACATTTAGATATTTCTAACTTGTTCCATGTGGCTTTGAGGGTACTTGGGCAGAGTATGAGGGGGACTGCACTCTTCTCTTCAGAAAATTGAGTATTTTAATATAAAATAGTTATTCCAGTCTGCACATCTGGGTCTGGTTAACTAAAATTGATAGAATCATTCTTTTGACATCCCTCAAGTCATATGAGGTATAAAAGCTCATGGTATTGCATTTTTTAGTTCCTATGAAAACATCAGGGCAAAACCAGTAGTGTAAGTGGGGAATTCTATTGCTGCACTGGGGGTGCATTAGATTTTGAGGCACCACCTTCTGTTACATACTGAACTGCAATATTCTCCCTTTCAAGCATTTAGATCCTTTTCCCTTTTCCTTTTTCTGTTCCTTTTTTTTATTCTTATTTTCAATTTCAAATACCATATCAAAAAGGGAAAAAAAAGGTATCAGTGAGAAATTACTGAGTGATCTGCAGCTGAAAGTTGTTTGTAAATGTAAAGGTAAGGATATTTCCATTTTCTGAATTTAAATGCATTCCAAGTGGCACAGTCAGTACAGTGTCAAGCTTTTTGCTGCGATAAGGCTAGAGGCAGGAAGCCATGAGAGGTCAGGAAGGAAACACTATCAGGCCTGAGAGGGGACAGAACAGAAAAGGGAGCAGCAGAGCGTCTTGTATTTAGGCTATTAACAACTGTGCTGTTTTCCAAAGACGAACAGCTACAAGTGTATAATCCCACCTACTGTCCCTTTACACTTACCAGGGACAAAAATTTCCTTGTTTGCTGTGTTTGTGTTTTGCTTCTAGCAGCTTTGTAAGGGGAAGGGGGAAGGAGAGTAAGGCAACAGGGAAAGTACTATTTCATATAAACATTTCTTCTGGGATGCAGACTGGTTTGTTTATAGCAATTTAGTTTGACCCTGGGCACACCAAAGGAAATGGCTTTAATACTGGTTTTGTTCCTTCATGCCAGAGCTGAATTCAAGGCACATAGTTTGCACTGGTATGTTTCCAAACATCACCAACATCACCTGCTTCCCAATATACTGCACAATGGGAAATAGATCAGGGAGCAACTTAAGGAGAAAGGGAAAGCTCTAACCAAATATGGCTTGTAAAAGAGCCACCTACACTAAAAAGTCCAGAGTTGTTGCTCTATATTACAGCACAAAAGGTTTTTTCAAAGTGAGTCCAGCTGAACTGGGCTGAGAAGTTGTTTTCCCATCCTGTGAAATGAGGGATTCTATATTTTCCTGCTGTTCCATGCTGTGATGAATTTGACATTTTTTCCTTTCAAAATGAGAGAGAAAAAAACAGCAGAAGAGCCACTTTCCTACTAGGGTGTTCATTTATTTCCTATTTTACTTAGTGACACTGATGCTCTTGCTGTGCTGTTCACCTGTATCAGGGAGAGGAAGGTGTTTAAGGAAACCTGGCAATATGACTTCTGGAAGCTTTGAGATGTTTTCTCTAAAAAAAACCCCTGATGCTGAAAGGGACCATCTTAGAATAGCTGATACCTGGTAGAACAACCATGACGGAGAGGACAGATTCAGATCAGAGCCAAGAATCACGATGATGAATGAGCAATGCTTAATTTTTGTCCTAGATCTTATTTATTCATCTTATTGTCTTGCTCAGGCAACATCAAGCAGCCTAGAGAGCGTTAGTGTCTTTCTTGGTCCCACTGTGAATTTTATAGGATTTTGCATGCAAAACAAAACAAAAAGATGTTCTGTCTAAATATTCCTCACTAGCTCTTAAAGTCAGTTAATGTAAAAATACATGACCACTTCCCAGCAGTCCTATGACTTTCAGTCATAGAGAGACTTCAATTTAGTTGCTACTTTTTTGCTTATATAATTAAATGGAAGACAAAAAATTTACTAATGTCCTAGGCCATCCAAAACATAAATGAAGCAAGCCATTGCCCACTGTGTTTAATGAAAGCAGGATATCAAACCTAGTACCGGCTCCAAAAAACTGTCTAAAATTACAATTACTCACAGTAGTAAATTTGTGCCTAGCTAGGTACACAGAAATTCATTCCAGTTAACTGGTAGGATTGTTCAGCTGTACTCCCTTGAATTATGGAATAATAACCAAGAAGCTTATCCAAATGTACAGCAAAAGTGATCAGTTCAATTAGGAACACAAAGAAAAAATCAGTACTCAAGAAGATTAAAAATGCATCTCAAACACTGAATCATTTCATCCCTTTTAAGAGTCAAAGCTTATTCTTGATGGAGAAAGGTAAAAAGAAGTTCACTTTTGTAAAAACCGTATTACTTACCTGTGCTGCCAAGGTCAGTGAGACCTCTACTGTGTTGAAGTACTACTGGGGAAAAAAAAAACAGACTGGGAAGCAGCTTTAACTTATGAACTACTATTTAGTTACTAAACTCAGTAAGGAAGAGACAATATAGATCTAAATTCCACAAGTTTTATAATCATGTGATTAACCATTTTTGTACAGAAGTAACAGAGAGAAGAATTTGATTCATGGCATGATGCTTGTCTAAAAGTAATTCTTTTTTGCTGCCATTAATGACAAACTTTTGCAACATGGTTGTGTAGTGCTTCCATAATGGGAGAGTTAGTGGAGCCTGACAAAATCTGGCCCAGTTTTAGATGAGCTTTTGAGCAAAACTAGGACAATTTCTGGCACGATCTAGAGATTTTTATTAAATCGGAACTGATGCAAAATTGGGTTGGTCCACCTAAAGCTCAAAATGAATTTTTACACTTACTTGAACATCAAAGTACAGTTTAAGAGCAAGCCAAAATAAATGAACTGAAAATGTATCCAAAAATCCTGGAAGTCAGAGCTAACAAGGCCTTTAAAAACTCTGCCAACTATTGTTTGTTATGCATACAACTCTCTATATATGTAGCAGCTATATAAAGTTAATACTAATATATCACGAAAAAAAAAATTTTGTTTAGAATAAGTGCTACGTTCAAAGGCATCAAGTTTAGCCTACTTTTTTTCCCCATAAATTAGATCTGACTGCTTCACTTGCCTTCTACAGGTACTTTTCCCCATGTACAGGTAGCAGAGTCCTAGGCTAGAGACAGACATATGCTATACAAATCTAATCTGTGTCTAAATTGCCCAGCAGTCAGTTCTTCTCAGCACTGTGGTTCACAAACACATCTCTTTTCCTTTCCAGGTAGACAGCTAAAAGGCGTTTTTCACAAGGTTAGAGCCAGCAACAGGTATTCTAGAACATTCACTGCAATACCTGATTAAAAATGATACAGCAAAATGAAATTGAGGTGACCAAGCTGGAGCACTGACCTTGTTAAAAAGTAGCAATACTATGTCATTTGGAAGATACTTTAGAAATATCTTTTAAAAGAAGTTTATGTACATGGAAATGGATTTCATTGTATAACTTCTTTAGTCCGAAGTCTAAGTTCTATGGGATCTTTCCTGATCTTCTCATTCCTGTCTGTTGTCTTCCTAAAAGTCAAACATAAGCTGATTTTCTTGCTTTGAATCATAGCTATTGGATTTCTTTTGTAAAATACACTTTCAGACCAGGTGCAGCTATTTATCTACTCCCTCTTGTGTGCTGTTACTGAAATGGTTTGAAAAATATGCCTTATTTAACTTATAGAACCAGAAGAAATCTCAACTAAAAATCTGAACAGATGGATTAAACATTATCATTCCCCTGTTAAAGACTCTGCTAGAGGTGCTCTTGTGAATATGGTGGTGGCAATTTAAGATATGGGAAGCTTGTATCTCCTCTCTGTCTGTCAGAGGTAACTAACCCTGAGGCACATACTCACTCTTTAGCAATTCCAGTTTATAGCATCTTATTTGAAACAGCTGACAAGGCTGTTGCACACCACTGTGTTGCACTATGAACTAGAAAGGCTAAGGTGCAGGCACACACCCCTTCTGCTACCCTGCTGCAGGTCTTCACCTCTGGGTATGTAAATCTATCAAAGCTAAATCTACCACAGGTCATAAATCTGAGCCCTTCCAGAAAGAAGAAAATACTGAATGATTTGCTCCCAGTGCTGCTTCTACACTAGCTTACTGCTGAAGATTAAACCCCTTTTCCTCCTGCTTAAAGAGTGGAGTCGGCTTAATGAGGGGTATAAAATTGTATGGTGAAAGATTTATTGGGTATGTTGTTTGGCATTAGAATTTGGTTTGGAATTCTAAGGAGCTTTCAGGAGACTTACCAGATAATAATCTGAAGCCTCAAAATTCCCCTAGGTATTTCTCCATCCCACTTTGTGTAACACCATCTTTTGCACCTGCTGGTTACTTCTAAGCAAAAGGACTCCTTAATCTGTTCTCAAATGCTTTTGTCACCAGAATGCTTTGTGATTTTAAACAAAGTGAAATTCAGTGCTTGAGAAAAGTGCAAGGATGTCGATATACTGGAAACTAAGTCTAGTAACAAAATAAATAACAGCATTCACAAACTTTCCATGAGGAACTGAAAATGAAGTTGTTAGGTATCATTCTTACATCAGTCATGCTACATACCCTCCCCACTCAAACGAAGACCAAGGTTGCACAGTGGCATGTGAGGTATCCAATGAAAAATCTGTCTTTCTGCAAGGATGCTTGGCTACCTTGTTTTCTGAAAAAAAAAAAAAAAAAAAAAAAAAGGAGGAGAAACTGCATACCTACAGAGTCACCAAATCCTCTCAGCCTCTTATACACCCTGTAGACCACTCCTCCTGTCTGCACATGAACTTACTCTTCACACTGCTTCAAAAATGTTGTTTTCACAACATATCAATGATCTTCATATTTGAATATTGCAAACCAAGATAGGTATGAAAAGGACACACTGAGCTGAGAGGTTCTTACAAAAAAGGCCAGGAGAAACTGCTCCCTTTCTGAGCATATGGGGTTTCCCACTGAACTATGCTGTGGTCACATAACTGGAGGATTAAGTGGGTATGTCATGTAAGGCTGTTCAACTTAATACCCTAAAATTTCAATTAAAAGTTACTACACTTTTGGTACAGACCACAGGTAGCCACTACCAGCTCATAATATTCTGCATGAGATTAATGTTCACACCAGACTTAATTTTAGGTAAATGTTGAAAACACCCCCCCCCCCCACACACACACACACATACACCTGTCCCCCCATATATGATGGTCCCACGTCCATCAATGGGTATGATCCACAGAATCACTGTCCATCTGAAATGATCCAGCAATTGGCAGACAGGTAATAGAAAAAGGGATTCCTTTTCCCTAGGGTTTTTTTTCATACAAAACCTGAAAAGAACTGAATGATATTGTGATAAGCAGAAACAAATGCCAAATAAACAGCAGACAGTTTAATTTGGAAAATTCTTTCTGATCCTTTTGATGAAGTCACAGATACCTTTTTGTCGTTTGTACCCTGGTGTCACCCTAACAAAAGGAAGGGAGTTTACTGCCTTTCTTATGCTTGATAAGGCAAAAATAGAGATTTTTGTACCATAAGGTAGTACTGAGTGTTGAAGACTGATGAATGCTGCAGCTGCAATCTCTTGGCAGAAAAGCAACTGTCAATCACACTGTCCTGGGATGTTTAAGCAGGTAGGGAAGTAAGCAGTAACCAAGCCAAGAAGTATCATCCCTCACTCCAACCAGCAAAACCAGGCATGTGGGCCACATCTCATCTACATAATGGTAACAGTGTGACCATCTTGAGACAAGTCCTACTCTATGGAAGCCACCTTCTTTTTGGTTTTTTTTTTAGTAAATAATTGTGAGCGAAGTTTCAATATTCTCCATTCATACTGCAATTTTCACGTGGGAACACAAGATACCATCACTGTTTTTGTTGTTGTTTGGTACTGAGCTATTTACTGTGATATATTCATGAGAACTTTAACAGGAAAGAACAGTAGCTGACATCTGGCAGAAATATAGACAGTTATGTAGATTATAAACAGAGTGATCTATCACTTTTAGAAAATATATACCAGAACAAAAGACATTAAGTAGAAGCCTAAATGGCAAAACATCGATGGCAGGAAGAGATCAAAGAAATACTGCTCTTTGCTATATGAATAGAATAGGTGAAATTACTATACAAGGAAGAGTCTTATATAAAATTAGCATTGATATGTTTATCCTTGTTTTGAATACAGCTTTGTTTGAACTGAGAAAAAAATCATAAAGCAGCCAACAGTGCTCAAGCGTGGGTATCCTTTATTGCTGTATTATGTTTTCAGGAAAGATTGATTTCCACCCTCTTCTTTTCTTACCCCCTGCCATAAAACAAAAAGGCAAAAAGGTTTACTTACTAACACACTTTTATTCATTTGAAAGTATTGAATGGAAATATTATATAGAAGTTTGAGTGAAAATATATGAAGAAAAACATTTCCTTCCTAAAAAGCACATCTTAATAGACCACTATATGTTTTAGTAAAAAAGAAAAAAAATAAATAAAAGAGATAACTGAAAGCTAATATCTTCCCACCATTAAGAGTAGGAAAGCTATATTTAGGCAGCTGTGAGGTTCTTTGGGGGTGCCAGAGGCTGCATTGGTGATGGGTTTGCACAGTCCTGCATCCTCCAGCAATGTATGATTAGTGACACATGCTGCAGTAAGCAGTGGGAACGGGAGTCAGGGCTCCAGACTCCACGGCTCTGATGGGAAACCACTCCTGGGACTTCCTCTATTCTTTTCTCTGCTAACATGTGTGTACTTTTAAAGGCCCTATTTATGAGCTGAACTGCTCAAAATCAGAAATTTTGTGAATATACCACTAAAACACACAAATATCACAGGACTGCCTTATTTCTCTCTGTTAACAGTGCTCCCAGATAGAATTTATTCACCTACTATTTTTTCCTGGATATCAGCAGTGTAAATCCAGTTGTTAAAACACAAAAGACAAGCCCAGAATCTACAACCAAGGTCACTAAATTGTATGATTTTCATTAGATTAACTTTGTATTGGAGCAGTTGTAATCAAATCAATGCTATTACTTGATATCTGAAGGCTGTGTTTTGAACACCAGCAACCAGTTCTGCTGTTCTTATAGCACTATTGCATTAATAAAAGTCACTGTTGATGCAAGACATTATTGCTCTTCACTTGTGCCATCATGCCAGAGTGGTTCTACAGGATCACTGAAGCAAAATAGGTGCCTCAGATATTTCAATAGAAGATCCAGCCTAAACTGTTGGAAAATATGGCTTGAAACAAATTGGCTGACTTTGTACTGATCTTATAATACACTTAATATACACCATTTAACACTGGGGAACTGGCAACACTCTGAAGAGTCAGAATGCATAATGTAGGACCAGGAATTCTTCAGCTTAATTGACTGGTATGTCTATGTCAATGCCTTATTTTGGCCAAACTTTAGTTCTGACTTAATTTTTCTGCACAAAATTGTTTCAACACAGGAATTGTGAAACTGTTCAGAATACTGTAATGGAAGGGTCCAGTCACACTATCAGGCAAAGTTAAGGAGCACACTAGAAACTTTGCTTAACGAAAAAGGATTAAACATATACACACAATATAAGAAAGATATAGAGCTATTAGAAAACATCCAGAGGAAGGAACACGGTGAAGGGCCTTGAGTGGAAGCATTAGGAGGACTGGCTGAGGTCACTTGGCTTGTTTAGCCTCGAGGAGACTGAGGAGAAACCTCACCGCAGAATACAACTTCCTCATGAGGGGACATGAAGGGGTAAGCACCAATCTCTTCTCTGTGGTGACCAGTGACAGGACCCAAAAGTATGGCCTGAAGTTGTGTCAAGGGAGATTTAGGTTGGATATCAGGAAAAGGTTCTTCACTCAGAGGGTGGTTCGACACTGGAACAGGCCCCTCAGGGAAGTGGTCAGACAGTGATCTCAGGCTTATGGTGTGATTCTTGGGGTTGTCCTGCACAGGGCCAGGAGTCGGATTTCCATGATCCTTGTGGGTCCCTTACAGCTCATAATATCCTATGATTAAAATAATAAGAATGTGATAAAATCACTTTAGTATGTTTGACTGAAAATCATGAAGACTAAATATCTGGCCCCCTACAATTTCTTTTAGATAACTCTCAGATAAGATTGACTAGGATTTTATTTCTGTACTCTGAAGAATCTTATTTTACACAGTCTTAAAACTCACAAATGTGGGTGTTGTCTATGTAAATTAAGTGAACTCACTAGAATTACGAAAATGTAAGACTGATGATAACACTTCCAAATTCTTCATGAACAGTTGTTAAGACGAGCAGGTTGTACTTCAGTGACTAATGTCTGGCATAGAGGGATTTCATTAATAAAAGGGAACAAGGAGGTCCTCCCTATTTTCCTAACATGCAAAGTATAAAGAAATCTAGTTGGATAATCATATAACGCATTTTTAAATTTGCAGTAGAGGCAAACTGAAGCAAATCATCAGTCTATCTATATATGTGTGGTAGTATTCATAAAAGACAGGTATTCTGTAAAATGAGATTAAGAAACCCTGAAAAGTCCATTTATAGAATAATATACCCAAGGAAACTAACTTCCTAACTGCTTTCAGCATAAAGTTCCCTTCTGTTTGGAGGCAGCAGAACTCAGAAATCTTTCAAGCCCCTGGTATTTGTTCAATTATCACACTATCTGCTTTATTTAATGTATCTATAAAGAAGGAATGACTGTTAATGAGTTACACTGTGTTCTGTGGCTCAGTAAAAATGATATGTGCCACTAATTTTAATCAACAGCTGTTCAGAAATTTTCTATCACTTCTGACAAAACACACAGATTTGTGAATACTAAAGCATTTCACATGAATATCACTACTTTTAGAAAGTATTTAAAATGTATTTTTAAAAAGTCAAGCATTTTGACCTCACAAGGATTTTTATATCTTTCTGCTCAGAATCATCAAGTAATTTTATGATTAATTTTAACAATATTATACAGTACAGATAAAACTAAGGACTAAATGATATTTCTTTTGTTTTTCATAATGTGATACGAAATGTCCATATTTCCTCTCTTGGACAAAATCAGAATTTTTTCTTCAGGCCAGATATGGTTTTTAGCTATTATTTGTTTTACAGTTAGACCTACAGGCCAGCTCAAATTTACAGGGACCTGAATATACATATATATATATATATATAACCTACTTCAGGTCTTGAATTACGTTTTTGATGACAGCCTCCCTAGGCTCCCTGTATAATGATTCCTTCTGAGAGTGACAGTAGGTACTTGAAAGTAGACTGTGAATGTCTCCTAAAGAAACTGTTCTGGCCTCCACCCCATAAAAAGTCCTAAAATATATGGAAGGAAGTTCTGGACAGTATATTCTGTAGAAATAGTAAAATCTTAGTATATTATAAGGTCTTTGGATACTTCCTTCTTTCTTCTCTGTAGCTGTGTAAGTTTGCTACTTTTTTTTTTTCCCTGCGGAGGTCTTTTAGTCCTTGGCTGCCAGCCACAGTAAAACAGCTGAACGTCTTGATTATCAACAGCTTCAGCTGTATTTCCATCCTAGAAATAATTTCTTTCCTGATTCAGGTGGCAATTCAGCCACGGAATAACAGGAAAATGAACTTATGTTGCCAAAAGAGTACAAAACTTACGACAATCATGCTCCAGCAAGAAGCCTAACCTGAAGTGGAGTTCTGCACTTCAGTTTTAAAATCAAAAGACTCAGAAGATGCCCAAACAATTTCACTCTCTTTGTATAAAATTATATCTTTAACCTCTTGAGGCTTTCTTCCTGTGTTAACAATGATAGCAATAGTGGTCAGTATACTGCTTCCTTTTAACAAAAATTAGGGTAGCTATCAGAATATAACAGAAGTTATTAATGAAATTTAAGTCTTTTGAGGAAAAATGTTCCATTGTCCAAGCCCAGCGCAACATATTAGTTTGAATGCATGAAACTTTAAAGTTCTGGCTTGGTTACCTAGTTCTGCTTGCGCTAACTAGGAATTTAGTTTCACAAGCTCAAGAAGTGGGCCCATGGCAATATCATGTGGTGTAACAAGGTCAAGTGCGAGGTGCTGCACCTGGGTTGAGGCAATCCCTAGTATCAACACAAGCTTGGGGATGAACTGATCTAGAGCAGCCCTGCTGAGAAGGACTTGGGTGTGCTGGGGGATGAGAGACTGGACATGAGCTGGCAAGGTGTGCTTGCAGTCCAGAAAGCCAATTGTATCCTGGGCTGCATCATAAGTATCATGGCCACCAGGGTGAGGGAGGCAATTCTCTCTACCCCACTTTTGTGAGACCCCACGAAGAGTGCTACATCCAGGTCTGGGGTCCTCAGCAAAGGAAGGACACTGACCTGTTGGAACAATCCAGAGGAGGACCACTAAGTTGATTAGCAGGATGAAACACCTCTCCTATGAGGAAAGGCTGAGACAGTTGGGATTATTCAGCTGGAGAAAGAGAAGGCTTTGGGGTGACCTAATTTTCACCTTCCAGTACCTGAAGGGAACATACAAGGAAGATGGAGAGAGACTATTTACAAGATCATGTAGTGACAGGACAAGGGGCAATGTCTGGAAAATGAAAGAGAGAAGGATTAGATTTGATATTAGGAAGAAATTCTTTACTGTGAGGGTACTGAGACACTGGAACAGGTTGCCCAGAGAAGCTGTGGATGCTTCAACCCTGAAAATGTTTAAGGCCAGGTTAGATGGGGCTCTGAGCAACCTGGTCTAGTGGAAGGTGTTCCTACCTATGGCAGGTAGGTTGGAACTAGATGATCTTTAAGGTCCCTTCCAACCTAGGCCATTACGTGATTCTGTGATTCTATATTTTTTACTAAGAACAAAGAAATACAGGACCAGTACAGACCCCCAGGGTCACTAAGGCTAAGTTACTAAGTGCCTGCACTTAAAGAGCAGGAGTCATCAAAATTCAGTCATCTAAAGGTAGTTATCTACTCCAAGGGTCCTTGGTGCAGAGGAAGATTCACTCATCTGATTTAAACATGTTCCTTAATCTCAGGCTGAGATACAAATCATCTCTGACTATAGAAGAACTATTAAGCTTCAGAAGTTTCTGATAAAGTAGGTTTCCTTTTTTTGCTTTGCAGCACATTCCTAGGGCCTTTCTTAGAGCCTAGCCCATGACACAGACAGGGCATTAGGGACAAGTTTTGGTTCACCACACTGGAAAGAGTGAGCCTAACTAACCAAAGCATGATAATTAAAAAACAGCCAGACGAGACAGAAAGGGCTGCAGAAAGAGAAACAGTATCCTACAACTCTGCAGGAAAAAATAGTGTCTACTGAAACCAGGCTAATAAACAGAACATTTGATATAGCCAGAAAGCAAACAAGACACCAGGCATACAAGCGATTTCTCTTAGGAGTTTCATGTGTCTGAAAGATTACCTGATTTTTCAGCTTCTTTAGTTGTGCTAAAAAAAAACAAAATATTTCCTCTCTAAAGTTTTCCTCTTACATTCTTAGTCTGAGAATGCTGTAGAGAAGATAGTGAAAATATATAATTCTTTATGTTAGTTTTGGTTTGGGTTTTTTTTGTTTGTTTTTCTGCTTTTTCCTCTTTTATTTTATGTAATAGCTTTAAATATAACAGTTTTCAAGACAAGCTTTTGATCTCTTAAGGTCTTCAGAAATTTTGTTTTATGTTTTATAAGCACAATAATATTAATCTTGGTACAACTTTAGATCTTTCCATGCTTTTCTGCTTTTCTAAAATTGTCTCTCCATTTATGGTAGGAAAAGACATTTTGAGTCAAGCCATTGTATCTTCTTGTCACGTGTGGAAGTATTCACACCAAGCACCCTAAAGTCTTTCAGCTGCTCTCCAAAAATTTCCATTGCAGAAGTAGAGTGTCCTCTCCAAAGGATAATTTAAAGTACTGCAATGCATTTCTAATTTACATAATTTTGTATCAGAACTTCTCTTCCTGAATAAAATGTGAGTCTAAGCAGATGGGGTAGTAAGCAAGAAACCTTATTTGGAAGCCTAAAACTGGGGAGTATGGATATTCTTCCTGCTGTTAAATAGATAGTATGAACAGCTTTAAGCTTCAGTAGAAAAAACATTTCATTATATTGTCTAATTTGTAGTGGCAATGCTGTCATCACATCCGTAAGGCTATGAGACAGACAAGGTTTGCAAAAGCGTTTACTATTAAGCTATAACTGGGGAAAAAAGCAGAGTAATTTTTGAGTCAACAAACTCTTTAAATGTGTTGAAATTGAAAAGTTTCTCTGGATGGAAGCCACTTACACCAGTTCAAGGGGAACCTGAGAAAGGCAGAGGAAACAAAATTCATACAGGGTTACTACCTACATAGAAACCATATCTTGCTCAGGAAATCCCAGAGCTTCAAATGTTCGAAGGCTGGGAGAGCATTCAGGAAAGCAAGATATATGTTTGCCCTGTTCTTATAGTTTCCCTTAGGCATTTGCTTTTGGCCACTGCCAGAACTGGGACACCATGTTAAGCAGACCCTGATCTGACCTAGGACAGATGCTGTTAAGGACATATTTGTTTTTTAAGAAATAAACCATAGATATAGTTTGGGGGGGGGTTTTGTTTGGTTTGGTTTGGTTGGTTTTGGGTTTTGGTTTTTTTGTTTTGTTTGTTTTGTTTTGGGTTTGGTTTTGGTTTTTTTTGAGGGGGGTGGTGTTTGGTTTTGTCTTCCTTTTTAAAGGCACATATTTTACAGTTGAAAAACATTTTCCAGATGTCGTTTCAGAGAGCTATTTGTCTCTGCATGCATATAAAATTGATAATTCTTCATTCTTTGAAATAAGTTACTTTTTGTTCAATGCCTAAGTAACAAAAAGCAATATATTTAATTCAGGAGATACATTAATGAAAGGCATGATATTTTCTAGGGAGGCACTGATACATTCTGTTTACTAACAAGTACTTCAAAGCTGTTAGAATGCATTCTCACCTTAATTTAGCTTGCTGTTTCTCTAAAAAGTTTAGGAGATGAAAGCAAAGCTAATCCACAACCCACTCACCATGCTGGTTATAGGTGCAGCACCAATACAATGCCTTCTTGATTAGAAGTGAATCGGGTGCAGAGGGCAAGGAGAAGACATGAATAGAAAATATGTAGATTACTATTGTTTTAGTTAGGAATGGACATCCTCTCAAGCCTAATCTATGCAGGGCTATCAGGTGCTAAAATATTCTCTCTGACAGTAGAGCAGTAAACAAACAGGGTCCTTATTGTACTGCTCCGAAGTATCTCATATTCACTTGTGCTCACATGCTGTTACAAGAGGAATGTGAAACAATAACATCACAGCCCCGGTGAACACATTCACAAGATTTACCTGTCAAGAGGACAGCGGACGTGCTGCACTGAAAGGCAGGGATGATAGCTCATTTCCTTGTTTTGTCTTGTTTGCAGAAAACAGGACCTTTTGAGGGGCCTGCAGTTGAAGAGAGAGAATTTGAGAGAGAGAGAGAGTAGCTTCTGTTTATTAAGGTGGGACTTGATAATGCCAACAGAATTTTAGTGCATGATCTGTTTGATCTGTATTTTAGGGTAGTTGAGAGCATAAGCTATTTAATGATTGCCTTATAACTCCATACAAGTACAGTGCTAGCTGACAAATACATTGAAGGCCTTCAATTACTGTAAACTGGAGAAACTAGGATGAGAGCTGTGGTCAGTGATATAAGCCATGGGTCTGGCATGAAACCTTCATCACCTTCTCCTTTTGAACTATCTATTTTCTCAACTAGAATTTCAAGGTGACTTTTTCTTTCAAATGTGAAGCCATGCTTGAAGCAAAAAAATAGATGTCTTTGCACTGACTGTGCTCTTCCTGCAAAAATCAGTAGAAAACAACTGTGAGAATAATTCCTATTTAGGAACTGGTAGCTACTGTGAACCCTAACAGAAATCAGTTGACTCAGTCCACCAGCCTCCAGTTACTACCCTCAGAAGACAAAGAACTGCAGGCTTGGGACAAGACACTTAAGCAATATCTTCACTGTCACAATAATTATTAATATCCACTAGCTATACTGTTACAAACTTCACCTTGAGACTAGATATTCTGCTAGACCTAGCTTCTGCTGCAGTGCAAGCAACATGGATAAAAAGCTGGATTGTCCTACAGAGAGGGACTGAAAGAAAGAATTGTTTCTCTTTAGGCTGGAGAGGAGAAGGCTAAGGGGAATGCGATTACGGTCATCATAAAGAGAGTGGATAAAGGGCATGTGATGAAGCTGAAATAGACACCAGCTCTGCAGCAGCAGAATGAGAGGAAACTTACTGAAATTATTAGAAATGGGTTTAAAAATGTAAAATATTTCTTTGCACAGCAGGCAGTAAACTTTGGGAACTGGAGTGGAGTCAGGCAGCAGCAGCCGCTTCGCAAAGGGGTTAGTCAAATTCACAGCACGAACAGGTTCTGAAGGGAACAGGCAGAGACATGCCCCTAGACATCCTCCACACAACAAACATGGTTGTTGGGAAGCTTAAGGGGAAAGCACCAAAGGATGTGGTTGGGCCTGCAGGGCTTTCCCCAAACGACATCTCCTGTTGTCCCAATGGAGTCAGACTGTGGACACAGACCATAGCCTGACCCTGCAAGGTATTTCTTATATTATGTCATGAGGACTGAACAGGAGATTCTTCAGTCTGTGAATCTTCCTCTCAATTTAAACCACAAGTCTGAGACTTATAGGAGAAGGTGTGTCCCTCAGCCAGCTTTCCTTTCTATGCTACCCTCAAAAGAGGATGCACTCATGCTTAACCTTAAACACCATATGGAATTGTGTCATTTTCAGTCATGAAGTTTAATGCATGTGTACCTGAAGTACCTGGCACTCATTTCTTCTGCAAAACAGAGAGAACCTAAGAATTCACACTAGAAAGATAACAGATAAAACCACAATGAAGGAACAAATCAAAACATTGTTAATTGCTTCCTATTACAAGTACTTCATCACTTCCCTTAATTGATATCTCTCTCCTTTTCTTCCATCTTTGACCTTCACCTGCTAGTGAAGTAAAAACTTGCTCTGTTGTTTCTGTCCTCTCTCTCTCTTTTTCTTTCATCCTTTCCCTACTCATACCAACAAAATTGTAGGACTAAGGAATATGCAGACTAACTTGAATATGCAGTGCTTTGGAGAACTTCCATAAGATCTTTGAATCTCCATCAATGAAGAAAGAACATAGAAATTCTTGCTGTTCTAAAGGCACTCCTTGTCATGCTTGCAGTATACTTTTGAGATGCTTGCATGGAAATGCTATGTGAACTCCACAAACTATTACTATAGTACACACAGAGGATAAGGATGGGTTGCCAAGATCAGCAGCAACCTGGTGTTGTTTTCACTTTTTGCTTGCCCTTTCTATGTTTTAAGGTTACTCATATTTGATTCATACTATTAGGGGCCGAGATGTCTCTTAAACATGCCGCCGAGAATCCTGCCTCTGAAAGGGAATGAACAACTAATACTTTAAATAATAATTAAAGAACTCTCAATTGCTAACAGTGTATATACATGAAAGAGTTTCCACCTAGACCTCTAAATTAGAGGTAGCATACGACAAGGTTTGCATCCCTTGTAGGAAAAGACAATTTTATTTTTTTTTTTTTGTATAAAAATCTGATCCCTTTTTTGACATGTAGGAACAAAAAGATGAAGAAAAAGTAATGATTTCTCACACTGTCTAACTAAGATCTGCTGACTGATAAAATAAGCAGGAAGGTGGAAGGAAAAGACATGCATGCCTGCTGTTAAAGAAAAGCCTATTTGCACATAATGCTCTGGAGAAATTATTGAACATTTCTTCCACACAAAATACAAGCTCTGTCACTCTGCCAGGGTCAGTGAGACCTGGGCCAATCTATTGAGTCAGTTCTAGTTATGCAAGTTAAACGGTTTAGTGGTTGCTTTAATTAGGAACCCCGTTTTGTTTACAAACTCACAAAAAATGGTAGCAAAGAGTGTTTCATGACCATGCTTACCAGCCCCAGTCCTCACCCTAATCCTTATCCCTCCAAAAGAACTTTCTTTACAGCCTTCCACCCATGGCCTGGCAAGTTGCCAGAAACACATTCCAGAACATAACAAGCATAGGTATTGCAGCATAAAACTGAGACGTAGCACAAAGCATCTCTTCTGTGAGAATCCCATGCAATACAAGAGCAAGGAAGGCTAAGACGTTACTGGCAGTGTAAGTAAAACAACAGGAATTTAAATTAAAGTACAACCAAAAAATTATTCTCATCTCCCTACATCTGTTAACAACTTCACTGCAAATGTTTTCATTGTGATATCCCTTGTTCCATCACATAATACTCTCTTCTCATTCTTATCTCACAAACATATCCACATCTTCTTTCATGCTGCTCTTTCTAGTAGAAAGGAATGGCCTTCCATAATCTATTTGTTCAGTTTTGCCTTTACCTGACACACATACTGGCCAAAGGAACCTTTTTAACAACATTGCTTCATGAAAGTTCTGTGTATATTGAAGCCAGGAACTCATCAAACATCTCAAACACTAAGACTTTGAAGAGTTGCAATGAAAGTGACTTTGTGACCTGAGTGCTCTGCCAAGTGAGGCACGTAGCATTACTCCAGGTGAGATAATGAAGGGACCAGTTCTGACCAATTAATACCATGGTCAGCCATGTAATTTTGTATTTTGCAAACATGCCTAATGAATCAGGAGAATAACCCTCCAAGATGTACTGAAATCCAAAGGAAAATATGACAAAATTTGGGCTGCAGCAGGACCAGACATCCTGTTCAGAGAGTTGTTCTTCTGTGCAGCTTCCTTTCCCCACTTCCTCTTGGCTCCTAGTCCTGTCCTCAGGTCATTAGACCACATCACTTCCCTGTTGTTAGCAGGTTATAAACACTGAGATAGATAGGTACTGACATGATGCTGATTGCAGTTTGATAGCAACAGATATACATTATCAGCTGTATCACTTGCCTAAAAGCTAACAGTTTTGCTGGGTGCTCCTTGCTGCTAAATATCAGCTGCAAATCTGCATGTCCCTTTCTCTAAGCCTAAAAGAATCTTTCCCATGTTAATATTCAAATAGCCTTGTAATTTTTCATGCATGGCTGAAGCATAACACTGCAGAGAACACATGAAGATCTGTCCACCCACAAAAAGTTCTTGTTTTTTTTTAAAGTACATTTAAAAAACCCAGTGATTAAAAAACCAGACAGTGAAGAACATTTTATCACTGGTTAATACAGGATTCTTAAATCAAAACACTGCTGATCAATAGTGAAGTACCTAACTCTTAGCTTTATTGATTATGTCTACACAGACTTAATTCACAGGTCAACTGTGCTGGCTCCCCAGATATACTCTCTGTGGAACTTAGACATAGCTTGTGCAGAGTCGAGAGTACCTACCTATCACACTCTTATTCTTTTAGCATTCTAAATCCATATTGGCAAGTGCTAGACTGTTTGGTTCTGGTTTAGCCAGAGAGAAAAATGTTTCTGAGTCTGAGCTCAGTTTTCAGCACAGACCACAAAAAAACATGCTCTTCTTTCTGTCACCTAGAAGAGCACCGATAAACTAAATGCTGTTTGATGTTCTCAGATCTGGTAAATTCACCTGAACTATTTAGATTTTTTCTCAAAACAGAAACTATTCATTTCTAAATTGAAAACAATAACAACATCCACAAAGCTTCCATCAATAAATCATGAATTTCAGGAAAATTTCTGTGTATGATAAAGAGGAAAATATCAAGACCAATTTCAGAGGACACAGTTTGAATATAATCTCTTAATTTGCAGGAGGAGTCCAATCAGCAAGATGCTGATGCCTTAATCCATCTGATGCCTTAATCTAGTTGTCATCCAGCTGGACATTGGTGCCTTAATTCAGCTGTCATCCAACTGACTGAAGAAATGAAGTTGCAATCTGTGTGTTAAAATCAGGCTTTTAGCAAACTCTTTTCAAGTTCTTTTCTACATGATCTCTAATTGCCAGTAGGGATGTTGTCATCAATTTCAGTTATGAGAGAAGATTTCTGTGTGCAAAAGTCTGAAGTAGTGAAGGATTTGAGTGAAGAGGAGAAAAATTATGGAAATTCAACAGTACATCAGTGTATATTTTCACAGCTGTGCCAGCTGAGGCAAGGAGGGAAAGATGAACAAAAATTTGTCCCAGGCCTTAGCCTGCATTCATAAAGGGCATGTGGGGGGAAACTGCTTCTGTTGATGTACTGTACAGCTTTCTGGAATAAGTCTGCTGGACGATCTGTTGAGAAAAATAAAAAGAGTAGGAATTTGCAGCCTTACAGACTGTAGTCACTGCTTAGATGTGCTGATTGTGTTGGTGTTACTGCCCCTGTCACGTTTTTGAGACCATAGGTATGACATTAGTTTCTGCCACATGCAAGTTTACCCCAGCACCTAAATTTTCACTTTTTTGTCAGAAGCATTCAGCACTAGAGTGTAACAGCTTACGAGGGCCAGCAAAGAAGATCAACACTACAGGTAAAGACATTCAGGTTCTGGCTTAACTCTAAATGAGTGTGACCATAAAAAAATTCCAAAACTATTGAAAATTTCAAAAATCTCAGAGCTTGGCTGTGTTAAGGGCCACCAATTACCTGAGCCACTAGCACAAGTTCAGTTTGCAAGCCTGTCCTGTACCAGCACCAGGCCTCTTTTCACACATCTTGTTATCACTTTGCAAACCTTGGTTCAGGATTTCTCCAGTGCTGCCAGGGAGAGGAGGCCTGTCCGGCAACCTTTAATACATCACATTCTGTCCCCACATATCTCCCACCTGAGCAATATTAGGCATATTGAGCTGTTATGTGAACATTGTTCATCCCTTCCAGGCTGTAACCTAAACGATTTGTATGATATCGAGCAAGTTATAGATGTAATTTCAGAAACTGCCCAAGTTTAAAAATAGACATTGAAAACTGCCTGCAGAATCATGGGCCTTGTTGTTACTCTCACACACTCTATAGATTAAACTACTTATCTTTTTCTCCTGGAGGTGGGGCAAGGCATCTATTCCCAAAAGGCATTTCCCTCCTAAGACTAAGTAATTTCCTTAGATGTTACTTTTAATGAGTGGAAGAAACTGGACAGAAAGCTGAACAGGCCAGAGACCAGCAGTCCTGTGAAGAATGGGGAGAGCTAATTGTGAGAAGGAATAGCTATGGCTCCCCAAGGAGAGAAAGATGGTGGGGAAAAGAAGGGAGGGCAAGTGAAGCCCATGTCAGATTAAGATCTTTTTCCCTCTTTCTTCTTGTTGGCTGCAGCTGGGTCTCACCCACTCTCCATCTTGAAACTGTCAGCAAGCCAAGCCTGGCACAACGGGCAAGTAATTACTGATGACATGTGAGCAGTATTTTTCCAGATTGGCTTTCCTGCCTTTCTGCAAGAAAAATAAATGAAAAGCTGTACCCCAACAAACATGACAGGAAAAATAACAATACTTGTATGGGACTGATACTGGAAATGTGCTGCTCCTTCAGCTGCAGCCTGGACAGAACTACTACCACCCTCACCCTCCATCATCTCAGCAAGGAAAGGAAAGATTGAAGGCAGGATGAGAGAAGGGTTCTTTCCAAAGGTCAGCACATCTCTTTTCGTTAAAGCTCAGCGCCACACAAGAACAGGGAGAAGGCAGCAATGTAGAAGTCACTGTGCATAGCAATAACTGGGACAGACACAGCACTGCTTGTATTTGATTTACTTGGAAACAAATGAACAGTATTGGTCAGTTCCCTCCTCTCCTTTTAACCTCAGTTGTATGACTCACTCTGCCGTCTTTTAAAGACTAATAAACTCATGTCATGCACATGCTCCCTCCCCCCTCCCAATAAAGATTTCTACAGGTCTTTCTCAAGCATCAAGCTCTTCACTTCAAGATGGGAAGATCAAATTCTAAAATTCCACTGCATATTACATGACTGGACTTAATAGTTTGTACAGATCTATCCTGAAAATGTTACCTGCTGGCCTATGTAATGTGTTGCCTTATTCCATCTCTCAAAATCATGACCAGAGATCCCATTCCCTGAAAGGAACCCTATAACTCCAAAGAAGACCTCATTTCTACCCAGAAAAGTGCTTTTTCTCTAATTTTTACATAAGACTTTTATTCTGTAATTCTCAGTAGGAGCCACAGAGAATACACTTCTAATCTTCATCTGCTGCAGTCTCTGAGAGACTTGTAATCTCTTTCTGTCGACAACACAAACAGAAGCATACTCAGTAGACAGATGAATGGATGTGGTTCTTTTCGTGATCTCATAGTCTCTTTTTGCACTTTAAGGACCTTGTTTCTCTTCCCTTCATACTTGCAGATAGTAGATTCATTAGAGCCATCCTGGAAAAGACTGTGTTGGTTATATAGTTAGGCTTTCTGCAATATAAGCACATCAGAATGCCATTGAATTAATGATTAGGAGATCCAAACACTAAGTCACTGTACTGGTCAATGGATGAGAAAGGAATTAGGATATGATGTGCCACAGGTAAATTAATTAATTGATGTGAGATAAAGAAGCAAAAGAACACCATTTTGAAACTACAATAACTCAGAATGTGAAACAAATAAATACTTCATACTACACACAGTTATGCTAATTGCTCTGGTTAATGATAATTCTGCAAAACTTTCTATTCTAAATTCCTGTTTTCATATGCTTTTTACTAGAAAGCATTACCATTTTCAGGGTAGTTTTTTTCATTCTATTCAAAATTGAACTTCTTTCTTGACATTTTTGCTAAGTTACTATGAAATCACTTCAACTGTGTTAGAGTCATGCAAAAACAAAAATTCCCATTAAAAGAAACAAATCTGTCTAGCTAGGCCTATGAGGTTAATTCAAAACACTGCATTTGAAAGCCTCAAATTTGGGGCATAGTCCTCCAAATAAGACCAACCAGACAAAGTACCAGTGATAATCAGTGGAATATATTCTCTCAAAAATGGTCTGGTAAAACTTTATAGTAATTTAGATTTCCTTGAAAAACAGATGCAAAATCTGGTCTTACTCCTACAGAAGCTAGTTATCAAAACAGCTTGCTTTAAGACAATTTAAACTAACCCATTGTCCTTAATACCCCAATAGAGCAGAACACACACTACTGTTTCACAGCTGAAGGATAATAACTTCCTGCTGAGGGATAGTAACTCCTCTAAATGTGTTAACTCATTCACTTTCAATCTGTCTCTTTGTGACTCACTAGAAGGTGCTATCTGTAGAGCACTGGTATTTACCTAGCTCTGCTCCCCCACAGTCTTACCCATCTTTCTCCTGGTTCAATTCCTTGGTTCATGCTCCTGGTGGATGGGACTGCTCTCCATCTAGTGGGGCAATTGTTTCTGCTAAGAGACAGCTAAGCTGCTCTCGAGGCAGTTTCCAAACACCTATAGTTTGTCCGCATATTGTTTAGAGACAAAACATAAATCAGCATTAAGTAAGTGACTAGTGATAGACTTAATCTGTATAGGACTGGGTTAGTATTGACAAAAAGAACAGCTCTGTGAGACAAACGTTGCAGCATCAAAATGAGAAGATGACCAGGTGCTGTACCCACAAAAATACTCTGCCTTCCATATTTTTTTCTTTCTAAAGTATATTCCACTTGTAACTTCACACAGCACTATAAAAACATGAGTAGAAATTTAAGAAAATAAATTGCAGAAGCAAACCTTTATGTAAGACATATATGTGTTGCTCATGAAGAAGTTTGGACCTTCTTCCTGTCACACTCATTTCTGAGTGCTTTGACACACACAAACCTGTCTATGAAAGAATGAAATCTGTGCAGTAAAGTTATTAAAAAATTAAATTACTCTTCAGAATATTTGGACAGATCCTAAATAGAGTGTTAATGTATTAAATACTAACAGCAGACCAGTGCAATCTACCCCATAGCTACTCACAAAATCCCTGAATTTCACCCATTTACATTACCCTCTCTTCTGTGATCCAGTGTGCTGTGTGTTTCTTGCCAGGTAGTCCAACAATCCCAGTTTCCTGCATTGAAAAAGAAGATATCTAGACACTTTGCAAAGAACAGGTATTGCAAATATGCTTATGTGTACTGCACTTGTTGCAGTATATATGTCTTTTATCTTTAGTTCAAGTTCTAGAGGTCATAGCATATCCAGCATAATCCCTAATGTGTCAACCAAGGTAGCAGTAACTACCATCCCTCGTAAGTACATCTGCCCTGCCAAGTGGATGGTGTCTCGGCTGTGGGTCTGGGGTTTTTTCACACCTAGCAGTGCATAGAAACTGTTCCACTGGCCCACATGTGACTAAATAGGCAGAGTTTGGCTTTTGATACCTCAACTCCATAAATAGGTAGTGCTTTTCTAAATGGATGGTTTCTCTTTTGGCATGCTTCCTGTTTCTCACTGCCATTCCTTGCAAGAAAGAAAATGTGAATAAGGAGACATATACAGGAATTTGTCCTTAGTAAACTAAATCTCAGTCTCTTTGCTCTGGCCACAGTGCTCATTGAGTGTAGAGGTACCAGGATGCAAGGGCTGTATCTCTAACATAATAAGCAGATGTTGATGTTTTTTGTATGATAACATGAAAGAATCAAAAGGGGATAAATAAATAAATAATTATTTAAAAAATTACTGAGAAGTATGTATGGCAGGCTCTGTATTCTCAGACTTAAGTTTGTTTCATCTTTTATTTTACTCATACCAGAAACCTTCCAAAGTCTTTACCATTTACCAGCATAAAATCCACTTTCATGAGCCCTCTTCACTTGAACTGCAGCAAACTCTAAGTCATAAGATTATATGAAATCTGGGTTTACAAAAACCTCGCTTGGAATTTTATTATGGTAAAAAGATTCAAATACTGCAGGGTTGTTTTTGAGGTTATTTTATTTTATTCTCTCTCCCCACTCTTCCAATCCATATTTTCCCACATGTTGTAGGACTTGCAAGTTAGGCTTCAGGGTGTTAGTAGAGTATGAAGCAGAATTTTGGAAGGTGGCCAGCTCTTCATACCACCCAGATGAATACCTGGAAGCACACTGTTAATATGGCTATCCTGCCAGACCAAAATCAAGTGTGGCCTCGACTGTAACAAATGCGGAAAGGATGCCCTCTGAAACAGGTAACCACAGGACTGATACAGCAATACTTTGCTTTAGGTTTTATACCTGTCTGATAAATAATTTCATTTTACTCTACAAATCCTTTTGTGGCAGGATCAGACATGTTGCAAGCAAGTCTTAATGTTGTCTGTTTTCAGTGTGTTTTATCTTGTTATTTTATAAGCCGGTGTGATATTTTGGTAAAACACAGGAATTGATCAAGTTTAGAATGTAGCATTTTGCAGGGCTATCTACTATCAGCTATGCTGCCAAGGATCTGGCTAAGCAATATAAAGTCGTTTTCTTTTTGTGTCAGTGCTAGAACTGACTGTGGATTTTGTAGAACATAAAATGCTTGGTGTGTATTGTTTCTACTTCAGAAAGATGTTACCAGTCCCAGGGCAGGCACAAAGTGGAATTCCCCAGCCACTTCTATATGCTAACTTAGAGCCAAAGGTTGTAGTGCTCACTTGGGTCCTTGGCTCTAGCTGCAATATGCTGCAGTGGAGGACTCTCTACTTCTGAGGTCTAAGGTTTGGGTGTGACATCTCCAGTAGTACACCTCATTTATGCCAGAGGCACCTCCAAAATCCTTGGCTCCAAAACCACTGTTTCAAGGCTTTCTGGTCCTGTACCATGGAGTGAAGAGGCTGAGATTACAGGTTGCACCATCAACTGCTGTTGGCCTCATGGATCTGCAGTCAGGCCAATAGTTTCTAGGTGTCCCACCTTACTAAAAGCCACCCTCTTCTCTGAGGTTCCCATACATTCTCAGGAAAGCTGCATGATGGTCAGTGTCATGGCTGATTGGTAGGAGAGGGGTGGCAGAAAGTAAGGAGGGTTTTCATGCCAAGCTGCCATCCCAGTCAACACACCGTGCTGTGGCATTTGAAATACGATTCAGTTGGAAACCACATCAAAGAAGACTCACAAGCCAGCAGAAAAAAATCAGCCCAAAATTAACGTCGGTGCTAACTTAACAGCTTACTTTCCTTTGCAATCTGTCCCACACCTGGACTCCTCTCCACAACTGAGGACCTGCTGTAACTTTTGTGCCCCTACACAGCAATGTCAGGGGTAATGCTGTACCCTGTTCTCAGAGCTGGGCAAAAGCCCGTCCTTCCTCATTCCCCTTTACTCCACCCAGGAGAGGGCAGAGGGCAAGAAAGGCCATCCTTTACTTCATTACTTTCCTCTGTTGTCCAAGCCAGAGCACAAAGCCCTTCTCCTTCAGGGTGGTGGGGTTGGCTGATTTGTTCTCTGTGACAGATGGGGTTATATCTCTGGAGACAAGGTTCCTCCCAGGTCTTCCTCTGTGACAGCTGGCTCCATAGAGCCTCTGCCATCAGCCTCCGTGTCTCTAGCACTGAGTCTGACTCTATTGATTTAGTAGTCTATTGTCCTGTGGGAAAAGTGCTCAGTGCTAAATACCAGAACACGATCAACAGTGCACCACCTCCAGTCTGTGCTAGAGCTCCAATGCCAGGCCTTGGGCTCCAGAAACACTGTGGTAACACCACTGTGAACAGGGCACTGGGTTGGTGAAATGAATAGATCAAGGCAGGAAACATCAGAAGGAGGCCAAGGACACCTGCTTTGCCTGCCCCAGGTGCCTGCTGAAATGTCATAAACCATCTGATAATAATACATTCAGACTCTTTGAAAACCTGGGAGTTCAAAGGCATGATTCTGATTTCACATACATGATTTTTGCACTTCTGAGGAACCACTGATTTCAGTGCAATTGCTCCTGATTTTTAAACTGAGCTCAGGCTCCTGCCTTTCAATTTTCAAAATGCCAACATTGTGCTGTCACCAACCCCAAGCCTGGAAGCCCTGGCAGATCATGACAGATGTGTCACGTCCTCCTTCCCCTTTCTGGATCCCACTCCCTGCTACCCCCTAATACTCCCTTACTACGGCACAAGTAAGTCTCGAGCAGGGTGATATGTTCTTGCAAAACAAAATAGATGAGGTTTGAAGAACATAAACAGCAACATACTAACCCAGTTCATCATATGATCCCAGGCTCCAAACAAAAGGGCAAGGGTGGGGCCCACAGACCAGTCCAAGTGTCGGGTGGGTCCATGTTTTACAAAAGATAAGAACATATTCTATTAAAAAAAGTCTTTTGTGCAGTTGCTCTTTGCGACCCTGAAGGGGGAAAAAATTATCTTTGTGCACAGACTGCAGTAGTGTGGGGTGGTGCATGCACATACACATGCCCTTGCAGTGGTGTTGCCAGGCATTGGGGATGTGTACGTTATTCAGAAGTCAGCACTGCCAAGGGAATGTCGATGGAAACTCCTTCACCCAATGGCAGCATGGCAACAGATTTTCTCTGTGGCATGTTTTTATCTTATTGGGATTTTTTTTAACCTCTTTCTTTGGTTATCATTGTGAAGGACACTTATAGGATGCTGCCTTTTCCTGTTACCAGAATTTGCAAGGTCTGTACATGTATGTGAATGACATGCAGCATCATGATTCTAGCATCAAGAAAATAGGAACGTCCTTTTGCTTCAGGACATCACTATTGAAATTACTTCCCCATGGTCCTGATCCACAGTGAGTCTGTTTTTTGTGGGCCTTGTGAGGGCCTCAAATGTGAGATGTCCCACAGTACTCTAAGCCAGCCCCCAGAGCCTTGGGGGTAGCAGCATGGCCCACCAACCCAGAGGAGCTGTGCTGCAATGCACCCGGTGTCCTGTGCCCCAGTGTGACTGTGTGAGAAACCCCAGCAGTGATACAGCAAGGAGCCCAGATTTAAAACAGAGGTCAAACAATCTGACCAAATCTTCTCTAGGGACAGGTACTCCCCAAACTGTGTAGTACAGAATTTTTATCTGTTTCAGAGGCAGAGAAGAGAGAACTGATGGAATAACAAGTATAAGCAACTTGGAAGTTTTATCTTTCTCTGCTGTTATGTTGTGCTCACTGCTGCTGAAACATCTTGAAAGTGAATTTCTTTGAAGTTCAGAGAAATGTTTGGGTTTGGTTTCAGTCCAAAAAGAGACAAATTTAAAATACTGATCTACACCTGGGTTCAAATTCCTCAAATGATTTTGGCTGCTCATATGCAAGAAACTGGGGCTAGATCATTTTAGGAATCATCAAAAAACAAGTAACATTATTGAAACACAAGGAAATTAACATGCTCCCATGAAATCAAAATAACAAATAAGTTCATTTTTGTCCTATTTCTTGATCAGAGAGATTGAAAATTTATTTTATTGACTTTCTGTAATCCACATGTAACTCTCAGCAATTAAGCCAAGGGTTTTACTTCAATCAGCAGTTTATTTCTTTCAGGAGGGGTTAATTATGCCTAAACAAAATGTATGCTTTTTAGGAAGTAACTTCAAGTATTTAGGAAGGCACATTTGCCTGTTTATGTTAAAGAAAATCAGTCCATCAAATTTAATGACAAGTAATATTGTCCCTAAGAGAAGCTCTGTAATTACCCATCTATCCTTTTCTATTCTTTGTAATTATTCACTTGCAATTATCTCCATCCTGCCTGATGTTTTTCTAAATCCTGCATGAATATAAAGTAAAGCAACAGTCAGATAAATCATGATAGTTCTTTAAATTTCTGAAAGGATTTTTGCAGTCATTGAGACGATGGTGTGAAAGGGATTACACTTTGTGTTCGAGTTCCTCTTTTTGTCCCCAAGGAGAGGAAAGAAGTAAAATACCTCCAGAAGCTGATGAAACATGGAAACAATTTGTGTACAAGCAAAAACCACAGTTTGTCATCTCTCACTGCCAATAATAATACTTTATTTCCTATTTGTACTGTATAATGTTCAGGATGAAAAACAAGTGATATTGCTTGGTAATTTTCAAAGATGTCATTTTATTGGTAGTGTGGTCATCTCCTTCATGCAAATTTCAGGAATTTTGGTTTGTTTGAAGAATCATATTTACAAATTAAGCTATTATAAACCCACTTAGAGCTCTTCATACGGAAAGTTAACCCAGTTAAACCTCCTTTACTGATAGTATTTAAAGCCTTATTTTTGTCCAAAACCAGAGAAGGTGCAGGCACTGCACAAGGTAGGCAGCGTGTGAGGCTGATTACACATCAGCACTGATTATCACTGACAGTGTCCTGAAAAAAGAATTAGTGTCAAGCTAGTCCACGCTTAACTAGGATTCAGGCTCATTGCATTAATGGAAATTCCCCTGTATTTTCCCTAGGTCTGCAAGTGTCCAGGGAAGCAGCTGAAACTGCCTTCCAGAACAATGAGCAAGGACACGGCGTTTAGGCGTGCTGCAAATGACTACTGGGATAATTATAGCAGGTGTCAAAATCCCTAAGAATAGCTGAGAAACAGGACCTCCCAGCCCGTCTCTGGTGTCAGATCAGCAGAGATAAAACAACAAACGAGGTCCCAGTGGGTCTCCCCAGGCACCGCAGGCAGGAGCTGAGCTTGCCGACAGGGCTCAGCCTCTCTCGGGGAGTTTGTTTGCTGCTCCCTTTGGAGCAAACCTCCCTGCTGGTGTCATACATCCCCTCGCCGGGGACAGCAGTTTGAAAGCCTGCTCTAGGGTTCAGGAATGCAACCTAAGGCCAAGAGCTTTCCTGTGCTTCCAGAGACTGGAGCAGAAGACACTTGCTCTGGTATGCAGAGACCGTGTATTCAGTGACTACCTTGGCCCATCTGAATTTTAAAGTTCTCAAGAAAACTACAGTGAGCTTGTCTTTGATAAAATAAGGTACAAAATTAGTAGTACCATGGCACCCTATGTACACGGAGGCACTTTCAAGGGTCTGCTACTCTGTTATAGCCAGTTTCAAACTCACAGAAAACTGGAAAACTGCTGACAGACAATACCTCCTGGCTTCACTTATCAGCACTAAGAACAACCTGGAATATGTTGTGGTCTAGTGGGAGGTGTATCTGTCCATGGCAGGCAGATTGGAACTTTAAGGTCCCTTCCCCAAACCATTCTATTATTGTACAACTCCTGGTGTTGTCGACTAGCGGCCTCATCTGCAGCAGGTTAAAGCCTCAGATCACATACTGGTAGTGCCTGTATTTTTTCTGAATAGTAATGTTGGGTCACCAGCTGGTTATTACTAGAAATATTGCCCAGACCTGCCAGGTTTTAAAAAAATAGCCTGAGCATCATGCCATGTAATAACTGCAGTCATAAAAAAAAAAAAAGGAGAGCCTTAACTCTGTCACAGTTCTCCATGCATTTGGCATGCAGACACCTCACTGTCAGGAGGTGCACTAGCCCATGCAGAGCTGCCAGGCCAAGGGCAGTCCCACCTCAGTGACCTGGGTTTCAGCACGGACTGGGTGCAGGATCAGGGTTGATGGCTCACTGCAAAGGCTAGGTCCCTGGAGACATATTGCAAGTGGAAATACAGCTATGTTCCAAATAATTTTCTAACCATCAGACAGTCCAGGATTTAAATTATGTGAGAGCAACCTTGCTTAGTCATATCTATACAAAGTCAAGAGGAGTCTGTCTGTACCTCTCTTCCACAGTCACTATGGCAATACTGCTTTAGCAAGCCTAGTAAATACAGGCTTTGGAGATTGAGTTAGGGAAGCCAATGCAGTAACATATAATGCTTCGTATAAGAACTCCCTGTTGCCAACTCCTTGCTGCTTAAACCAGGAGATAACCATTCCATAAAATGCCTAGAAAATCACATGAGGCACTCTGATGTTGAAAGTTTCTCCTTTATTCACAGAATAGTTTGGGTTAGAAGGGACCTTCAGATGCCAACTAGTCCAGCCCCTCTGCCCAACTAGATCAGGACCCAAGCACCTTATAGTACAAATATAACAACTACCAATCACCAGCAGTAAATACGTATCCTAAAGCACTATCAAATGTATTCATCACACAAAAGCCCACTACTGTATGTGTCTTCTCCTCATTAAGCTCTGGCACTGTTCTGGTCATATCTACAGAAGCTATCCAGTATGAGAGAAAGCTCCGAGGGTAAATCCAGCCTTTGCAGACCCATACTGGGCTAGATACTATGGAAATGAATTGCTAACACTGCTAACCAGCTCCATTGTTTAGAGCAGCACCGTCTCAGACTTCAGCAATAATTCAACAGTGAAATAAACAGCTCTGATCAGATAGCCAAGGAAATTAGATAAAGAACACAATAGCTGTGAAGATAGGAATATTTCATGAAGAGTCATATAGCAGTTTATTCCTGATTTTGATTACTCTTTGTTTATACCTCACATCTGTATGACAAGTTAGAAAGAAAGACAAAAATCTTTTCAAACAAAATCTGTTTTTCCCCAAGATAACATGTGCATGCTGCCTTTTTGACTTAGAGCTTGGCCTTCTCCTTCTGACTCTTTCATGTTACTTACTTTAAAATAATGACTGTGTTTCAGGACATAGCAATTTCCTCAAAGCTAGTTTTTATATTTTAGTGTGCTCCCGGGATACTAAACTATTCAAAAGTGCTCTTTTCCTTTGCGTCTGTTCCCACAGAAGTCCAGGGCAACTCCTTTGAATCTCAGGACAGCATCTTTGAAATTTTTCTCCCCCTATCACTTTGAACATAAGCAGGTTAAACCCTAGATTAGCACTATTTTATACCTTCACATACTTATTTCTTTCAAAGTAAGTTATTTAATAAAAAAAAAATCCAACCAAAAAATAAAAAAAAAAATCTAATTTATCCAAATGGGATTAGTGGGACCACCACATTGTTTTAATATATACTTTCTAAAATTATTATTGAGGAGGCCAAACATGGTTGCTCTGGATGAAAGAAGTTGCAGGCAGCAGGAGTAAGTATGCAGTGCTGGGAAAGAAGTAATCTCCATCCTTGCTAAATGGGGCTGCTGTGGAATTCAGGATACGCCGTACACACAGCTGGCTATAAAACTCTTCAGATCATCTAGCTCTGCCTCTCCCCTAGAGCAAACAATTCTCTTTGCATTTCTTGTTGCTCTTATCAAAGGTAAATAGGCTGGGTATTTCGTGGTACCCTAGGGTTTTTTGAGGATATTCTTAAAATACCTGGTCAAGCCAGAGGACCCCATCACAGAGAGAAGAGGCTGTTCTCTTTATTGGTTTGGGAGGCTACTTTTCAAGCTAACATTGTGAAAGGTAACTTTTCTTCAGAAAGTTTTGAGAGGTAGATCAATACCAACCTAAAAAATACATATCTAAGTTTTGCAACCATTGTAAATAATTTCAGTATCTGATTTGTTATCATAAATTCAATAATGAATACTTACAAATTAGTAAATGTAAGGAAAGATGTGAAAAAAGGCACATTTGACTTATAATATGGAACCACTGGTTTTCCTTTGCCTTTTTATGGGCATGCCATGCAGTTGATAGCCAGACATTCCCACCCAGTGTCCTGCTTTCAGTTTGTCACTATGTGCCTTAGAAAGCTATGATTTAAATGGCACAGATAATGCCTACCATGGAATAAAATGACAAACATCTTAAAAGTTTTAGTTAAAAAGTAACCATAGAAATCTAAAAAACCTTCAAAGATATCCCCTCCACCTCTGACTTGCAGATGAGGATCTCGCTACCTGAGCTTCAAGCATGTGGTGTTGCCTTTCAGTGCATCTTATCCTGAGTTCCCTGGATTTGAGGACTTACTACCTGCATCTTTCTCATGAGCAATATTATGTTTTAATCACCATTAATTATTCTCAACCTTTAGTTACCTTCAGTAAGATATTTTTAGGGAAATTACCTTAGTTTTTTCCCCCCAACTGTTCTACAGTCCAGAGGGAGGACAACTTGGTTGTAACTAGGAGAACTTCACAATGGAAGTCGTAAAGTTTTTTCTGAGCTGATGGGCAAGTCTTAAGCATTGCACAGAAGTACCAAAAATGTCCTCAGACTTAGTCAGACTCCTTTCTTTCCAACTCTCTAAGAGTAGATTCTCTTCTTCCTCCTTTATAAGTGGTAAACAGTAAGAATCTATGCAGAATTAGCAAATATTAAGCTTGTGAGGGATTGTCTTTTCCAATCATAATGATAAATCAGTTGTTAATCTCTCTTATTTGCTCCAGTATAAATGTAGCGTAAATTCACTAAGCGTAGTAAAGTTTTTTTGAAGTATATCACTGTAGCTGAGGCAAAGATTTCTTGATGGCATAACATCAAAAGAGAATGTCTTAGAATGAAAAATCTAGAAAACCCACTGTATTTCTGTTCAGGTATAGTAAATGCAAAGTACTTTTAAAAAAACCAAAGTACTGCTTGAGCACTAGAGTGAAAGTCACAGACTTTATTTCTCATTTATGCAGGAGTAGCAGAAATCACAATCTAGTTTGTTGTGCTTATTAGCAAAGGAGTAAGCAGAGACACTCACTTTAATAAAAAGTGCAAATGCAGCTTCTCCAAATTGCATGGCAAAGTTCTGCAGAAGAAAATAAGATCTGAAGATGGTTTTAGACGAAAAGTGTGAACATTTAACAGTGCTAATTATTTTTAATTTTTCACAAGTTGCTGTAACGAGATACAAGAAACTTCGCATACACTCCACTATGACCAAATCCTGTGGCTCTTACTTGGGTAAGGTATTCCAGTTGGGCTAATAGGATTCCTTTCACAAATTCAACACTTCAAAATTAGACTACAAATGCATTTAGGATTTGTAGCACAGAAGTCTTCACAATGCTGTTTATTCTTTTTAAAAATCCGCAGCGTATCAACAGGAACGTAGAGCATATCTTGGGTTGCATCATTACCTTCAGTTTCAGGAATTACTAAAATCCCCTAAGCTACAATTTGTCATGAATCTCATTCTTGGGAAATCCTTTAAAGGAACTGTTAAAGTAATTAAGCTAGTGTCCTCGATTTAATCTTTAAGGCTGCCTAGCCAACATTGAGTCACTGTAGTCTTCTAGGTCAGACAGGAAAAGAATTGACGTCATTGCAAAACGCCACTGCGTAAGTGTCTCTGAAAAAAATGGTAGCCAAGTGTACACAGTTGGATAATCAGATGCTGTGAATAACATGTTGCTCAACAGGTGAGCTTAGGGAATTTGGCACTCCAGAGCTGAACCAAGTGTGTCCTTTTGCAGATGATAAAAGATCCGCAATACACTTTCTCTGACATAACATATTTAGCAAACTTATCAAGATGTTTCCTCTGTCCAGAAAGTCAACCAGCCTATTAGGAATGATAATTTGGCACACAATATGCTCTAGGGACAAATACGATAAGGGATGTTTCATACAAAGGGGCTTCCACTACTAGCCAGCTATGTCAATCTGCAGCTAAAAACAGAGCAGCATAAAAATAAACTTTAACTCCTCACCCTGAGCAATTAGGCTGTTTTCTAGCAAAATAAGCACAGCTTAAACAGGCACCAGGAAAAACACCTACAGCTCTGCTGCCACTCTTACTCTTGAAAAGCCAAAACCAAGCATTTAAGCAGGGCACTGCATTATAGATATTTTCCCATTTAACATATAATATATCCAAATTCCAGATGAGCTGAAGCACAACCACATAGTTGAGAGATCTCAGTTTTCTCAAAACCTGAAGACCCTTCAGGACCCAAACTGTTTCCGTCAAGACTAATTTTTAGAAAAGTCACAAACAGGAAGTGTGTTGTTGTCCACAGGCAAATGGAGGGAGAATAAAGCCATGTTTAGGCATATACTAACCTTGAACCTTATCCCAGTGACTTGTACCTGCCCCAGCACTAATCAGAAGACTTTTCTCATTACTAGCAAAAGCCCACATCCTTGCACTGATTTGAATGATTCAGAAATACATCTAGCTCTGGTTGTCCAAAATCCTTACCCTAATCCCCACTATAGCCTCATTGAAGCTCAGAAATCCATCCTATGACAGAAATAAAAACTAGATATATTTGTTCTTTAAATATGGCAATAGTTCTGGTTTCCACTTTATCTCTAAGAACTTAATCTATCTAACTATAAAGCTACCACTGTTGGAGTTATCCTAAACCTAAGCTGAAACCCAACCCAAAGCCCACATAACTAATGGCTATCACAAAATTCTTCAATTTGTTGTCCCCCCCATTTCTTGCAAGACCAATGATACAGTACCCAGTAACAATCTCAATTCTTAATTCTTCTTTTACAGACAGTTTAAACTAATCATAATTTAATGATAGCTCTACAACATCTACCCACAATAAGTAAATTTCCTCCGCCAGTACCCAGAGAAGCTGTGACTCTTAGCAGGACCTAGCACAAACACACCCATCTGCCTTTGTGAGAAACTTTACCCAGCCCTAGCCTGAACCCAAGGTTTAAAAATTTTATATTTTAAAACTTGCCTTAAAATATTCTCACTTGTCAGACTGAACCTTCATCCTAGCACTACAGGACTTGGGGGATCCAGCAGTGACTGGTCTTCACCTTTGTGACACTCAGGGCTAAGACATAATCATAGCTGAGTGCCTCTGTGTTGCCTGCAGCATAAACAATTATACAAAAAACATACTTCAAAGCATATAGCTCTGCTGACTGCCATTATCTTTATAACCAGTTGCACCTTGAGGTTAGAGTTTGTGTCCAGGACGGAGCTGATTTTATTACTGGACATGCAGAGTTACAGTAGGATGAAGATTAAGCCAAAAAAAGTGAATGAATGCTAAGTTCTGGCACAAACACCATTTTGTTGTGCTGTACCTTACCTACAGTTGGAGTTGGACACAACGGGAGATGAAAAGATTGCTTTATCACTGAATTTTACAATACCTGAAGGTCTGTGATGAGGGCAGGCACCCAGAGAGATGCCTGAGGTGGATAAGATGCAGACTGGTGTTGAAACAACCAGCACTGACAGGGTTGGGCTTAATGGGCTATAAAAGTGGAACTAGAACTGGCTGAAGCAGAAGGCAGCATGCAAAGCCCAGCAAAGGCTGAAAACAGTAGCAAAAGACTTCAAATATCTTAATGTGGAGCGTGTCAATCATGCCACAAGTCTAAATTAAGCATAGCATTGAAGAGGGACTCTGAATTTAGCACAGTAGAAACTAAAAAGTTGAAGAGGTTGCAGGGTCCTGCAGGGACAAGTTATGATCACCTTAAAGCAGTGACTAAATGCAAGGATGGTTTGAGTTTCTGGTTTATGACAATGACAAAGTAGTTATATACAAATATAAAACTACACAGAGTATGTTTACTGTCAGGGCTGAGGCAGCAGATTTCCCTAGTGACCCACACAGATTTCCACAATTCATTGTCTGAACTTGTAATTAGAAATACTGTAGAGGATTCAGAAAACTAAAACCAAACCAAAACAAACCCACACCAACCAAAACAAAAACTAAAAAAGTAGTATTAGGGCGATTCTCTTACTTGTAGCACCCTGGGCCCTACCCCTCACTCCAATACTTTCATTGTGCCAGAATGAAATTAATGCTGGTAATTAATTAATGCTGGTCTCTCTAACTCTTTCCCTTTCCCCCTGCAGGTTTTGCAAGATCCAACAATAAAGCCAGCTCTGCTTTGCTCCCTACCCTGAAGGAAAACTTTCCCCAGACAAAATGCTGGCCTTGCCTATACAACAGTGACTCACAGTACTAAAAAGAACCCGGTTGCATCTGCCTGCCCTGGCCCTTCTCCTAGTGGTGCCAGTCTTGCTCTTCATTCCCCAATGTAGAAGCAGATGCCAAATTTTGGTGCAGTTTCTTATGAGGAGGACTGAATAAGTCCATGGACTGCAACAGTGAAACTGAACATTTCCACCTTGAAATGCCTCTCATTTCCACTTTTAGTATCCTTGCCCTCCTTTCTGGCCCCTCAGTGCTCTCCTCTTTTCTGGCTCTGCAGCCAGATTCTCATCACACAATGTTGATGCAGCATGAGTGGTGTACCATGGGTACCGGGTGAGTTAGCCCTGAGGATGCTTCACTGCATGGGTTTGGCAGCAGCGGATTTGTTCTTCCCTTCACCTCTCTCTTCCCTTTCCCCGCCTCTGCTTTCTGGGTGTTGGGAAACTGTAGGGCAGCAGCTGCCCCTGGCCCATGGGGTCAGCAATTTGCCCAAGGAATGCTCAGGCTTGGACAGTCAGAACATCAAGATACATGCTCACAGGTCACATTTCTGTGGGAAGGCTGAGTCCTTTTAATATTTTTGGCATAAGCAAGGTGCTCAGTGACCAGAGGTGCTTGGTGCCAACTCTGACAGCCCTGATTCTGCTGTGGTTGCTGGCACCAGGGGAGGCAGACAGGCTGGTAGGCTGGAGGTTCTGAGCTGACCTGGCCCCCAGGAAAGCATAGAACTGGTTATCACTTAAGCCTGCATGTCCCCACCATGCTACACTGTGGAGCTTTGGGAAGAGAGTGCAGAGTTTCTAGAGCTGGATGCACTTGAATTTTTTGGCAGTGGAAGGCAGTACTGTGTACAAGAGAGGCTGGAGTATATACAAGCAGGTAGACAGAGATATGCACCGATCAGAGAGGTGGGGGTGTATGATTACACAACATAAGTGAGAATTTAGTCTGGAAAGTCTGCATTTCACTGTTAAGAAATGTTCTCGATTAGAGGGATAATCAAGAACCTAAGTGACTTACATTGGGGTTTCTGATCCACCACAGACACCTTGTGCGACCATGGACAGGTTTCCCTATAATGCATGTACATAGCAGCTACCTTAACTGATACAGGAGAACTGCCTTTACTTTCCAAAGAGGTGTGAGGTAATTAACAAAAGACTGTGAGATATAGCCAAGAATCAGCCAATCCTATTTACTTCAGTGTATGAGAATATTACTCAACTATCACTTAGAAATAACACACACCTATATCAGACCTTTCAGCCAAAGAATTCCCCAAAGCTTTTTCAGTTTTTGTGAAGAAAGGATTCAAAACACTTAAGGTTTAATTTCAAATATGATAGTTGAAAAAAAATAAATCATAAAGCGTATGAAATATGTGTCTCTAGTGATATTTGCCAGTACTACGAAGTGATTCTTTTACAACACAGATTTCTGATAAATTGTTGTTTATGTGAACTTGTGCTCTAATAATCCAAACGGACTTTTTTTTTTCCATTTGCCTTTAATATCCACTGCAGGGTGAAAGCATTGTAAAATCCAGGCACAGTGAGTTCTGGCCCCCTTTTCCAGTTTGCACCAGGAGACTGGAAGGCAAAGATGGGTGTAGTGATAATAAAGGCATCCCTGTGAGAAGGTGCCACGAAGCTGGTAAAGCCCTGCACAGAGAGAGGCTGAGATTTATGCTCAAAGCCTCAGTAACTCTCCTTCTTAACCTTTCAGAAACCAGGTCTGAAAACACTGTGTAAACAAAGCAAACAAAAGACGAATTGTAATGCAGCTAACTTAGTCTCTAAAAATAAACAGACATTAGCACTTAGCCTCATCCTAAACTAGATTAAATGGTATTCTTCCTACAAAGAGATAAAAATGGCATTTAAGATATGTGAGTATTTAGCAGGAAAGACTCTCTAATTTTCAAGAATAATCTCCTAGACTTGGAAAAAGAGGTGGCCAGAGCCCAAAGAGAAACAAGCCCCTTTAAATGAAGTTCATGACGAGTTTGCAGCAAAAGTCTGATGCGGAGAGGCTGAGGGAGCTGGGGTTGTTCAGCCTGGAGAAAAGGAGGCTGGGGTGAGGGTGATGAACAATGATCGCTACAGCTACCTGAAAGGAGGTTGTAGAGAGGTGAATGTCAGTCTCTTTTCCCGCATAACACACGACAGGACAAGAGGAAATGGACTCAAGTTGTACCAGGGGAGGTTTAGGTTGGATATTAGGAAAAATTTCTTCACAAAAGAGTTTGTCAAGCTTTGGAACGGACTGCCCAGGGAAGTGGTTGAGACATCATCCCTAGAGGCACTTAAAAGATGTATAGATGTGGAAATTAGGGACGGGGTTTAGTGGTGGACTTGCCTGTGAGGTTTACAACAGGACTCAATGATCTTAAAGTTCTTTTTTGACCTACATGATTCTATGATTCTATGACTTCGAGCTTTCCAAGCAAAGACAAGGTGTCCGACACTGGCTTCCCCTTGGTGGCTGTGCATGTCAATCCACAGCCTCTTCTTTGTCTGCCACCTCACCAAGCACCTTATTTACATGCCAGTGATTTTCACCCTCTTCAATCAGAGATAATAAGGCCGTCTGGTAACAGAAAGAGATGCCCACTTAAAAGGCAAGCCTATATTTTTCTCTACTGAAAACGTAAATATCCAATGTCATTTTAAAGCACTGTAGGAGCAGAGGGATAGGTGTGAGTTATCAATTGACTAGCAATAGCTTTAAAACTTTGGCCAGTCTGTCTTTCTACCACAGCACCTAAATAAGCAGTGAATGTGAATTTTGAGCTAAGATTTTAATTTCTGTAAGTCTTAAAGGAAACAAATTTGCTCCCAGGAGATTCCACAGCTTCTAACTTTTGATTTCTATCTATTCTGCTAACTGTTAAGCAAGGCACAAAGGCAAATGCATTGCTTCCTTCTCACCCTTGTGCTTGATCAAAATCACAATCACCCTGAAGAGCTTTTCACATCATTCTGATGGCCTCTTGGCCAGTCATACCAGCAATTATTTCTGCTGCATCAGTTCTCCTTGAAAGTTTAGCTTAGCATTCCTGCTTCAACTACTGTGCAAACTGTCTTCTTAGGGAAGCAAGAACAGGCTTGTCCAAAGGACAAGCGTGAACTTGTACACTTAGCAATCCTTCCTTTCCTCTTCTTCCTCTTTCCCCCGTTAGCATTTGACTTTACAGTGGCAGACAGAAATCTGAATCATGAACTGCTTAGCTCCTGGGAAGAGTTTTTATCAGAGGAGCTAAGTAGTGTTTACCTCTGATTAAAACCTTGAATGCTTCCAGGAACTGTCTGGCCACAGTATGGATTTGCTGTTTGGAACTGCAGCATCTCAACACTTCCTCCAGGAAATATTTTTCCAGTTGAGAGTCTCCAGAAACTGCCATAAACAGCTATAACTTAAGCACACATTTTATATAAAACCCACCATGTTTTCAAACTTTTCTTTAGATTTTGGAAATAATTAACAGCTCTTCTAAAATCAGCTGAACAAATGCATAAACACATTTCCATAGGTTTTGGAGCCACTCAGTTTCCTTTTTTCAATTTATGGCATTTCAAAAGATTACATATTTTCAAATAATCACTTTTGTTCAGGTGTTTGTAGGACCATTGGCAACATTTGAAAGAGCAGGCAAGCTTATAAAAGCAGCTTTGTTTACAAGGCAGTTCCAGGTTAAGAAACTAAAGCGGAACAATGTGCTTCTGGTGAGAAACTTTGCCATTTTTTGTAGCTGTCATTTGCTGTCATACTAGAGGAATGCCTCTCACTGTGGAAAGCCTCTGCTTGGCTGGCAGAGTACATTATGTACAGTCAAGATACTGGATTCTCATACCTTTTCCAGACCTGCCAGCTTGGCTGCTGGCCTGCAGTAATAGGAGGTGCTGAACTAATTGCTGACAACAAGCAGTACTTTCTGATCTTTAAGGGCTGGTAGATGAAGTACAGTATGTGCTGTAAATTGCAGTCCATATTCAAAAGGAGAAACTGTCCAAGCAGGGAATATAAGGTATGCACAAAAGGCACCTAGGCAAAACAAGGTTTTGCTCACAGACCTTCAGGCTTCTAACTTCACCTGTTATTTCAGTAGCACCTGAAGCATCTGACAGTGACAGTTTCAAAAGGTACTAGCTAGCAATAGCACTGATTCAGGAACTCATAAGAATCTCTGCTTTACGGCAGGCAGTAGGTAAGCCTGTCAAAGATCTAAATAAAGTAGATGAATGAATGCATCTGTCTGTCACATGTGCATTGTGTGCAACAAAGGTAAATTTAAGTTGAGCTAAGGATGTTTTAAGAGTAAGTGTGCAAAGCTGAGCTTCTGAATAGGTATTATGTCCTATCAAGGACTCATTGTTTAGCAGATCCTATATCTAACAATGGCTCATTGTGAGGGCTCCAAAGATCAGTGCATTAAATACGAGTTTTTCAGACCCCTTCACATTTTCAGTGTCTTCCAGTGCTGCAAGCACTTGGATATTCCTGCTACACTCATAGCTCTGTGTGAGTCTATTGGCTGTCTCTATGCTGTTCTGGGAACGGGAGGAATAGCTCAAATCAATGGGTTTAATTCTTCCAGAATTTTATTCTCTCCCATTCCAAAGAAATCTTCTTTTTCGGATATTGGAAAGCTACTGCGCACTTGAAAAAAGAAATCTGGATTTCATGAATGATTCCACATGGATAGTTATTTCCAACGCAGACCAGGAGAAATAGCACTGTGTAAAGCCCATGGGTTAGTATGCATTTACACGTCCAGGCTCTGTGCAAGCAACTGGAGGGAGGATGTGTCCTTCTGTATGTAGGAAGTGGCTCCATGCAGTGCTGTCAGGAGCACAGGGGGACAAGTACCACTTCCTTACTGACAACTAAAGTATGTGAAAACACTGTGATCTCATTACCAAAAATGAGTGGAAGACTGATGACAGAATCAACATCAGAGTGACATCATGGTGCAGAAGTGCCAGCTGAGAGATCTCCACACCTACTGCAGAGAAGGTGAGACCTAGCTCTAGATTTGTAAAACTGGTGTAATGAATTGCAGCAAACATTTAATTCTCAATAATTCCAACAGGAGATGTGTTTATGGGGCAGATCTCTGACACAAGTGGTAGTGGTGAGGTATCAATAGCCATTGAGGGTAATTAAAATAAGGATCTACATTTTCCTTCTGGCACAGCCTCCAGCAAGGAACCCCTTGGGAACAGGCTGGAGGAGGAGGAGGAAGGCAGAGTGTAGAGGGAGGCAGGGGGTTAGGGGAGAAGGACTAGGGGGAAGGGGCATGTGAAGGGGGAGGAGATCTTTCAACCCACTGCTTAGAGATGTTAGGGGAATGCTTTTGTGGCTCTGGCAGCTCTCTAAACCTTTTGCACAGGCACAGGGAATCTGGAGATTTTCAGAGACAACTTACACTACTACTCCTTTTGCTGGCAAAGAAAGGTGAAGGATTACTGTAAATGTCTCTCACCTACCATTGAAAATTAATAGCTGATAAATGCCATACATCAAGTTTGACAGAAAGATTTCTCTGGGCTAATTATTTTCAGGTTGAAATCCCATATTTTAACAATTTGAATCTCTGCTCCATCTTTGTGACACACTGTACCAATGCAGGGCATGCAATTAACCACCAGCACCATAACAAGAGGGAAACGTAATCCAGTTTTGTCACTGGATAACAAATCAGCTTGCTGGCAGTCTGACCTAACTAAGCTCAGCTGGTTTTCTGAACACACACGCTGCATTCAGCATATTCCCCGTAATAAAGTTATCCCTTCCATCAAAACACATACATTTTATACATACAACAGAGTTCAAAAAGTGACTCTGTAAAGCACTGTAAGCCAGTGCAGAACATGGTCAAACCAGCTGTGAAATCAGCCACATTAAAGCACAATTAAGGGTAAGCATGTTTTCTCCACCTGAGTATCCTAGTGCTCTTGTCACCATGTCAAGCTAATTAATTTACAGAACTCCTCCAATTGAAAAAAATTCACTCCAGAAAATCAATATAGTAGAGTTACTGCCAATTTCCCCTATTCCCACTCCCAGTAGTCTTACATTAGAGTGAAGAAAGAAAAAAAAGAAAAACGAATGAACCTGACTGTGTTCAAACATATCAATCCCCAACATCTAAGTGTTTCCAAACAGAATTTACATCCAGATTATAACTGGTGAGAGATCTGACTCTTAAATTGATCCCAGGGCGATGTTACATTTGAACTCAGTACCAGTTTTGATTTAAATGACAGTCCTTCAGAACTGCCCAGCTCTGCAAGTCAGACAAGGGTTTTCGAGCCTGGACTAGCTTAGAATGGTTCTGACTGTAATTTAAATTTTGTCAACATAGAAATACTCCCCACCATGTCTTCCCATGGTGTTCAGTAGCCCTGAATTTCTGGCAGTCTCCTTCTTTCCCTTGAAACTGTAGAGTTTTTATCTGATTAGCTCTAAGTGATCTCGATAACTACTAAGATCTAGTTATTTCTTGAATTCATTGCTTGGAGATCAAACACTACATCACAAGAACTTAATCCTGTTTTGAATGAAGCCAAGGACAAAACTCCCGTTGACTACAGTGTGTGCAGGGTAAGGCCATAAATCCTTGAAAAACTGAGTGCCCAATTTTCAGATTAAAACATGATGAACTTAATAGTCATAGATTTAAAGACTGTTGCATTTTGCATCTTGCATGAGATTCTATAACAGAGTTACAAAACACTTTTAAAACTTTGATGCTCTGAGGGAGAGTCATTTTCTGGGAACTCCCATCATTATCTATCAGGCCAGTACACAAAATACACAATGGAAGTGATACTGCCCTGATGGCAAACAATGTCTTTGGAAAGCTTCAAACAATTTCTTTGTAAACAACTGATCAGGGTAATTACATTTTCTAATCTGAAACGGTGCTGTGACATTGTTTCAGGTAACACATGAATCATGCTAAAGGGTTTTCCTCTGCTAGAGCTGGCTACCTTATCTAAGCAAGCTCTCGTCTAAGGATGGAGTCCTAAGCCTGATGAAGTATTGTACTGGCACTGCAGGTAGTGGCTCCACTGCCTGCCCCCAAGATTCCTCCAATCCACTGCTACTGTTGGGCAGACTGGTCGCCAGGTAATTAGAAAGCCTGAGGAAACAGTGGAGCTGTGCCTAATGCCTCATGATCCCAACTCATTTTCTTTAGAAGATGAGGCGTTAGATGAGACAACCTTGCAGCATATCTGGGTCCAGGTGAGAGTGCTGCAGCTTCCCTTAGCAGAAGGCAAACATGGCTTTGATGACTTTGCACTTGCTAATGAACACAAATGACCTAAAACACAATGAGTTGTGTCTCCCACAACCTCTCAGTCAAGTTGCAATGTAATAATGTGGCTGTCAAATCCGCACCACTACATGGGATTGTGTTAACAAACTAGTCCAACTATATTACACAAATCATGACTAAATACTTGCAGAAGAAGAAGCTCTAGCTTTCTGGTTTGTTTGGTTTTGGTTTTAACCGTGGTTTCAATAAGAAAACTGCAGTATGACCTGCCCTTGCAGTATTCTTTTATTCTTCAATCTCTTGTCATAGATGCAATCTGTACACTGCTTAATTTTTGTTATCATTGTCTTGGATATCTACCAGCTATGATTGTCATGATTAAATCAGTATTAACTTAATTACAAAGGGCTTTACTCAAGATAAACAGTAAAGAAGTGATCCAGAACAGTGAGAACTGCACTGCTGAGTGAGGCGTCTGGCGAAAGCCTTTCAGATACTCCAAGACATGTTTTTTTCCCCTCACATAAGTTTCTTTTCTTTTTATTTTTTTTTTTTAAACCAGATGTGTTGTTTTTGTCAAATCCTAGAAATTAGATCAGTCTGTCACCTCTGAGTCTGATCCTTGAAGCCTATCGATGCCTTTGGTCATCTTTGCTTCTGTCAGAAGCCACATTTTCCATTTAACTCTATACCCAATGTCAGTAGTGGTCTGCCATGAGTCAGGCATTGAGAGTTTCCCTAATTCCCTCCTCACAATGCCATGAATAAAGGACATCAGGATTTGGGACACTTTCTGTGTTCACCTCCTGCTCTAATGTCCCATTCTATGGGACAAACACATGATCATTTGAGTAATTATGATGGAGGGAATAATTTCATCCCTGCTTGCCTCTCTCATGTGAGCTAGCAAAAGTCTAGTTATAATTCAGATACTCAATCTGCCTCAGCTGAATTCAACAGCAGAGCTCTCACAGATTCTAATATGAATATCACCCTTTCTTAATTAGGATAGTAACCATATATTGCTGACACGAGCTGATAAACTAGATTTTTTAAAAGTCTTCAAAAAATCTCACGCTTCTTTCAGAGTACAGCGTATCAAATATATATAATCGCATGTGAAGAGACAGCAAGGCACCATTTCAGGATTTCAAGTGGAAAGTTAAGAGTTTTACACAAATTATACAAGATTTGATTAAAAGTTTAGGACCTAAACTAAATTTTCTATAGACCATGGACTGTATATTCAGCTATTTGATACACAGCATGTGGCCAAATCTATTCTCCAGGGAGATGCCTGGAAGAACTTCCACCATGTGTGAAAATGTCCTGGTTTTCCTCAAAGTCCTGCTTTCTCAATAGACTCCATTACCATTCTTCTGAATACTATCAACAGAATAGGAGACTTGGCATTCAGTACAAAATTGTCCTCTGCGATTTTTTTTTCTGCCACCTGTGATAAAAATACTGCCAAGATAATGAAAGTTTCCTAATTTGTTATGCACATATATCCAAAAATTTTATTTTTTTCAGTAGAAGGAGAAAAAGCTGCTATTACACCCTTTCTCACTTTCAAGAGCTGAAATAGGGTCCTGTTTATGACACATTTCATAACATCATAGGATGGTTTGAATTGGAAGGCACCTTCAATATTGTCTAGTTCCAAACCTCTCTGCCACAGGCAGTGACACCTTATTCTAGACCAGGCTGCTCAAAGCGCCATCCAACCTGGCCTTGAACACTACCAAGGATGGGGTATCAATGTTTCCGTAGTAAGAAAGGTCAGGGTGAACTAACTGATACCTTCTGGTAGCAATATCTCATATGATAACTTCTTGTATGCCAGTTCTTGTATGATATTTCTCAGGTTGTAATTGTTTTGGTGGGTTTTTCTTTATTATTTCTTTTTTTTTATTATTTTTTATTTCTTTTGTAAATTTTCCCTAATTTTTTCATACATTCTCCAGAGGCTTGAAAGTAGCTTATTTAGGTTTGTGTCCTTTCTGTTCATTGGTATCTTCTTCATTTTGGCCTGTGAGACAACCATTTGCAGTCCTCTCTGCTGCTTTTTGGCCTAACCTAACACCGGTCAGTATGGTTTTCTGAGGGAGTCAGACCTACCCTCACCTGCAAAGGACCAGATAAACCCTACCTTAGACTAACTATTTCTATGCAGTAAAAAGCATTATAAAGCACAGAGATTCTGTGGTGCAGAGAAAAAGTTAAGGGATGCAGGCTAGTTTCTTGTCCAGGGGCTTCTGGCAAAAGACGGAAAGTTAAAACTTAAAGAGGTAAGGATGATTGATTTGCTGGTATACACCCTATATCCTTTCTGGCTGACAGAAACTTCATAAAGTTCAACAGAACAGATACAGTTCACATGGAACAGATGAAGCCCCTGCAACAACACAAACTGGAGATTGACTGGGAGGGCGAGCAGCTCTGCAGGGCAGAACCTGAGGTGGAGAAGTTGTTGAAGATGAGTCAGCAGTGCGCCCTTGAGGCAACGAAAGCTAAGCACATGGCAGGCTGCCTTAGCAGAGAGCAGCCAGCAGCTGTTCCCTTCGAGAGAAGCCACGTTTGGAGTACTCTGTCATGTCCACTCTTGAGTTTCTCAATAAAAGGTACTAACATGATAGACCAAGGCCAGTAGAGGACCACCAAGGCTGTGGGGCATGACATTCAAGGAGAGCTGAGGAAACCGAGTTTGCCCAGTCTGGAAAAGGAAAGCCTGGGGGTGGTGGGGGGAAGGGGGGCTGGAATCTGATTGTAATCTTCAGCTGCTTAAAGGGGTCCTACAAGCAAGATGGAGTCAGAACTGTCTCAGAGGTGGGTAGCCAAAGGGCAATAGGCAATGGCCACAAGCTGCATCCTAGAAAATTCTCAGCAAGTCTAAGACAAAAAAAAATAATTCAGCTACAGTTGGTTAAATTCAGCCACAAGAGGTTAAACTCAGCTAAAGAGGCTGGGGAATCTCCACCCTCAGGTACTTTCAAAGCTTGATGAGGCAAGGCCGTGAATAATCTCATCTGGCTTTTAAATCAACCCTGTCTGGAGCAAGGGGTTGGACTGGATGACCTCCAGGGGTCCTTTCTAATCTAAATTATTCTGTGGTTCTATAAATAAAGTAGAGGTTGCAAGGAAAAGGACCTAAATCAGAATTCAGGAGGGGCATGAGTCTTTCCTGTGTTGAGAGGAGAGAACAAGTCTGCGGGCTGTTGCTACTGCTGACTTCTTTAAGAGCTGGATGACTGAAAATCACTCCTGGGTGCAGCAGAGCGTGTGTTCCTGGCACAGCACTTGCATTTAACCATTCCCAGGTATCTCTAAGCAGTGGCCTTATCTGGGTGGAGTGCTGTCAGTCAGGCATTTTTTCCTTCAAGTTTGCCTCACCCCTTGCCATCACAGTGTGTTAAACACAGCCTGTGTTTAAGGAATCCCCAAATTTCCCCACTCCAGGAACAGAAGTGTGATTTTTGCAATAATTTTAATACTGTTTAATATAATTTCTTGGGAAATAATTTCTACCTTTTGTGATGGAAGTGTAGCACAAGTCTAACTCACACAAACCCTGTTTCTGATCTGAATTAGAACACTGGTCAGCAAGAAGAAACAAATGGACTTGCACTAAAAATGTTGTGTCTTTCTTTTATTAAAAATTATTTTACTTAAAATAAATGGAGAGCCATACATCTAAGTATTCAGATGACTTCAGAAAATCAAAGGCTGGAGTAACAATATGTTACATGCTGGTGGACTATACAATAATTACAAAATATTCTCATACATATCTTAGAAAAGCTTTATTCCTCATCAGCCACTCACCCAACACACACAACCCTCTTACCTGTATTGACTCAAAATGTTTTACACTAATTAAAAAGGAAAAAAAAAAAAGAGTTTGATTTTCAAACTAGTCATTTGGAGACAAAAATAATTTTTGTCTCATAATACCTGCCCAACAGACTAAATAAGTTCTTTTCTTAGCAAAAAGTATTGGAGTTTGGATTTTCTTGCTGTAAGCAAGGACATGTAAACCAATGAGCAACCTTGTATGTGCAAGCAGTTCTAGTAATGAGGCTTCTCTTGTGTTTGAATTGTTCCCTGATGATGTTTTATAGGTTTGGGGCCTCTGAGAATAGTTGCAACATATGACAACAGTACTCATAAATTCAATAGACTTTTTAGGATCCTGCACGTTTCATGGTCAGTGTGTCACTCCATTGTTTCAAGACCCCAAATTTCTACATTTAAAAGAAGCTCCTCATTTTTATCCCTACATCATTTTGTGTTCAAGTATTGCATTTCCTTATATTCAGAATTTGACATTGACATGCCTCAGTTAGTAAATTTCACTTGAAGGCAGAAAGACAAGAGAAACATTTATGTTACAAAATTATCAGCAGGCCTGAGTACAGAGGCATGATGGAAACCATCCTCGTTCAGAATTCCATACCACTGCCTTTTTGCCCAGGTGGAGCTCAAACTCCAACCCCCCATGTTGTACTTACAATAAGCCAGACTCAAGGTATCTTGAGGGGCATATCTACAGGGGCTGTAATATCACACCTGATCTGTCCAGACTGTGAGAAAGGAAGCTCGGATCACATTACAGGGTAAGTGTGATCCACCTTTCCCCTTTGCACACTGCAGTGGGAACTAAGCCTACACCCAGTGTGACCATGGGCATGTATCGCACAGATGGCTGACAAGCTGAGTCTCAGGCAGGCTCATGGAAACAGCCTTACCTGGCAGTGAAAGTAGCCTCAGGGTAGTCCAGATCTCAAGCTTGATTATGAAATGTGCCTTCTGTTCAGCAGATGACCATTTAATGAACTTCTCTAAAATATTTTCTACTTAATCAGTTTCATTTTCAACTTGATTTTGGTTTCCGTGTCTCACTAGTCTTCACATATTTTCTTATAGTGAAGTGCCTACTTTCTTGCGCATATGTTAAGGTGAGTACTTTCAGACAGAAAATTGTCTTTGTCATTTTTAATGGGACCAAAGTCTTAGCATTTTCTTGGCCATTAAACCTGGGAACTCAAAAAGACATGCAAGTGTTATTACATGACACAAGATGTGGAAAGAAAAAACTCACATGTCCTTAGCTCTTGCCTAAATAGTCCAGCAAATCACACAGATTTTAGTACATGTTGTCACATCCCAGACCTTTTACAATGCATGGCAAAACTCCCAGTGATTTCAATAGGAGTAGGTTTTAACGCAAAGTTGGCAAGCTCGGAAAAAAATAAAATAAAGCAAAAGTATTTTTAAATCTTCGTGTTAGAACAAAAAGCATCTTAGAGGCTCTGTATCAAAAGTGAAAACTGAGGCTGGAACTTAAATCCTGCTTCATGCGTACTTCTAACCTTTATGCCAGTATACTGACCAGTTTCTTTAAATACAATAGAAACTCTGTCACTTTGAAGATAAGCCCTCACAGTTAGCTTAAAACAATAATTCTGTACTTTCTTTCCTGTTTCTAGATTTATTTTAAGTATTAGTATAAAATGTCAGAGTCTGATAGCAGCCAGATCAGTTTGTATAAAAATCAACTGCCTGTTTGTAGTATATTACAGGCTATATTTGACACAGGAAAGCACTTAATCATGAATGCTATCTGCACACCACACCCATCTTTGTAAGTGCCTTATAAGATAGATTTATCACTGTGAACTCGGACTGGATAGACACAAGTAATAATGAATAATGCAAACCCCTTCTGCAGAGGTAGGGTTAAATGTGCTTTATCCACAGCATGACTGTCACACTACAGTTCAGAAGACATGCTTGTATCTCTCAGTGGCACAGAGGCATCAGAACCAACTTTCTTTTACTTTGGATTCATATCCAGAGTACTATTTCCACTAGAGTCATCAGGCTCAGATAAGCAGATAAAACTGAGAAGAATCTGTCTCAAATACATGATCACACAGCTCCTGCCATTTTATGTATTTTAAATCTCCCAGCTCATTGTATTTGCACAGCAGAACTGACAGCCTTTCAATCAACTTAAAATAAAACCAGAAACATTTTTGACATGCATTAAATTGGATTTTTTTTCATGTCTAATTTTTAATCTCAGTTCTACCTTTTGAGCTATAATATTCCACTTCTTGGATGAGTGGACTTCAGAAACATCCTGAAAGAGGCATATGTTATGAAGGGGATAGGTCCTTCCTATGTTTCTCTGTTGGCTTGTGCAACGAGTACTGCTCCCTTCCGCAGAGGCTGCCCCTGTAGCTATATAGCTGTGGTTCCGTGCCTATCGCTGTAGAAAAGCTTTTCCAAGCCCACATACGGAGTCACCAATGGAGTGGGAGCCAAGCCAGGGAGGCCAAACAACTTCAGCCATTCCTCCAAACTGACTTCTACTGCTGTTCTGGTCTCCCTTGCTCCTGATAGCAGTACTTCCAGGAGAAGTGAAAGATTTGGGTGGCTGTAGGGACTGCCTCTCTATGCTGTCTGTGACCCCCTGCCTGCTTCTTCCCTGTCAGCACTATGCCCTATGCCAGACAGCCCATAGAGGATGGAGGACACAGGGTTGCAGCAGGAGGTCCATGAGGCTGAGGCTGAATCAGAGATGACCTTCGCCCCTTCATGGTGTGCCAAGAAACTAAAATCTTTGCTAGCAAAGCAAGAAAAAAGTGCTTCCTAAAAATGACAGTATTTGCAAAAACCAACTGGGGAGTAAGTTGTGACAATTGCTTTGAGATATGCTGTGGTCATTCACATTTTTAGCATGCAGTCACTGCTGAATGTAGACAAAAAGAAGCCCCTTTACCCATTAATAGTATTTGTTCACAGCAGCCCACTTAGGAGTCACATTTTAAAATCTGAGTCCTTGGATGTTGTCTTGATTAAATGGAAGAAATTTTGATGGGGATTTATTAGTATGGTAGTTTAACCAAGCTTGATCACTTTTCCTTATAGAGGAGGACAAAGCTTTTTACCCTCTATATTCTCACAGCTTAAACAATACTTATTGGAATAGTGCTAAGCCCTCAAATGCATTTTAAGTAAATGCATCCACAGGATTGTTATCCAGTCATTTGTGAATCTCCTGAACAGGGAAGCCACCGAAGCTACTGAAGATACTGATGAGCATACTGGTCTATATTTCAGCAGTTCAAGAGAAATATTCATAAAAATATTCCACAGGTAGACCATTTTCTGTGTAACAACCTGGAGAAAATACTCTGGAATTACCAAGAATTGGTTTTATATCTCATCTGCCAGATGCCTCCTCCTTCAACAGACAGTGCCCATGGTGCAGTGGTGAAGGACTTCTCCATGGAGACACAGAGGGAAGCCTGCCAACTACTGCGCTGAATCACCAATGCTTCCCCGAGCACCCATGAGTTCCCAGGTGGCCCAACCTTGCCATATAGGGATGAGGTAATATGGCTGTAAACTAAACAAACTACTAAACTGAATTTAAAGGGATAGGGCAGATTGACATATTTCAGTTTTCACTAGACTGGGGACATTCTCATTCAGTGACTCGTTGTTTCCCCACCATGCAGAACAGATACCCATCCATAGAATAACTTCTTTCTGAATGTTGCTAATAAATATTTTTTATTAAATTAGTACTCCCATAATATACATATTTGACTGCATAATGCTGTACCTGGAAGAAATAATGGGTTTTGTACACCTAATGATATGTTTGAGCACTGAAAATCAAGATGACACTAGGAAGCGTCATCACTCTAACCCTAACTTTTTAGCTGAATCTGGCAACCAGTACTCTGGACTGCCAATTGACTCACAGTTACCACATCAAAGGTCAAAATATGGTGAAGGACAGAAAAAAAATCTATTATTGAGATACCTTTGGTATTCAGGGCTTTATATTACATGAGACATTGGATTAGCAAAAGAAAAATTGGGATAAGGAAGATGCACGGAGCAATCAAGGTCCCAAATCAGCTTATTCCAGGTAGATGAGAATAAGAAGTAGCTTCAGAAAGGGCAGGGATCTTCCTGGAAAATGTCATGCCTAAAACTCTGAAAAAATCTCATAGAAAGCTCAGAGGTTAAACAATAGGATTTTGAAATCATAGAAGCATAGAATGGTTTGAGTTGGAAGGGACCTCAAAGATCATCTAGTTTCAACCTCTCTGCCATGGAAAGAGGCACCTTAATTCAAGGGGTGAAGCAATAGTGAAGGTCCTAAAGGAGGAACAGATAGATGTCAGAAGACATCCTCATTGGCACAGCTACAGAGCCTGGCTCCAAAACCCACATATCCAAATCCATGTCCCTGACACAACACTGATGCTCTGCTGCCCTGCTCAATGCTAAAGACTCTGGTGTTTAACCCAGGCTGTAACAAACCAGCATCAGCTGCCTCAGGGTCTATCCAAGGAATCTATTCTTTGCCTGAAGATGTCCAGCACCCACCGCAGGATTGCTTACTCCTACTACTCTGGCACACACATTTTATCCAGCTAACCTTTTAAAACTCTCCCAGCAGAAGCAAAGCACTGACCTGCAGGGGAAGCCCATGACCACTGACCTGATGGCACTCCCCAGCCCACAGCTGCAAAAAGAGTTTCTGGACACTGGAAGACACTGGAAGAGTTTCCTTTCCAATGTCATCTGTCTAGGCTTTCTTCCACCCGGCAACCTGGAGATGGTGGCTGCTCCTTGTCAGACCACGCATATCCACACTTCCTTTTCATAGAAAGCCTAGGTCTCAGGGACGGACATACCCACTGACACGTCCAAAAAAAACCAACTAGAAGAAGATGTGGCTGGATGCAAGTTACACACTCCAGTTTTGGTCCATCTGGGTTGGGGAAAGCTCTTCTGGGGTGTAAGAGCACTGCTCCTTTCAGACAACTCCCCCCACAGCCCTTGTGATGGGCCCACACACGCAACCCTGGGCACAGCACAGCAGGTGTTAGTGGGGGCAACACATGTACCAACATTCCCTGTTTCTATTTCTTTAGCGAGAACCTGTAGCTGGATATCATTCTTGGGGCCATCCTTTTTTTCTGGGACTGGATAAATACAGAGGAAATGAGAGATTGTTGCTAAACTTCACAAAGCAGTGATGTGCCTCACAAAAAGTTCAAGCATTGTGGTGGCAGACTCAATGCAGAAGAATTACTCTGCATATAGTGGCCTCTGTGGCTGCCCAAAATGTAATCCAGCATTTCTAGTGCAGGGCAAGCACCAGAAAGGGAAAAATCAAGTACACCTGACTATGCGAATTTTGAGGGAGGAAGTAGATCCTTATAAAGCTACACAAAAAGCTCGACTTTCTTGTCTAGCATAAGGACACATTAATAAAAAGTGCTTTATAGATCCAGCATAGTGTACCTAACGCTGTCAGCATCCAGAACTGGCCACCGCAGCACCCTTACAGGTATATGGTAAAAAACTTTACTATTCCAATTGTCAGTGCAATGTTAACAATAGCAAAGATGGTTGGATTATGTGCTGTGCCTTGTGAGGAATGCCAATGCTGTCCTAATTGCAGAAAATGTACAATCATTTAGGTTGGAAAAGGCTCTGAAAATCAAGTGCAACCATTAACCTAATGCTATCATATCTACCACTAAATCCTTTCCATCTGATTTCTCAGCTTTCACTCCAGTATTATTAGTAGTTCAGCTTAGTCACAGAGTCTTCCAGAGACAAGCAAAACCCAAATTCCTGATGTTATAAAACAAACAAACAAAAGAAACACAGGAAAAAAATCAGGAGGAAAATGTGTCCTTTGTGCACTGCAGCACAGTCAAAGCAAAACACACCCATGCTCCCCCCTACTTTGTTGCTCACTTTTAAGTTGTGCCGTGTCCAACAGCTGGAAGCTGTCTCACCATTGGACTGTGCACAGGGATGTGCCAGAGATTCCCTCTTACTCCCATGGGTGGGATGTAAAGAATTCCTCTCCTCATAGCTGACATTCCTGCTGCACTGAGACAATAATGTTAAATTCTTGTTCAAACACTCGTAGATAGACACTCATTTTTTTCCTAATTATATAAATATGACTATGTCCATTAGATATGAATTTTCCTGACCAAAACCTGTACTGAAAACAGAGCATGAAAACCATGCTCACCACGTGCAGTTTAGTGACATACTTTGCTGCTTTTAACCCACCTTTCCAAGATTAATAATTCAAGAATGGGGAAGGGGATTCAGATTCACCACGTAGCTATTCAAATAAATTTTACTCCGGGAACATGCAGGAATCAGCAATATGGTAAACTGCTCATTTCTCCTCATAGCAACCAGCACAAGCACTAAAGTCTGTGGTGTTGTGTATTGTTCCTAACCATAAGTCAGGCCTTTATCATAAAGCCATAATGCTTTACCAGCAGCTTTAGAGTAACATGTCATCTTGTCTGACATGTTGTTCTGCAGTGGTAGGGTGAAAACAGAAGGGTTTGTGGTTGTTTCAGGGTTTTTTTACATTATTGGTTGGAAATACAGAAATGAGTCAAAACTGAATATGGGTCACAAACTGCCAGAGTGGTGTTTCTGCTGGGAGGACTTTATTATAGTTGAAAGCAAATTTCACTGTTATCACTGTCATCACTGTTTAGGTGAGATTCTGGTGGAACCCAGGGCAGACAAGAAAAGCAGGGGAAGGAGATGGCTATGATCTTCAGTTCAGGTTCTCTGTTTTAATAACCCACAACAAACTTGAGATGTTTGTGTTTGTGGTTCTGGAGCAAACCAAAACGAAAGAGAAATCTTAACTGCAAAATTAGGGCTTGGGGGTTTGACCAGTTTCCCACTGCCTTGCCATGCGCAGGTTGTCAATATCAGTGATTAACGTCCATCTGGGTTATGAGACTGTGCCTTATCAGGGACAGCATTAGAGCTCTGCCTGCACCAAAAGAAACACTGGGGTCTCGGACATGTTTTGTGGTGTGAAGTAGTCACCTGTGATTAGGTTATGGTTTATTACATTCCGAAGATCTCAGCAAGCTTCTCCTTGTGCCTTTGCTCACATGAAGTTTACTCCTTCCTATGCAGATTGTCCCAATAGAGCACCCTTTCTCCCCTCAAGATGAATTAAAAGTGTCAGCTTTTCATTATGAGGGTTTTATGTATTTTATTCAGCTTTTTATAACTTCTTCCTTTTCTTTGCCCTGCAATCTGATAGAGAAAATTTCAAATGATGGGATAGCAGATCCAGTGTAGCTTGTTCTCTGTGCAAAGCAAGGTTAGCTTGCAATTCAAAAGTAGACCTATGGAAAACAACAGAATTAATCACTTAACAAAGTAAATTTTTCTTTCCGTTAGTGGTATTGTAGCCCATGAGTGAGAGGTTCTGGCATCTCTACAGAGCAGCTCTTCTATGAAGCAACCAGAGCTGTTGATAGGGACCTTCTCTTGAAATATTCCTTAAATACATGGGCTCATGTTTCAAGGTTATTCCACAGTGATTCGGTCTTTCTGATTTTACACACACAAAATCCAACAACTCTAGTCCCCCCACGAGGTCTTGGTTTCAGCAGTGCAGAACAGTAATAATTTTTAAAAGTTTAGTGCTAATCAAACATAATTTTTCACTCCATTTATCCAATTCCCATAGGAGAGCCAAGGCCCTCCAAAAATTTACTCTGCAATTTACAACTTGTCCTCATGGGAATTTGGATTCTGGATGACTAGAAGTATATAAACAGATTTTATGCACAAAGAAGAGCTCTATCTTCTGCAAGAAACTATATGCAAAATATCCATGGGATAAGTTTTAGAAGCTGTTTTACTATAAAAATAAAGAAATATAAGTACACACAGCTAGCAGAACATGTTAAAAGGTATTGGTGCATGATACTGGCTAATTTTCACAAAGCAGACATCATTTGTGTTCAGTGTCTTTCTAGGCAAGTCACTGGCTTTTAGCCAAGTAAATTTTTTTAAACACAAGAAAAATGAAATCACTTACTGGAACTAACCTACTGATTCATTTTTGGTCACTTTCACCACTCAGTCCAATGTCCAGGGAACAAATTACTCCTTTTCCTGAGCTAGGCAGGATTATAAGATGCCAGACAAAGACAGGTTCTGCAGAGCTGTGTGGGAAGGGGACAAAAGTGACAGATTAGAAGCTCACTGGGGAGTTGGGCTGGACACTGCTGAAGGAAAGGTTCTTTATTTATCCCATCTCTCATTAAAATACAAAATTTTGGATACAATGTCCAAACACAGACAAGAGAAAAACTAATTTTTTAAGTAACATTTACAGTACAAAATTTTAGTACAAAATATCTTTTTGTGTACATTTCAGAAATCCTAAATATCTTCTTACTGTAAAAATTACTGCTAGACACAGCTAAGATAACCCAGTCTTTGTTCCTTTGGGGTTTTTGTTCTTTTGGTTCTTTTGGGGGCTTTTGCTGTTTTTTGGGGTTTTTTTTCTGATTTAGGAAAAAAAGAATCAAAGACCAGAATACAAGGTAAGGACTAGTGATATACACTAAAAAGCACAGCAGTTGCAACTTTAAATGCCACAGAAGGCATAGGTGCCATGCCATGACTGCAGATTGGTCTGGGATATCTGGTTCTTCCAGTCACTATTTCAAGAGTTGTTACACAAAATCTCTGCCTTTCATTACACAAAATCTCTGCCTTGTCTCACTGTGTAATCCTGTTATCCTGTTCTTCCTCCTCCCTCCTAGTGAATTCACCAGTAACATTACACCAGGCATGGATTTAATCCCCTAACAAAAAGTTTATTAAGGGAGAATTTGGTATTGCTCTTTTTTTTTTTTCTTTTTAATTCAGAATTAGGCAGCTAAGATGTTGCAAACAATACTATTTGCCCACTACAATTGTGCTATACTGCTAGCAGCTGCCTATCAATATGTATGCTAATGTAATAAAAATGTGCCAACTTCATTTTTTCATAAACACAGAAATAATGCATAGTAAGTTACTCTAGTGACCACATGGGAGAAGGGATTCATGGCTATATGTCACCTAAATTTCTTGCAGTTTCTCCTTTCTGCCTCTGCATGTTCACATTTGATTTTGAGGCTCCAGTTAACATTGTTGTGACTAAAAATGATCTTGTGTTTCCTATCAGTATACAAACCACTTTACATTAAAATATGGTGCATTTAATAAGGAAAGTATGTAAAGATCTTGTGTTTCACTTTTTATTTAAAGTGTTTTGCTTTTTTTCCTGTTCAAAACCATGGAATACAATCTCACTGTAAATGTCTCAAGGTTACATAATAATTTTTTTGTAGATTGTAGATTTTTTCTGTAGATTGGAGGTTTGTAGATTCCTTCACCCCTAACTTGTGCATGAGCCTGCAAGCAGGATCAGGTCAGGTAAGACTCCAGGTGCTTCATTCACAACACCGTCTTTCTAATGGAAATGTGGAGCAGTTCATCAGCAAGAGAGTTGAAGAAAACTTAGATATCTTTGGTCAGGCTCTAATATACTCATTTCATGCTGACAGTAGCCTTAATGCTGGGTGTTTCTCCAAATACCTTGCACCACTTCATCAGAATAGTGGTTTTGGGCCTGTCCTCTGAATGATCTCTTTTAACCAGACGGTGGTGGGTCTGTGGGAGCGAGCAAGTCCTACACACAGATTCCTCTTTGCAGCCAAAAGAAAGGGAAGCAAGGAACAGTCATGATATGTTTTCAACCACGGCACTTGCTGCTTGCTATCATTACAACCATTAAATGACTCAGTGCTGGTTTCAGGTTACTCTAAAAACGGTATCACAGAAGCATCAGTGGGTGTTTCACTGAGGAGGCATTGCCCTGTTGATGATGAAGATCTGACCACTACTTTCCACATGATAGGGAAAACCAGATAAATTGAGCTCTGGAATGGAAATCAAATTCTCATGATCACCTGAACACTTCTTCAGCCCACTACCCCTTCTCCTTTCTAAAGATGATTTTTTTCACAAGTCTACTTCACATAAGCATTTTACAGATAGTTTTACCTGCATTTTGGTTTACAATCATGTCATGTTTGCTGCTCCCCCTTTTCTGGTGCATGTGTGTGTGCTTTTGTTACTTGTATTGTATAAGGTGCCTTGGGATATTCGCATCCTGTGCATTGTGTGGCATTGTGTTGAATAGGAGGTACAGAAATTAAAAGCAGGTCTCCTCCTACCCACATATGCCTTTTCTTTGCAGGTTTTCCTGGAAGTTTTGTGTGGGGAGGGAAGGGAAGAGGTAAAATATGACTTGGCTGAGACTGCCGGATGCTGAATCAGCTGCAATTGCCTCACATTTTCCTTTCTTTTAACATAAGGGGTATAGTTTTTGAAAATGGCCATCTGATTTCTCTACAGGCCCTACCCAGCCCACCACCTCCCAGTAAGTCACTTTTTAAAAGTGGTGCATGTGCTTCTAAGTCACACAGGCATCTTTGGAGAACATATTCATAATGCCTTCCTCCTAGGTCTAGAAGCCAGATGCTCTGGGATTACAAGGACCTAGTGCAGCTGCTGCAGGTCACCACTGTGCTCACAATCAGCCACAAATAGTTTTCCCCTCCCAAAAATATTCTTTGCAGAAGAAGGAGGAGACAACCATATTCATTAACTCAAAAAAAATGCACCACAGCCTAAACCCCAAACCACACAACCTCTTAAAACATAATTCTGTTCCAGTGCACTGCTCTGGTTAAAGAAGCTGACGCCTAAAGTGCTGGCTCCTTGCTGCTCACACCTGCACACACTGGCACAGATTGCCCTGATGAGGTTGTTCAGTGATGGTGCATGATGCAAAAGTCAATGAACCGGGGAGCACTCAGGAGCAGCAAACAAAGAGTGTGGCATCAAAATCCTTCAAACCCCAGAGACAACCTTTTTCAGAAGGTTTACACATCCTGAGGTTGCAGACAAATGAAATCAGGCATTGGTAAGAGGCTAATAGCAGCTCTCTGGAAGTGTGTCATCTTTTTATAGCTGAGGTCAGTATTTTGTTTTCACAGCACCTCTGTCTTTAAGAAAATGAGCACTTTGATGCCTTTTAGTTAAAGGACACGTGGTCCTATAACATCCAGCCACGTACATGGTGCTCATCCTTCTCAAGGCTGCTTCCCTGTTGTGCACTATCTCATACAGATAAAGTTCATCCAGTCCTGTTTGCTACTGTGATTGAATGTTTGAAATCCCTGCAAAAGAACAGAGGAAAATGGAATGTTAATGAGGGCCCTCCAAGCTGTCCAAGAAAAAGAACTGGCACCTGACAAGCAAAGCCTTTGCATTCAAAGGTTAGAAAAAAGATTGTCAATTGCTGTTTTTCTTTTTGATCCCTTGCAGAAATGTGTATATATTCACCTGAGACAGCTAGCATTGGAGGTCTTGAGGGCTGATTTTATACGCTTTCCTAAAGGTTATTAATTCTTCCTACACTGTTCCCAGTTAAACAGAGTACCTTATAATATAACTTCCTCATTAACATCAAGAGCTGTGATTATACAGTTGTGTTACCAAGGGCTTCAAAGACATGAAGCCTAAATATAATCTTACAGTACCTTGTTACAATACAAAGCACATCCTCTAATACATTTTTTTTGTTTGCATAAAATGCAGCACAATAATGGTTCACTTGACCTTTGCCCCGCTGTATAGTTCATTTTAACATTGTTTGAGGAGCACAGAGTTTGTCTTTTGCAGGGCACAGGTGCTCTGCCCCACACTGGAGGCTGAGGCTCAGCCTGGCGGTGTGGTGCACCGCTGCTCCCCGCCAGCAGCTGGACTCAGGGGATTGCTTTTGTGGTCCACCAGGAATTTCCTGTGATAGAATATCAGAAACCTACTGGTGACTAGTAGGAGGTGACTTCACAGGGCAAAAGTTCTCTCCCTACAATAAACATTCTCAGTGCCGCTGTGGAGATTTCCTACACAGACCTGACAGCCGCCAGTGACTTGTCATCTCGACAGAGAATGGCTCGGAGAAGGGATCAGAACTGTTTGCAAACGTTTGTCACTTTAAAAGTGAAGCTGCACCCCCACTGCCATTTAATTGATGCCTCCTGAGAAAAGGAAGAATGCAAACTACCCATGCTAATTTAAAAAATCCCAAGAATATTGTCTGAAAATACTTCTAGAAATATATAAATCTACAGACAAAGACAGAGTATACTGGTATCCATATACCCATACAGTCCATAACCACCACATATCCTGGTGTCTAAAGGTGCCATGATACACATACTGTCCATATATACCATATATCCTGGTATATACCATATGTCCTGGTACCTAACACACATACTATATATGTATCCTGGTATGTATAGGGACATATGCTGTGAAAGAACTGACACAACAATCAGGAAAACACCATACTTTCTACATACACAGGGTTCCTTGGGGAAAAAAAAACACAGTGATATTTTGCCACCAGATCTTTTGCAGGGCACTGAAATATTTGGAGCATCCAAGTAGTAAATCTGAGCCTGACACAATTCCCTTGGCTAACACTACTAACAGGACTGTTGGGGGCACTAGATTCATTTGGCTGGCCAAAATATTGTGCAACTGAGCAGACTGCAGTGAAGTTTACAGACTGAAATAGCTTTGGGGAAACAATACATTAATTTCCTGTGGAAAATACATCTATTAAAATGGAGACTAGCCTCGGTTGAGTCCAACATGGTAAAAAAGTGTGCAGCAAATCTTAGAAGAAAATACAGCTCAGTGTTGGCTTGGAAGTAGAAAAGTGATGAAAAGTAATGTTATCCTCAGAATAAGGGCTGTGAAAGGGTCCTCCTTAGTAGAGGAGTGAGAGCAAAGATTTCCAGATGGTACCTTTAAGCTGTCTCACCAACTTCTCTATATGGTCCAGCACTTAGGCACAAAGCCTGCAGCCATGGCCTTCCCCATGCACTTTCTGAGGCTTCCAGTCCACTGGGACAAAATTTGACCCAAACCAATGCTGATTTATTTTGCCTCTGAGATCTCATAATCAACTAGTGGTCATTTCTGTGTGTGAGTCTTCATAAGGGCTGGATAGAACATAACATCTCACACCTCACCTTGCTTTGCAACTTGTACATCAAGAAGAAGAAAGGAGAAAAAGGCAGCAAGAAACGTGTAGGAATAGTCAGCAATACTGGAGTTGTTTGATGCTGCACTCCTTGTTTTCTGTTCCTGAAGTGCTTCTATATTCATTGGCTTTTGCACAGAAATCACTGCCCAGCCTGGTCAGAGCAGCCTGTGTCTGTAGGCAGAGTTGTGAGGACCGAGGGGTCAGCACTTCAGCTCCTTTATGCATTTCAGTCGGGAGGGTACAAGCCCTTCTTTTAAGAGTTGTTTCTCCTATATGATCAGATAAACTTTTCTTTTTCTGCCATCCATGTACAACCTATAAAACAGCTTGATTTCCACATGAGCTCTGACCTCTTGGAGGAATTAATTCAAAGAAATAACATTCGCTTTACCCCACAGTCTGTTAATGGCACACTGGGAGATGAGACCACAGTGCACTTGCCAAACATTTAGTGGCAAATACATATTTGTGCTGAGGGAAGACTAAATTCATCTGCCAAGTACATTTTTTTAAATTTTATTTTATTTTAATTTTTTCTTGTTTTTTTTTTTTATTTTTATTTTTATTTTTATTTTTATTTTTTTCTTGTTTTTTTTTTTTCTTCTATGATCAAGGCTGATAGTTTTAGTTTCAGGGACTGAATTTCCAGTCAGTCGCTATGTACTCAGGAGGAAGAAACCAGTTTGGTTAGCTTTTTTCTGTTTCTCTGCAAGCAGAACACTGTATTCCATTTCTGTGGACCGTGACATCCCATGGCACATTAAAAGCCTTATTCAAACCACAAGACAGCCATATTTTACACTCAGCAGGAGACTCGAGGAAGAAGTATGAGGCCAGGGTTATTCTGACTCTGGACACCTTGTCAAACTGGGAGTTAGGAACAAAGTTTAGGACATTCTCTACCATTTCATGTGATCTTGAAATAAATAAGTAGAAGACTGCCTTAGTAGGGATTTTCTTTATAGTACAAGAGTCTCTGCATAGAGCAAGGTTTAAGTTCATAAGTATTTGAACCTGCCCTTTTGCTTTTGTTCTCTCTCCATCCATTGTGAAGTATCACAAAACCTGTGGAAACAGAGGACAATTCTGAAATAAACAGGATTTTGTTTTCTTGTCCACACTTGAACAGAGAAATTGAACAGTAAGATCTCAGCTTAGTTCATAGACCAGGTTCACCAATATCTGGGAATTCCTCTTCTAACTTTGGTCATGTTTCATGTACTGATCTATACTTTTACTTTAAAACCATAAGAAATTCATCAGGTAGTGGGAGAGCTTGACAAGTCTTTTATTAGTTTGCTCAACATTTTATCCTGATTGATCTTTTCAAAGAGATGGCAGGAACCTGAGGAATCACTTCTGCTTCCTGAAACAAAAAATTGCATTTATTGAATTCTACAGCAAAAGTTTCAGGCATTGCTCACAACATAAATGCAGAGTAGATCATACTTTCTATGGCTATCCAGTCATGATAGGGTAGAGAAGGGATTCCTGTATCAGACATATATCGGCAGCAGAAATACATTGCTATTGTTTTTTGTGATGCTGGAATTGGTGACTTTGTGCTTTGGTCCACAGAATGATACATTACTTGATTTTAGGGTGAAAAGCATCCTTTTTCGTAGGATATTTAGAATGCCATGTTACAAACATGTACTGCATTGAACGTCACAAAATTGGTTTTCCATATCACTTTGGTTAGGGAAATGAACACGAAAATGCCATACATTTGTATTGTATCTGAATTCCCAAGGCTACTTGTTCCATTATTTGACTGCTTGGTGCTTATTTCGAACCTGGAAGACTAAATCTCAGCATACCTTCAGTTCTTCAATTTGGAAGCAGAATGCAAGAGCAATAAGTTTACTCCCACTAAACACTGACTTCACAAACAGTTTAATGGGGCTGTCTGGAGAGTGATGTAGCTTAATGTAATTCTGAGTCCCTTGAAATCTGGTCCAAACAAACACATCATGCTTAATGAATACTTTCCATCACTATTTAACTCTATTAAGAGAAAGAAAGGGTGCCTTTACAAGAGACCTTTACTTATTGTACTGCTAATACCTTTTTTCCTGGAAATTTCAAAGGGTTCACCACCACTTCATTATTTCAGTGTAATGAGAGTATTCATCTTACCATTGCTGACTTACAGATATCCTCAAGGATTGCAGCTTTTAACACCAGGAAATGTAAAGGTAATAGAGTGGCACCTTTCCCATTTACTAACCACTATCTTTCAAAACTCTCCTTTCCTTTCCCCCAAAGCTGTTGCCTCATTAATCTCCACGCGTGACTGAAAGCTTTAAAAGCTTTCACGAGCAATTCATTACAAAAAGACGCCTGGGGACATTTCCCATCGTTTTAACAGCTCGCTCTGCTGTGGTGCAAGACACATTTTGAAGTGTTCCTTCTTCAGAGCACCCCGAGACCTCTCCTCTCAAATTAGAGACGTGTAATCCCAGTGCCTGACGCGGACACGGAGCCCGCAGCTCTCCGTGCGCTCGGAGCCGTGCGCTCCCGGACCGGGGTGCCCGGGGACACATCTCCCCCCAGCGGCCGCCGCGACTCGGTCCTGCTGCCAGGGGTTTGTACATGAATTCTGGGGCGAAAAAAACAAACCTCCCCACACTTCAGCCTTAATTGTAATTTCTTGCACGGCGGTGGAGGTGATGGGTGCACCTTTCGCTGTATAACTGTGTGCATCCACCTGCACATAGTGACGGATGCGACTGTACTTACAAAGCTCTGCAGATTGCCTCCGTCACTGGCAAAGCTATTCCAAGTGAATTAAACACAAATTCAGTCCTGTAAATTGAATTTTTTCACCCTGTTTTGCTCCAGTTTTGTACCTCTCTACACTCTGCATATTTTGTCACTTGTCGTTCCTAAACAAGGACAACAGATTTTGTTACTCAGTGTCAGAAAGAAACACACAACAAACACCATATCCAGCAATGGCACAAACTCTACAGAGATGAAAAACATATCTGTTGCTGGTGTATTTCTTAGCCCTGGTCTTTGTGGCTGTGGGAGGCAGTCTGCTCAGCCCCAGCCCTGCTCTCACAGGGCAGCTGGTGGTCGTGTTTTAGCAATAAGGATATTTTGGTGGCTGGATGCCCTTGGGAGATGCCAGGAAGTACCAGCCAGTCTCTTTCTTGAGTAGTGAAACACATTGGGCCTGATGTCCCCATAAGCAGCTGAGTTTTCCTCTGAGTCACACAGGCAGGTGCATTCTCCCAGTTCTAGCTAGAGCAGAAAACGAGCTGGTTCCTCTCCCAAAGAAGACTATTAGCAAAGAATGAAAGATATTTTTTAGGTAATTTGAAAATGGTACATATCTGCAAAATCAGTTTATGCAAAACATTATTTTTATGGTTTTCTGGGTAATCAGTGAAAGCAACCACCAAGTTATGCATGGCATAAGTTAGGGAAAAGGATGAATGTTCATCTCACAGAAACTTAGGAAATTATCTTGTTAAGGGGAATCTAGCTTCCAATATTTTTTTATTCTCTGTATTTTTTGTGCTTTACATCTATTTGTTCTGACACTGACCAACAAAATCTGTTTCCCTTGTTTAGAAATGGCAAGTGGAAAAACAGACAGTAGCGTGTAGTAGAGACAAAACTGGAAATAAAGGAGCATATAAAAATACAACTTACAGAGCTGAATTTGTGCTAAATATACTTGGAATAATTTTGAAAGTTTTAGGCCTGTTGACATGAAAACAGAAGGTTGTATTTCTAAATTTTCTAGTGTTAAGTTTATATAAATCACACCATAACTGAAATAGCTGTTCTTACTGCTGCTACAACCAGTAGTGTAACTTGTGATGGAAAAACACTTGGGGGGAAACAGGTTTCTATTTTAGTTTAGACAGGATATTTTGTGGATTTGATTTCATCCTTTCCCTCTGCAGTCAGTACCATTGTGTGTATCTTTCCAACAGTACCAAGGGCAGGAGATGTGTCCCCTCATCCATGGCTTTGGAGCAGCACCCCTGTTGAAGCCTGGGTTCTTCAGCTGAATTCTGAGAGCTGTGTTTGTTGGTGTTTAGTGAGAAGAAAAGAATTCACCTTTAAGCTCCCATCTACTGGGGACACGAGTCTCCTCTCCTAGTCTATCTGCTTCTCTACACAGGGCTTGTGGGACCTCGCCCCCTTTGACACTTCCACTCCTCTGTAAAGCAGAGCTGAAACAGTTCAAAAGGTTTCAGAAGAAATGTCAAGGAGCCAAATGAATACATGGGCAGGCAAGTGTGTGCTGCTGCACAGCCCTTCTTTCCTTAGGAAATCAGACTAAAACACAGGAAAACTTCACTGTAATATTCCCTGAACCTGATTAAGGAAATCAGCTTCTGACTCTATGAGGATATTATAAGAAGCCATCATGTTCTAGGAATGTCAACTGGCATCAGTGTTAACTGCCAAAGCCCACTCCAAAGCCCAAAGTCCACTCCTTTCCAGAAGGGCATGCAGCAGAGAGCTCTGCTACCTAGTGAAGTAGTGGCTATGCCAGCACGGCCAGCTCATGATGTATCTGTGCCTCCCAAACTGTGTGAGCAACGGAATACTAGTACCAGCCTCCCAGAAATTCTATAGACTACCATGCATCCAGGTCAAAGCTTTGCTTGTGTATTTTACAGTGTATTTTTGGCCACCAGGCTGCAGTTTGATGAAGTAAGTGGCTTATTTACTTACACTATGATTTCTACCAAAACAAAGCAGTAGCCAGGGAGTAGCTTGCTAATTGAATTTTGATTATCAGTCAAGGGGCAACAAACTGCAGTATTTCCATAATAAAGAAAGGACACTGGTATAGATATGTTTTCAGATTGAATGTGGAAAAAAAACAAAGCAGATATTTAATCTAATTGATTTGAACAAATAAATACAGACGGGTTAATGAGAACAGAAATGTGCCATGAGTCAGGATGACCTATGTTTTGTGGTAGCCTCAGACATTTCTCTCATGTGGTCAAAAGCTTTAGCACCCTAAGAAGGATGGCACAGAAAAGGTTGAAATGGGCAAAGCAAAGAGAGAAAACATTTTAATCCCAAGAAAACTAAATTAGACTTTAAAGTGTCTTCTATGTCGTAATAACTTTCATAATAGACCTTTGACTTATTTACTTTAGTAAGCATTTTCTTTTCATATTAATAATTTGAATAAGTTGGTCAGACATACAATAAGAAATTCATTAATTCCTCAATGACCACAAAAGTTCCATCATTATTTAAATAACACTGGATGGTATAGCTTAATGCATAAGTCTATCCCTTCACCATGATGTCTTTACCTGGACTAGTCAAAAAGCTTTTATAGGACAGTGAAAATGGGAGTTTCCAAAAGTTCTTACCTCAAAAAGGAGTCAATAACACTATAGGCAGAAATTATCACAGTTGACTTCTGATAAAGGGTATTAGTGAATAGAGATACAAACATAGTGTTTCTGTATAGAATCATGTATTTCCTGGTGGTTTTCTGTAAAAAGTCCAAACCAGCAAATAAACAATCCCAACAGTGTAAAGTCTTCTAAATAAGGTTTCATCAATTGGTATTTTTAGAACACAGTTGTGTAAAATTCAAGGGAATGTGCAGTGAGGACATATCTTGAGTCACAAGAAGAACAACTAAGATCAAATAGGTACATTGAGCTTTAACTTTCGTTTAACTTTAACTTTGGCTGTGAATGAAATTAGGAAATGCCTTAGCACTTCATATTTGCAAGTGTATGATGAATTCAGTTGCCTTATGAATAAAACATGGGTAAAATCTTAGTGAAGTGGTAGTAAAGCTTGCAACATAAAAGGGAAATATATATATATAAGTGGCCTGACTCCCTAGGTAGTCAGAATTATCACCAAAGCTCTTGTGATTTTGAGTACAATATAATCAGAAGAGTTGCAGAACTACCTGCCTTACTTGTTGGTTCCTACATAACTGCATGCAAAGTTCTGACAAAGGCATGTCAGTCTGAAAGTTCCTGACTGGGTTTGCCATTACGCAAAGAAAGGAAATACAATTCTTCCTGCATTGCCTTGTGGCGGGTGACAGTGGGGCCTTGCTGGGGAGCTCTGTCAGAGGAGAAAAGAACCCGCCCAAACCCCTGTGTTAGACCGAGAGGCAGGTCATCTCTGGCTCCCAACTCAGCAGCAAAGCAGTTCAATCCACTGGTCTGGGGGAGGAGGTCACAATGCTGGAGAGAATGTGGGAACACCTGCCTGGGTCACAGGGCTCTGTGTGTGCCACCACCTCCAGGCTGGTACACAGCTGGAGGACTGTAACCACCATATGAGAGAGGTTTCAGGGGGAGTTCTGAGCACAGAGGGTTGGCTTGAGTGATGTCCCTTGGCTCTGCCTGCACCGCTGAAGCTCCATATCACATGTTATTTTGGAGCAGGTGTATGAACCTAGCTCCACCTGAGGGCACCTGCTACTTGAATTCTGCTGCCACCAGTGCAAGTGGACCAGGACAGGACTGACATGGACTATACAAGTTGCCTGAGACTCTGAGTAGGCTTTCCAGAAGTGATGTCTGGCAGAACATAGACATGAATCTGTAACAGAAGCCCTGCTTTTTTTGTGCCTACTTCTTTGGTACTAGAAAGTTTTATTTTTCCCGTTTGCTTTGAACAAAGGCAGGAATCCTGCACTTGTGGTCTGAAATAATGAAAACAATTAGTTTAATCTGACCAACAAACAAAACTTCCATTACCGGGGGGGGGAAGAAAAAAAAAAAGGCTAATCATTATATACAGCATTCCTCATAAAATCAAACATCACATTCAAGTCCTTCTCTTTCAAAATTAATAATGTGAAGGCTATTACTTACCCCTCATCAAAGTAATGTTTACCTGTTCTGTGACTCTTGGTCATAACCAATCATTAGCTTTTCAGTGTAAACTTAATTAAGTTTAAAAGGTATATCCTATGATAGGTACATCCTATCAGCAATGGTTAGCAGATGAAAAATCAGTGCATTTTAAAATACAGAACCTTTATTTTTTCATGGGCTAATTAGAAACATGTCACAGATAAAGAATCAGAGCCCTATGTAAAGTTCTGAGTCAGATATAAAAGATTATCTGAAGGAAAAAAAAGCTTGCCTTTTCCGTTCAACAACACAGGGCTTGTGCAAGTTCCTAGTTATTTCATTCAGGAAGAATCAAAGTTTCCTTTCAGTCACAGAAAAACATTGAGCTCTGACTCTTTGTGTAGTCAGATATAACACCAGGAGCAAATAGTGAGGCTGTATCAACTTTACTTGCATTACTTGAAGAAACATTTAAATTATAAGACATTTAAAGGACAAAAAATTCCTCCTGTCCCAAGGACTGCTCCAAGAAGACTTTTTTAGGGCTTTACTTTAGGGCTTTGTGCAAAACCCATCAGCATGGGGAACCTCTACAGTCTACTTTTGGAGTCAACACTTAGACTTACAAGGAGATGACTGCTTGGTTCATGTTGCAGGGGCTGTTTCCCTAAATTTATGTGGCTACTGCTTTTGGTAAAGGTCACAGACAATTCTGAGAAATATGTTTTACTCTTGAAATGTTAATCTACATAATCAAAACAAAGTTAGAAGCATTCTGGAAGAGTCTTTTAGCTAGGTTTTACTCTTTCTCTTTGATATGCAATTTGGTAAGGCCCAGAATTCAGAGCAATTACATAAGGATCTGCAATGATGATGGAACAGCTAGTGTTTTCCAGGTGGCAGCATCATTGTAAGATGCTACCTCTGGTCAGCAGACATCCATAGACAGAAAATTCTGCAACTCAGAGAGTATCTCATTACATTTGATTTGGGATTCTTTAACAGAGGATGAGCAAAAAATAACAGAAATACCATGGTCAGTTATGATTTTATTCAGGAAAAAACACTATCATATTCTGAATTTACAGTTGATTGCTATCAGCCACCTCAGTTTGCTCAGAGAAGCTGTCAAGCACAACTTCCAGGAAACTACATACAAAACCTTCATGGCTCCAACATGAGGCATGAAGGAGCTTGCAAGCTACCTGACCTCCATCTTTAGAAGAGTGCACTAGAAACAATGAATGAAAACGAAGGCCAAAAGTTATGATGAAATAAATTAACTATTCACTTTGAACACTTCGAAGTTTAAGCTTTCCAGACTTAAAAGACTGAACAGTGACTGAACCAGAATTCAGTGAATTCCCATAGGAATAAATGCGTCTGATCACTAGGTGTCAGCCTTGCCTGTACCAGAAGGGCACCGGACCTTCTTGTCCGCAGTAATTCTCAGCACTACAAATGACCATAGCAGCCTCCTAATTAGGAAAGAGGAGCAGAGGGGGAGGAAGTTTGTGCGGGATGCTTATGTAGCTGGTAATATCATATTGGTCACCCTCAGGTTTGGATGCTACAAACAATGACATGTTTCTTTCATGTTGAGGAGGCATGACTTGAGGTCAACTGCAGAGACGGCAGAAGAGTAGTGCTCTCAAACAATGAAAATGCCAGGGTATAAGCAAGGAATCAGTAATTGTTTTGCAAGCCTCACAATATTTACTGTTTATCCTGAAGCACCAGTTCCTGGAATAATGCCATCACATGAAAATGCTGGCTCCCACTTCTTAAATTTGCTCCTAGCCTTGCTGGATACAGGAACAATGCTTGGAAACAAGATCCCTGCAGGGCTGAAAGCTCTAAGGACAACAAAGAAAATCTAAAATGTATTCTTTAAATAATTTCTTGAATACCTACAGTTCATAACTGTACAGTCAGCAAAAGCAAAGACTAATTAAATGTGCAGCCGAGTTCCAGTGGTGTTTGAAGAATACATGTGCATTTCTGGTTTTGGAATCTCTTCAGGTGGACTTTCATATCTTGATTCTCACATTCCCGAGCCAGCAAGATTATCTTTTCTTTTGCTTGGGCTAGTAACACTACCACAGCTGCATGTCAGTGCCCATTGCAGTCTGCTGCCATTGCAGTTTCCCAATAGGCTGTTAGCAAAGTTATCCAGCTCAGCCAAGATCAACAGCTGGAACTGGGAAAACATGCACTTTTCACAGGATGCAGCAAAAATGACTCGACAGCTTTTTACCTTCCATTTTCATCTTAGGTTCTCTTAATGGACAGATAAGCTTTTCCACATCACAGACAAAATCAGAGGACCCCAACGCTTCGATCCCCTCAGATACATACAAATGAATGCAACAAAACTGACCCAGGTAGAATTCTGCTACGTGATCACATCCTTGCTACGATAATTAAATTCATGATCATTCCACAGTAAACACCTGTCTTTAATAATGAACCTGGAAGGGCTGGAGCCTTCCAAAACCAACAATAACAATAAAACCCAACAACAAAGTCACAATTAGCCCAGACATTTTACCTAGAAGTCAGGGCGGCAGCAATGTCACCTCAGCCAAGTCCAACACAAAAACAGTAAAATAATATTTTGTCTGGAACAGTCTCAAACCAAGTACATGGCCCATACCCAGACTGCCTGCTGTGATTAGTGCAATTGCCTTGCCAAGAAAAAATAAGGAAAAAAGAAAATGAGAGGATAAATGATTGCCTGTGTACAAAAAGCAAGCACATCTATGAGGTTTCAGGGACCCAGAAATCATTGAAAACAGGAGAAATGGCAAGTTCAAAACTGCAGAAGGATCATACCAAGGCTGTGTTTTATACAAACACTGTAAGCCACACAGTAGTTGTAGGGAGTACCCTAGGAGACACGCTGGACTGCATCTTCTCAGATAGCAGTGACACAACATCTGTCTTTAAGCACCTCAGTCACCCTCTCTCAAGCACCACTTACTGAAGCAGACACCTCAGGGGAGGAACCATCCTCCTCTCCCATTTTTTTTTGTAAATAGAGGTGAATTTAATTTCCATGCTTCCCTTACAGAAGAAACATCTATGTTAGAGCTAGCACAAACATCAGCTATGTATTACACAAAGGCCAAAGGAAGCAGACAGGCAAATTTTGAGTGGCAATATCACTGCAGGTCTGAGAACTGGGAGTCACACACCTTGGAAGTCAGAGGCTTCCGGGTGAGGAAGTCACCCATTTCTGTATCCTAGAAAAGCTGCTGTCTCCAAGAGTTGTAAAATAACAGTCTGATGCCAGCATCTCACCTCTCATGGCACCAACACGTCTTCTACCTTGCTTTTTTTATTAAATCATTTAAAAACATGCTTATTTTCAAAGACAAATACAACCTGTACTCATCAAGCTTCATAAGTGCTACCAACAATATGTGGATCCTCAGGTGAACTTCCATCCATTAACTTCAAACACCTTGGGTCACTGAAAACACAGAGCGGGATTCAGCTCCAATGCTTAAGTTCTGGGGGCATGCAAGAGTGCTGTATGTTACAACTATTGTCACAGTCAGTGGAGCCTAGCATGTAATTCAATGACTCAGATGTCTGCTCCAAGAGCAGCGATTCTCCAGACTCCACTGACTGGATCAATCACATTACTACTGCCTATGAAAGGAACTTAAATTATTGTCTACATGTGAACAATGTAAATTTAGGCTTGCATTAATTTTTAAATTAAGACAACTCCTCACTATGCTAACTTCATAGGGAACTTAGGTTACAACTTTGGAAGCCCTGAAACACATCTATGTTCAACAAAGTAAAAAAGCATGTCCCTTGTCAGATATTAAGTGAATTTATTTTCTTAAATTAAGGTACTCCACTTTGGGAGCAAACTACACCAGCATTACAAAAATCCCTACAGAACTAGTTTAGTAGGAATTTGCACATCAACTTATTTTTCATAGACTGCTCTACGTCCACAAGCTTCTAGATTTCATTAGCTGCCCAAGGAATAACACTAAAAATATTAGCATAAAGAAACGGCAGCCTTTCAGGATAAATATGGACTAATCTGTCCATATTTATAAGATTCCAGTCCAGATATGACAAACCTTCCAAGTCAGAATGAGTCTTATAGAGGCTGGAGAAATGTGCAAGGGGAGACTGATTTGGGCATTGAATGCAAAATTGCTTATGTGTTCAGATTTGTATCTAGTGTGTGCAATTCTGAATTAAGTGCACAGGCACTCTTCTAGGAGTGTTCAGTGACTGATAAATGCTGAATCCATTGCTCAAAGGGCCCTCCAAGCTGCTGGGCATGTGTCTTGGAATCTACAAGGTTAACGAGTAAACATTGCTGTTGACATTTTTAACAACAAAAGCAACACCAGTTCAGGAAACTCAAGCCACGAAAAACCCCCTCATATAAACAGATGCAGGAATGATCAACACTTTTCCTGCTCCAGAGGCACATAAAACAACCAGATTTTCAGACCCAGAGTGGGCCAGACAGGATGACACTGTGAGAATGATTGAGCCCTGCAGTTCCCACCACTACAACCGGAGAGGCAAGAAGAGACCTTGGGAAGATGCAGATGCATCAGAGGGAATATTAAGTAAAGGAGACAGAATAGACCTGAGGATAGTTTGCTTCCATTGAGAAACCATACTTCTTTAGACAATGCCATATATTTCTGCTACAAAAGACCAAGACAAGCCATCTGAGAGCTTAAAAAGTTCATAATTTTCCTCTAATGGGTAAGAATTCTGCCACACCTGGACTTCTAACTACATCTTTTCACAGACAAAACCATAACAGTAAACTGAAGTACAGACTGTAAGTTAAGTAAAACTATTCCCATCTGATACCTATCAGAAAATTAAAAAAAAATAAAGCTGCATGTGGAATACCAAACTGGCCATTTTGGATAGACAGACTATCTTTCCTATTTTAGATACATGTAAATATAACTGTTAAATATTTAAAATAGGGGACTTGTGCAACAATTTCAAATTATTTCGAGAACTTGTGAGTGTTCAACAGTGCAAAATTAGTTTTGCAATAGCATTTAAAATTTTAATATAGAAAATAATAGAGAAATAGTGGGATAACAGAAAATAATAAAATTGTAATGGGAAGCTATCTTCATAATTGATTACATTTATATGACTTCCTGGAGCACTAACATCAATTATGCTTTTATGTCAAAACAATGTTGGCACATTGCCAGTGAAGATTCGGAGCAGGGTCACTGATTTACTAATTTATTCCTTTTTGGAAATCAGTGGATAGCACAGTCAACTTCTGATTGTTAAACGCAAATTCTATATGAAGTATTATGAAGCCAACATGTCCTTACTGTACATAAGAGCAAAAGGGAAAACACATATATTTTGAGTCTGCAGTCAGCCATCTGTATGTAAGTGAAGCTTTGACTGGCTGCAGTCAGCAGTCTCTCACCTAACAAATAGGTGATTTGAAATTATCACAGTATAAAACAATAAGGTATGTACTTGTTTAGAGGCTTTGATTCCAGTCTACCATAGGTAAACAGTTTTCTCAAGGAACCATTCAAAAGAATGATGCTGCTGATAAAAACTGATGCGGCTTTCAGCATTTAGTGACACAAATAAGTTTCTTTTCCTCAGCTACCTGATAATGATGTTCTGGCATTGCGTGCTTCTTGAAGTGTAACACACTGTTGCATATGAAAAATCCCTATCAAAACAGGATATCCAAGGCAATAATTTATCTTATCAAGATGAAAACATGGTCCATATTCCTAAGTAAAGAGAATGGCTTAGATAGATGCCAGTGTTGGCTTAGAGTCTTGCATCAGTGAGCCTGACCCTCATGTAAAAAACAGTCTATCAGGAGGCTGTTTATTAGGGATTTATTAGAAACCTTGTCAATAACTTACTTGTCCTTTTGATAATTCTGTATTTGGTTGCTAGGATACTTGTGTTCCTGATGAGATAAAATGAACAGGAAATCCTCTATAGCCTTGTCACTTTTTTCACTAGTAAATAAAAATCCAAACAACTGATAAAAAATACTGGCTACTGTAAATAGAAGTGAGAAAAAAAGACAAGCATTGCATATTTTAAATAAAGGAACATACAGCCCGTTTTTACCCTCTCCAATTATAAGATGATAAAAGATCACCTTTATAAAGTAGAATGACCGGATTTTGTGGAACGTGGCTGTTTTGGCTCCAAGGTATTTGTAGCATTATAGTATCAGAGCCAGGATACAGCTGCCTTGTGACTAAGACATCGTTCACTGAATAAGTGCTATCCAATCCCTCGACGTCACCAGACATCTGTTTCCTGTTTTCATTCTTTCTTTCACTGTTATCATTTTATCCAAGTTACCCTTTCACCTGAAAACCATTTAGAAACCTACAGAGACCAGCGCGTGCACACGCGTGCGTGTGTGTGTATCAAAGAAGTTGACTTAGAAAAAAAATTGCTGAGAGCAATTTGTTCATTTTAATACAAAGAGCAGGAATGGAAACAAATTTGCCTTTCCCCCTCTTCTCCTCCCCAAAATACACAATGATACATAAACACTTTTGTCTTCTCGTCTTCACTAATATGACTAACTTCCTTCTTCACTTCCAGTTAAGTAGCTTTCCTGTTGAGTACCACCACCTCCACAAAATACAATTGTGAATTGATTCATAAAAACAGAAACATTATGGCACAAATAAGGGAAGGCAATAAATACTCTTCCCCCCCTCCAACTCCTTCCCAAATGAAGGCAGTAGTAATATTGTTATTGTAAAGTTATTGTAATAACAAAAAGTTAAAAAAAAAAAAAGTATTGCTTGTCATTTAAGGTTCTAAACCAACAATCATCAGGATGTAGAACAGGATACATCTAAAGTGAGAAAGTTATTTACTTCACATTCAAGTTAACACCAACTGTACTTTTTTTGGCACACAGTGTTAATCTGAACGTGCCAAAAGTGTTTGGCACTTTATAAAATATGAATGTTAATGCCACTAAAACCAAATTCCTGCTATTCATAATCCAATTTTATATTGCTGTTGTTTTGCTATGCTTCACCTATACTTCAACCACAAGCTGGGAGAACAACCACTACTGATAGCATCTAACACACATTAACAACGAACAATAGAGGTTGAAGAGTAAGTTGTCAAAAATTAACGACTCTATTCTTAATTTCTTGATTTCAGATTATTTAATCAGAATGAGAATAGAAGATTTATGTTATTTTGTGACTACAGATATTCATATTAATTGACAAGGCAGGTTGTTGATTGAAGGAAAAATCTGGGCTGGTTGACAAACACTAACAGAAATTCATCCGCTTCTTTCTATTCCCTGAAAGAAAAAGATTTTTTAAAATCCTCACCCACTGAGGCATACCAGCAAAATACACGTGTTATACAAGAGAAAACAGGAGATTCTGGCACACAGAGGACTTTGCCTATGAGATAGGATAGTTTGGCAGCTACAGAAAACTCTGAGCAGCATTTCCAAAGGCTCATGAAAATTGGAAAGCAAGACAACTTCTTGTGTTCTGGTCTCCTGTGCTGTTTCCTGCACTCTAATACCCAAATTATCCCTACTTTAAAGCCAAATTCACCTTCCACTAAACCATGTAATTATGAAGCAGCTCATTAACTTCTGAGGAGTCAGAGCAAGTTCTGATAGATTAACTCGGTCTCCTCTTTCATCCTTCTTTACTGTCTGTTTTATTGTCCCAAAGGCCCAATTCCTAAACTTCCACATGAAATCTAGAATACTGTTGCACAGTAACAATACAGTATTCTGAAGAGATTGATAAAACAAACATTTGGTGGAAAATATTTTTCAAGACTGTATGAAGTCGGTGTGATTAAAATACTGTCTTCCATAAAAGCAATTTGTTCATGACTTTGCACATTTAAATTTATTTGTCCACTCTCAGAGATGCAATCTGTGATCAAGCTGAAAACTGAATCCTAACTGTGTATTTTGTCCATGACATCCCCATCCTTCATAATCTACTGTCATTGCCTTTCATTGACTCTGGATTCTGCTATGCATTTTTACTAATGACATTACATTTGTGTCTGGACAAGTTTTAAATTCTGTTTGAATAACAAAAGTCATTGATTTAAGATAGCTATCTTTCCTCCCCCTCTAAATTTAGATAGAAAGTTATTTGAAACTGTACACCCTGACTTTCTCATTTGCATACAAAGAAATAGGACAAAAATCAAGACTTCTCAAGCTCTAGCGCTATTCGTGGCAATGGCAAAATCCAAAACACAGCTATGGAATTGAAGAGGTTGATGAAATCTTCTGTACTTTGTTATTTCTGGTTGTTTCTATTTCTCCCCAGCCTGTCTGTCTCTTAGAGGCATTCAAGATACATTTTCTAAAACATGTAATTTTATGCAGAATGATTGTAAAACTAGTATTAGTTTTGTACAGCCATGTTTCTGATTTTAAATTGAGGGGCGGAAATATAAACTAATTATTAGGTCAAATTACTTTTTGGAATTATCCTCTGAAACAAAAGCAATATCAAAACCTTTTGACTGAAAAAGTAACTGGCAAACCATCACAAGAGAAAGTGCCCAAACCCACACTTTATGTCAGACTCTACGTTGTTTTCAATTTTAAAACTTTTGATACACTGTATTATGACAATAAAAAACTTGAGAGCTACACCAGAAGATTACATGAACAAAAACGTATGTTTGTCTAATATAATACAAGTCTTAAAAAAACAAACAAACAACACACCACTTCTATCCATTATTTCATACCCAGATGTTTCCTGTACACCTGCAGTTGTCTCCAACCCTGAATTCATGTGCTATAGTATTTCAACAGACTCTCGTCAGTTGGTTTTAGAATTTTCTTGTCTGCCAGGTTTACAATCCATCCTGGAGCAAGACCAAAAAATATCTGTCTAGGATCCTTGCGTGCACTTAACATCTTAAAGAGTTCATCCTTAGTTATGTCCGGTAAGACATAGCCATATTTCTTGGCAAGTTCAAGCCTGGCTTCTGCAACCTTAGATGGATCAGCCAGGTAACCCCGGTTCCTGGCATCTGTGTAGTAACGGACTAGGTCTTCAGGTGGAAGCATTCGCTTTGGGATAGGCTTGCCACGCAGAAAAAACACTACTGGCTTACACAAAATTTCTGTGGGCAAACATTAGAGAAGATTAGTTACTCAACTTTATAATACATATTTAAAAACATTGAATGACACCTTCTTATTTTGTACTAAATAAATCATTAAACCCTTGTTAAATTAAGCATCAAGCAAAAAGCCAAATCTCAAGAGTACTCTTATTCAGAATGAGACAGCAGTTTGCAAGTTTCACTTAACCAAACAAACAGCTCTGTTTTAATTGATATTTATAGTGCCAATCTGGATGAGTAATTGATAAGCATAATTAAGCTAGATGCTGCCATTTATTGAAAGGACTATTTCCAGGTTTGAAGCAATGCTTTTGCATGGCTCTTTACACAGTGCACCAACAAATGCCAAATTTAGTGCTTCTATGAGTATTTTAAATAAAGTATCAATGGTACGTGCACCTATTTAGTCATTTTTTTTGGATTATTCTTTCCTTCTCAAGTTTTACTGGTTTTGGCAAATTAGATTCTAGAACCTTTTGACCTTATTTTGAATATTTTCTGGATTGAAAACAAAAAGAACTTGTATCACTTCAGGGTAACATATTTTGCACACTAAAAATGTCTATTCCTCTTCTTCCCAGCCTCATTCACACATGAAAGCTCCATTATTGTCAATAAAAACTGCATGAATGAATGTTAGGCAGGATGTAGCCTCAAGCAAAGCAAAGCCTCATTCTTCAGTGAAAGTTTTCTGGAAACAATAGCCATTTTAACTGGAATCATTCTGAGCTTCTGTAACTTACTTACTTCCTCGTGTTAACTGGAAAAACATTTTAAATTAAAAATTATAAACATCCACAGTGGTTTTTAAATCTGTTTTTTTCCTGAATTTTCTTAGTGTTATTAAACATGTGAAACAGCAGACAAAAATTCCAAGAAACAACGTTATTAGTTCCTCTATTTAAAAAGGTACTCAGATTTCTTTTGATGGTTGATTGGTAAATGAACTACTAAGACTGGTAGGACTTAACAGGTGAATGCTTAAAAAACCCAAAATTGAGGATGCATCACGATTCATCACTGGGGCTGGAACTAGATGATCTTTAAGATGATCTTCCCAATCCAAAACATTCTCTGATTCTATAAATATTTCTGTAACTATGCGTTTTTGAAACTTTTAGAATGGAAGAAGTTGAGGACCTTCTATTAAGAACTGTGTTCAAAACTTTGATTTGGATCATTTAATCTTTGCACATTCAAATAAAAACCCAAAAAAGGCAAAAATTAAAAGAAATTCTTACCCAAACTCCTTGGGTCATAGAATGATGTTGTTACAACTCCTCCATTTTTTTCTATGGCTGCAATTGCTAATTCAGATGCCCTCTGCACTTCAATGTTTACTTTTGCTGAAAAAATATCAGCACCCTGTAAATTTCAACACATATCAGAGAAACATCAAAATTAGTATTTTAAGACATACTTTTACTCTTCCCTGAAAAGTTGTAAGAAATATTAAATCCTGCAAAATATCATAATTTGTATGCTCCTTGTCCCAAGATGGGTAACCAAATTGCTCTCAGTCACTTGAGCTGAATGAAAACAATTTTGTCTTTCCAAAATATTCATACATTTCTTCCAGTACATTTTAGTCTTCTGTTGTAGAATATTTATTCAACCTTTTGATAAGGTTGTGCTCCTTAACTCTTGTTTTTGCAGCCTCTCAGAAATTGAAAACTCCTGGGTTTGGTTTGTTGTTGTTTTTTTTTTTTTTTGCTGGCACACAGTGCCCTCTAGTGGATTTATTATCCAAAAAAATTCCACAGCAAACTTCTTTGGAAAAGCAAAGATGCTTCCAAAACATGGCAATGACAATCTGATAGCCTAGGATGGAAAACTTGAAAGCCTGAAGTAATAGGTGTGTTGTATCCATACCTCCTCCACCAGCTGGACACCGTAATCCCTCTTGAGAGGTTGCACTTTTACACCTCTGGCATTAGTGAGCTGTGTTAAGTCAATTGGTTGTGTTGGGTCAACTCTACCCAGATCAATCAGGTACTGCAGCCTCTGAAGACTGAGCGGTTGATACTGACGTCTGCAGCTGGGGAGAGTAAAAAAAACAACAAAACAACCCAAACAAAACAATGAGAAATTTGCAGATATGAAGCTTTAATAGCAACTGGCCAACTGAGACATTCCATTTTCTATCTACTCTTAAAACTACCAAGTAAATGTGTAAAATACTTCCATCCATAGGTAAAATTTTTAATTTAATGCAAATACAAGCTCTAGTTACAGCCCAAGACTCCACTATGCCTTCAGGTTTGCTCACACACTCCCACCTCCACTATGATACTAATTGTTTTGCTGTTGCTGAGTTCAGTTTAGTCAATAATATCCCTCTATCTGCTGAGTGGTCTAAGGAAGCAAAAAAATACTAAGAAATTGAAATGCCAACATTTCCTCATAAGCCAACAAGACTGTAAATAACTATGACCTTCAATGTGAGTTCATCTTGGGACCTTCACTGATACAGTCAGAAAAACAAACATCTTCTCTTTTCCCACACAAATTTAGTCAAAGACTATCAGCCAAATGCTGTATGTGCTACTGGATGGCTTATATTCAGAAAGTTTTCAGTCCATTATCACTGTACCAAACATTCCAGAAGCACTGAATGGAATCTTCCTCAAAACCCCACCAAGGAAGAGAAATATTGAGAAAGTATGCAGTAACTCACATCCCCAAAGGGAGCTGGAATCTCCTGTCAACAGCCATCAGCTTCAGCAGAACCTACTTTAGCATTTTCTGGAGTTCCAGCTCTACTAGACAAATCAGTCCCTAGAACAGTTTTCCCAATGCTGACGTCTACGCCTGCTGCACACCACTTATGCTGGTGCTCAGAACTTTCTCCTACAATTGGTTTGACCACTGTTATTGGAAGTCTGTGAGTGGTAGCAGAGAAATGGGAAAGCAGCTGATCTGTTATTGACAGGCTATGTAAGAAAGACAAGCCACAGAATTTGTGCAGTCAGACTGCTCCTAACAGAACAGAGTGGAAGTTCAAGAAGTGAAGCAACACCACTGCAGAGAGCGGACTGAGGTGAAGATAAAGAGGCAGAAACATTGCTCAGGGTGCCCCAACAGGATTTCTTGAGTGCAGTTACCGTGTTCACTACAGAAATACCTACAATAGCCTGACACTGAAATTTTGCAAACAATTACAGAGCACTTTTTTTGTTTCCACATGCTGTCAGATTGGTTAAAAACAGCAAGACCCTAAGAATTTCTTCTCATTGCAATAGCTTTGATTTTTGCTGTTGGTTATTCATGAACTTGTGACCACTGTTAACATAAGAGCCCAACATCTGCATTCTGCAGCATTTCCATTGCAGGACTGTGGATCTACACTCTGTCTCAAGCCACTGAAAGTGCTTCTTGTTTACTCTTACAATAATCCAAGAAAAGAGGAGGAGATGACAGTACCTGGAAACAGAATTTGAATCACCCATCAAAACTGTTAAAAGTCACAGAAAACCTTTATATATCGAGAAGATTTGTAAATTCTGCTGCATACATAAAGAATGGAAATACAAACATGCACAGATACTTGATAAAGTTGTATCGGCAACTGGAACATGTAACCAAACTGCAAGTGAACAAGTCACAAACAAACACACATTAGTCTTTTCATTCTTGAACTGTGTGATAGAAGTGGCATGTTTTAGTTACTACTGCCTGTGACAGCATTGTACGGGCAACAAAGCTTTCGAAGACCAAAGCCTAACAGCTTTTTCAGTTAGGCCTGTTTTGACTTATTAGATTCTGGCTTCAGGAGAAAGATCAAGAAAAGCAGACAATGGTTAATTTCCAAGTAAATGTGAAGAAACATACCTATGCCCCTCATTGAACCCATATTTTGGTATGGCCAAGTAAAATGGAGTTTGACCACCCTCAAAGCCTAATCGGGGGCGATTTCCTCTTTGTCTTTCTCCTTTGTGACCTCGGCCACACTTCCTACCTCTGTATCTTCCACGGCCACGTCTTCTTTCCTTGAAAACAATCAATGATATATTTAGTAAACTATTTCAGAGATAAGGATCTATAAAACATAAGATTTCAGAGACATAAACAACTGAGCAAAATGCTGATCCTTGAGCAAAAACTAAGAAATAGATCCTTTCTGAGCGGAAACCCAGAAAAATAGTTAACGTGATTTCTGCAGAGCACAGGTCTAGGTAGGCACCACAAACAGGGTGGGGACAAGTCAGCTTCCTTTGGTGGCAGGGATGGTTGAGTCTAGCACAAACCTGCGCTTGAATTCTATACCGTTTAGCAGCTCCAGGCAGTCCTGAGCACCTGCAGAAGAGTGCTGCCTGGTGCCCCCTGTCAGGGCTCTGTTCCCGTGGTTTTAGCCCTTGAACCTCATTTCCCTATTCACTGATATTCCTCCCAAACCAGGAGGCTTTCTTCCTGGTTTCCTTTCTTCATTTTTCTACCACTTTATATGGAGACGGGGAAGCCAACATACAGTTTTGTTTATGAGAAAGAAATAGAAACCAGAATGCCAGCTAGCATCACATTCCTTATCTCTGTAAGCCTTCAAGCCTTCCCCTTCCAAACATATTACCCCATCCCATACCCATGTGGTGTTTAAAGCCCTTTCACTATTTCCATCCGCCCCCAGCGGCGGCCTTAAGGTTCGGCCAGCACCACTCATCAGCCAGTTCTCTGCGGGGCTGGCCACACACACAAGGCATCCAAAGGCCTGGGGCAGGTTCAACACACTCAGCAGCGCCACCCACTCCTCTGCCTTTCCCCTTTGCTTCGCGTGTCCTTCTGACAGCCCCGGGGGCAAGCCAGGCCCGGCCAGCCGCGGGCACTCACCGGCTTTCTGGAGCCGGGGCTGGGCCTGAGGTTGGCCAGGCTGACCCTGGGCAGGGCTCGCAGCAGCTCCAGGGCCCTGCTCCCGCCGCTCCCGCCGCCCGCGCTCATGGCCGCTCCCGCACACGGCCCGGCCGCCCGCACCGCCGCTTTACGGCGCGGCCGTAAACCGCGCCTCCCGCGCCGCGCGGCAGTGTCGCGCCGCCGGGTTTCCCTGCGGCGGGCGCTGGGAATGCCGTGGAGCGGGGGAAGGTCGCGCGCCACGTGCCGCTGCCCGGCGGTGTGAATGTGAGCTCCACTGCCCGCACACACCGCAGCCGGGGTCCAGAGCCCAGCCTCCACACTGCCAGGCTGCACGGAGCGGCCCGTGGTGCGCTCAACTCCGCTCAGACGGGTGTGTACCCTGTGCCAGCACAGCTTTAGGGACGACTCTTACTGGAAATATCCATTACGATTAGAGAATGGCGTGGTTTAACCCCAGCCATCAGCCAAGCCCCACACAGCCGCTCCCTGTGCCACCAGCAGGATTGGGGAGGGAATCGGAAGGGTAAAAGCTGGAAAACTCGTGGGCTGAGATAAAGGCAGTTTAACAGGGAAAGTGAAAGCCACGCACACAAGCAAAGCAAAACAAGGAGTTAATTCACTGTTTCCCACGGGCAGGCAGGTGTTCAGCTATCTCCAGGAGAGCAGGGCCCCATCACACATAACAGTGACTTGGGAAGACAAACACCATCACTCCAAATGTCCCTCCCTTTCTCCTTCCTCCCCTCACTTTATATATTGAGCTGATGTCATATGGTCTGGAATATCCCCTGGGTCACCTGTCCTGGCTGTGTCTCCTCCCAACCTGCCATGCACCCCCAACTTCCTCACCACTGTGGCAATATGAAAAGCAGAGAAGGCCTTGGCTCTGTGTGAGCACTGCTCAGCAAGAACAAAAATATCTCTATATTATCAACCCTGTGTTCAGCACAAATCCAAAACACAACCCCACACCAGCCACTGTGAAGAAAATTAACTCTATCCCAGCCAAGATCAGCTGACAGAGACTTTCCTAGTACTGTTGCATTACTTGATCACATGTATTATTTCAATCTTTTAAATTTAAGAGTGGACCTACTGGAAAACCACACAGCAGTTTTCATTGGTATATTGGTCTAGTGGGAAGGGTGTGAAAGGTGCAGACTTACTGAAGTGAAAAGCTGAATTGTAGAAGCTGCTGCTGAGGAGTTACAGAGCAGAAAGGCCACTTCCTGCTGTGAAAGTCAGCCAGTACTCCTCAGTGTAATATCCTGCTTTCCATCCTGAAACTTCTGTTTGACCAATACCTTCTTCCATGTTGAATGTCTGCTTCAGATTAGAGAAAACTAGAAAATTACAATGTAAGAATAAACAAGATGCTGGTTTGGACAACCATCTTATCTAAGCTCATTTTAGCCTTTAGGATAGGGAAAAATAGATAATGTAGTGAATGTTTTGCCTCATAAAGCTCTCACTGCTTTAAACAGAAACTCGAAATAAGGTAGGAAATTGTAATTCCTATGACAGATATCTCATTTTAAAGAGACAGCCAATTTACCAATCTTTGAAAGGTTCACAGTTCAGATGTTTTCAGCAATTCCTTCAGGATTGCAGATGGACAGTTTGTCAAACACTTGTCTGTAACCAGTAGACTGCCCCATGCCTGCACAGGCAATCCCACTGTCATGTGACTGACTTGCTTGTGCCCAATCCATGAACAGCTCACATTTCTCCAGTGACCCTGAGCCATGCTAGCAGCAGCTGGGAGTCCAAGCAACATAATTCCAGCTATACTGACGAAAATAATAAGAGCTTGTTCTAGTCTGTGAGCAGACTATTAACTTCTTAAGCTGGAGGTTCAGCAGTAGTTCATCTTATGGAAGTGACATTTACATGGTAAATAACGGAGTAGAGAGGGAAAGCAAAATTTTGTGTATGTCCCAAAAGGATGATCTACAGCAGGAGTCAGGGTCAGCATAGTTGATAAGCACCTGACAAAATGTGAAGCTCCTGAAGAATTTTTTATGCATAAAATGTATTTTCTTAACATACTTGGAATTGGCAGCGGTACATGAGGCAAGAGCACACACTAGAGACATATCAAAACACAAAAAGTTACCTGTGAGAATAGTCCAATTTCAGCAATAACAAGGGTGCCCTGGCATCCTTTCGTATGTATGAAAACAGCCTAACAGCCACGGCAAAAGAGAACTCCCGTTCAGTGTTGCACAGCTGGCACAAAGGCTTCTCCAATATGTTTCCTGCAGCCGTGCTGGTAACGTTGTTCAGCAAAAGCTTTGTGAAAAATCACCCCTGCCTGGTATGGAACACAACAGTGGGAAGGATGTGAAAGAACTACAGTGTGCATTCAGCTGCTGTTGGAGCTGCCAAAAAAGCACCCATGTCAGCCAGATACCACCCGGCAAAGACAATGGGTAGATTGACTTTCTGGCAGTAAATATCTGACAAAGATGTATGGAATGGAAGACAAAGCACAAAGTATTTCGTTTTGATAGAAATGTGTTTGCCACACACATTCAGAGTTGCTCTAAGTATCTGGAATGGACTGGAACGATCCACTAACTTCAATCGGAGTGCCTGAATAGCCTAATACATGTCAAAGATGAGGAAACACTTTGGCTGTCAGCCAAGAGATTTAACTGAGCGGGGAAGGCGTCTGATCCGACGAGGAGAAACGAGCCCCGCCTGACAGCGCTGGCTCGCGGTGTTGGTGCTGGCTTTTCTCTGTGACACACAGCCCGTGCAGGCACGCCGCGCTGTCCCTGCCCCTGTCCCTGTCCCTGTCCCTGTCCCGGCGCGGGCATTACCGCACGGCCCCACACCGCTCCTCCCCCGGCGCGGCCCGGCCCGGCCCCGCCGCCTGCCCTGCCCTGCCCTGCCCTCCCCGCCGATGGCCCGAGCCCCGCCGGCCGCCCCGCAGCCCGGTGTATGTGCGGCAACAACATGTCGGCGCCGCTGCCCGCCATCGTCCCGGCCGCCAGGAAGGCCACGGCCGCCGTGAGTGCGGGCGGGGGGCGGAGGCCGCGCCAGGGGCCGCCCCCGCCCCGCTTTGTTCTGCCCCGCGGCCGCGGGCGGGGGGCGAGCCGGGCCGGGCCGAGCCGGGCTGGGCCCGGGGGGCACGGCAGGCACGGCGGGCGGGGTGGCGGCGGCGGCGGCGCTCGGCCGGGGGGCTCGGCCGGGGGGCTCGGCCGAGAAACTGGGCCGGGGGGCTCTGCCGGGGCTTCCCCGCCGCAGCCGGGCCGGGCTCGGCAGCTGTAAGGGCTGCGGTGCCCGCGGGGAGGGAGCGGCGCTGATGGCGGCCCGGGCCCGGGGAGGGGGAAAGGAGCGGAGTTCTTCCTTCCGAGAAAGTGGTGCCGCGCTCCGAACTGTGTCTGACCTTGTGTGGGTGTCTGTGGCTCGTGGGTGAGGCGCGTTCGGGTGGTTACTGAGCTTACACCGCTGCGTTTGGGTTTGGTTTTTTTTGCTTTTGTTTCCCTCAGGTCATTTTTCTTCATGGACTGGGAGATACCGGGTGTGTATTCTGATCTGTTACGTTCTCAGTAGTTATTGTAGTTTCAAATATAATCTGCATGCTTTAAAGACGTGACAGGTTAAAAGTTACTTAAGCTTCTTATTTTGCCCTTCATTGAATGCAGCGGCCAACAACAGATGAAACTTCACGTCTCCTGCAGTGGTGATGACAGCTATTTATTTAAGATTTCCCAGCAAGTCCTCAAAAGCTTTTGCTTCTCTCTTTCACTTACTTACCTAATTTGGTCTGAACTTGATCCCTCTTTTGTTCTTGAGTCAAACTTGGTAGAAACAGAAGTCGGGGGCTTTCTGATCTTTCGCTTTCCAGAGAGTGGGTTTCTGGTTATTCCTGTGCTTGTCAAAATTTACAGTTCTTTTTCATTCTAGACGTGTGGACTGCTGGTTTGCCAATAGGTGCAGTTAGTCCATGGTTTCTCCTTCAATATGTTGTACTTACGAAAAAATCCAAATCTATGTGATTTATCTAAGCAAACTCCAAAGTAGTCACCTAGTATCTACAGAATTCTCTCTCTGAAATGTGCTCTTCAGACTACAAAAAGCCCGTCCAAATAAAATGTGAAATGCCCTGTTTACCTTGTTCCTGCTATTCCCACGTTTGAGTAGAAACAGAAAGAGTAGTAGGAAATTTCTGAGAGGCATTCTAGGTGTGGTGTAATGTTTCCATTTGAAGCTTGTGTGCGCCCAGAAATAAGCATGCGTTCATTAAAGTCACTGAATTAACAAGTTAGGAGAGCATTAAACCTTTTGAATTGGCACTTAGATACTGAAAATAAGTAGCATGAATGCTTTGTCTATTGTGCTCCCTTATGGGCAAAACTGCGTATGTTTTTTGTTTTGTTTTGTTTTTTGGGTTTTTTTTTTGTTTTTTTTTTAAGAACTCTGTTTTTATTACCTGGAACTTGAATGTTGCCTCAAGGTTGAAACTTGCCATGTTTAAGAGGTAACTTTTTTTTCTAGAGAACTAAAGAACTTAGAAAAGTCAGAATTAAAACTTGCATAACCTGGACATTTAGTAAGTTAAAAAAAGAGTCAAGTCCAATGCACCTTGTTTGCATTATCACTCTTCCTTTCTGCTGGTAGGATGCAGCTGAGGGAGCAGTACTGCCTGCATCTTGGCACCAAATGTTCAGTAAATGATTGCAGAATCTTTTGAGCTTTTGGAATTTGAGTCCTTGCAAATTGGATTGATGTTGGTTTTGGCAAGTGGTAAAAAACAGAGAGACTTGCTCGTTAACATAAACTGTATTCCTTAGACAAGGTGGTATTTCCATTTTGGTGTCAAAGCTAATGCACAGTCTCAAACTTGCAAATGCACTGAGCAAACTGGGAGGTCTGCTTAACAAGACGTGACTTTTCTGGGGAAATACAGTGATTTAGTTATGTTTGTTCCTCTAGTCCACAGCAGATCAGATTAGATAAGCTGCCTTTAACATACTGCTGGGGTGTTTTTTTAAAATGAAAGCTGCGGTAGTGACCCAAGAAAAATCATTTGAAGAGAACTTAGTAACAATTTTATAACTTCCTGGAGTTTAAACTGACTTGTTGCACTTCACATGAATTTTTAAATTGATCACTTCAGTTTACCAACTGTATTTTTCTTACTCTGGGAAGTGTCTAGCAGAGATCATGTTCTTTTTTAGCTCCTATAGAAATGGCACTTAAAAGATTGGTATATACTTGTCAAAATTTGAACAAAAGGTACAACATAGAGAATTCTAGTTCTAAGGAGTCTGCATAAATGTGTATACAATATTGCTTTCAAAATTTGTCAAATTAGTCTTTATAATTGACTAAAAAATGCCTCCAAATTCTTATCTATTTTTTTCTCAGTCATATTTCTCCATTAGGTTGTTTTTTTTTCCTTCCTTGCAAATGTTATGCAAGTAATTATTACCTTCAATTTGTTAATAGTATATATAAAAGTATTGTAAGGAAGTAGGCTGAGATATACAGTCAGTGCTTCAAATGTCTGTGCTGTCTGTGTGCTGGAAATGCCTTTAACTTTAGGTAACATATATTAACATTTCAGGCTGATATTAAAATTAAAAGTAAACTAAACACGCTTGCCTGCTGTTGGTCTGATTAGTTCAGCTGTGTCACTGATGAATTTGTTAAGGTTGTTTTCTGCTTAGAATCAAGTTTTCAATATCTAATTTAGAGGGTGAGTTAGGAATACTGAATGATGAGAAAAATCACAAAATAGAGGTACTATTTAGTGTTCTGGAAAGCCAAGTGCAGGCACAGACAGTGGTTCTGCATGGGTTCAGTTTTGGGTCAAGGTCAGTTCATGTCTAGATGAGCCCTAGAGCGAGCCTTTAAATTATGCTTTCCAGTGTTATGGATTGGAGAAAGCTTGTTAACTTGTCTGCTGTGCAGACCTTGCATTGTTCTGGGCACTCATACACAGCATGCGCTTGAGATTAAAAAGCTACTGCAGTCTGGAGTGGTGTTTAGGACCACCTGAATCCAAGAGCATTCAAGCTGAGCTGAAGTTAATAGGTCTGATTGATTAGGTTGGCTTCATGTGGAGCAATATGTCAGTTTGCTACTCTCCCACATCAAGAAGTGTGGTTCAGAAAGAGCAAAGTTGGCTGTGAAAGAAACTGCCTTAGCTCTGCAGGAGCAGCAAAACAGCCTCTGAGCTGCCTGGAAGCAGGATACCTGTGTTCGTTTGTTGTGGCACACAGGTTAATAAAGCCATACAGATACAGAGAAGGCTTTGCCTAGAGCCAAAGTGGTATTTCTGCAGCTGTGTCACAACTAGGGTAGTCAAATTAGATTAAGTCTTCCTGGCTGTATATATGCCACAAGCATTCAGAGGCTGAATAAACCTTCTAAGTCTAGTACTATATTCATAGTATACTGTGATTGATGTAAAAATTTTCCAGAAGTGTGTTTATATTGATCTAATTCTGCATATTTCACCCTTGGTCTGTGCTGATGCACCTGCATAGAAATAAGCCAAAACATAAATGCAGTTTAATGTATTTTTTGTTAACAGGCATGGATGGTCAGAAGCACTTGCAGGTATCAAAAGCCCCCACGTAAAATACATTTGCCCACATGCGTAAGTTTGTAACCTTTCTTGTTTTACCTTATTCTGCAGAGTTACATATTAAGACACATGAACAGATGATGAAGTCAAATGGGACTTGGATGTCCCTGAATTTCAGGGTTTTTTTACATAAAAATTCAGTCTAAAATAATGTTGATGATATGAAATATTCTCTTGTTTTTAGAAACTGCTGTGTTATTTATTTTAGGGCAAAACTGCATTTTTTTTTTTTTCCTTGCTGATTCAGACAAAACGTATTTGGGAGATTTTGTGTACAAAGTTAGATTATTTTGACTTTGTTTTCACTGGATTGGGTTGTTTGTTGCCTTTTTTCCCCCCAACAGTCATTTATTAAAAGACAGTTTTATCAAGGAGCAATTTTTGTTTGTATTTTACTTACCATTAAATATAATTTGTCTTAGGTACATGTACTTAAACTTGGGTGTGAGTATAGTACATTGAAACTTTTTGTAAGTTACAAAGAAATTTAAAGATTCACAGGATATGTTTTCAGCAAATAATTCAGTTTGAGCTGTCTTTGTGCAATTTGAGAAGTGAAATGCTTCCGAGCAGAGTGAGAAGTCAGTAAATAAAGCAATAACATCTATCTAGTATCTACTTAATGGTAGAAAAATGAATTAAGTATAATCATAATTTATTTTAACATAAAATTCAGATTGTCTTTTATCCCATTTGTCTTGGGAGATGTGGAACAGGGATGATAGGGAGAGAAGTAAGCAATTTTTTTGGTGTATTGCTGATTACTGGGCTGTGATTTATTTATTTGTTTTACCACATGACCATGCTTTCCTGAGCCATTCAAAAGGAGCTTAGTAAGATCTGCTGTTTTCCTTCCCTGCCCTTTGTCTTCTTTCAGTCTTTCCCTGCAGAACTTACACTTCTCAGTTTCCACAGATTAAAACTAAACCCAGATTTGATCCATGGCATGGTCCACTGAAGTTTTCTTGGAATGCCTGAAAAGATGACAAGCAGCAGCATAGTGGGGGGAAGGAGTCCTGCAGGGAAGGCAGGCCCTGCCTAAGCAAATTCAGCATGTGTGGCCAGACTCATATCCACCACTGTGATACATTTGTCTGCTTCCTTAGGTGTACTGATGCTGCTGTGTAAGGTGCCTTCATCCACTAAGGATGTGTGTGGAACTGTGATAAAGGACTTCTGCTTAAAAAATAACTAAATAATATATGTATATATATAAAATATGTATATGATATATATGCAGTTGCACACACACAGATTTAAAGCAGCTCATTAATGTTTTGCTTGCTCTCCATAGAGAGTGGTAATTCAACCCTGAATATTAAATGTGTTTGTGCTGACAGGATTCAAAAGAGTTTCCTTCACGAGATGCTGCAAAGCAGCTCATGTTAATTACAGTTTAAAAGTAAGATGGAATTAGAGATATGTAATTTTAATGACTTATCTACATTGTTGAATTTCAGTATCTATCATGTCAGTGGTGTTCATTCTCATTTCTAGGCCAGTTATGCCAGTTTCTTTGAACATGAACATGGCTATGCCATCATGGTAAGTATTTGTTCAATTTCAGATGATTCTAGTCAAAATATATCTAGAGGTATGAGCTCATTATTCTTAATTTAAAATCATGAACAACTCGAATGTCTGGTTTTAATCACATGCAAGTATAAAACGCTTTTTGCTTTAGTTCTGTTCTTATAAAAGGGCTCTCATGAGTACACTCTAATTATCCTTGTGTATCTGGTAATGATTATTCCTCAAGACTAATCTGTATGTCTGTATGTCATAAAATAGGACCCCATTTTATTTTACAGGTATAGTCTGTAGTCTGCATTAACTGTGAATTCATAACAACAGTAGAGATGTGGAGTAGAAATATTATTGCTACTAGTGAGTAATATTTGGTGGGTCAGTAGAATATGTATAAACTGTTCTTTAGAACATCCATTCTGAATAGAGAACCTGAAGAACATAATATGGTAGGTTTCAGTGGTTTAAACTAGTCTTCACTTTTGTTGGGATTTTTTTTTTCCTCAAGTAACTTGTGTTTGGTTTTCTTATATTTCTTCAAACCATATTCTAATTTGTACATAGAACTGAAAAATTGAAATTCCTGTTCTTGTAATATTTCTGGAGCAAATATAAAAACTAAGCTGTTTAATCTGCAGTAAATTACAGAAGATATCAAAACTCAGAAAAGCCTTGTTGACTAGATCTAGCCTCTTAAGCCACATTTACAGGTTGTCCACTCTTTCTTGTAATCTATGGTACTAAACAATATGTCAGCTAACATTTTTTGTCTGGAAAACATCCAGATTTTATTATTTGTATATTAAGGAAGTAGAATGGGTGCACTAATGAGTAATCTTGATGTTTTTATAAGGTTTGATATCACTGGACTTTCACCAGATTCACAGGAAGATGAAGCTGGGATCAAGCAGGCAGCGGAGAATGGTATGCTTAAGAATATTTTTTTTGTGTCTTAAAAGTATATCCATGTATTCTTAAAAATAAATTATCAATCTGAAACAGGATTTCCAAAGGCAACATTTTTAGGGAAAATAGTATATATTGTATTATAGCTGACCAAAGTTTAGCTAAATGCTTTGTTTGGCTGGGTACATTAACTTTATTAGTAAGTAGAGTAATCACCCATATGAACATTTCATACTCTCAAATATGAAATGTACATAGGAATCAGTGTATTTTTTTTTAAGAGCTTCTGGGTAAAACAACAGGTTAGAGCTGTATGTACATCCACTAGTGCTACTTTTACTTAGAAGAGGATACCGTCTTCTCAGCACAGGGGGTTTTGCAAGATTTAGTTGCATGTTTTTCTCTTTCAAAATGATACAGTGGCACTGAAATTTCTTATTATGCTCTAGATATTTTGATACTTTTTAACATATGTTAACATATATTTTCCTTCCACTAGTTTTCTGTTGACGACAGGAAGAAGGTATCTTTCTAGAGAACGGAGTGGGGTTTAACTACTGGCCTTTATTTATGTTGCAGTTAAAGCACTGATAGATCAAGAAGTAAAAAATGGAATTCCTTCTAATCGAATTATTCTAGGAGGCTTTTCTCAGGTAAGATATGGTTGGAAAGAACTGTATTTTTTTTCTAGGGAAGTAACCTAGCTTTCTTAATGTGGGAAATCCAGATAATTGAATTGACAAGAGCTGATGTTAGATGCCTCTAAAATTTGAAGGTGCTAAATTTTCTTTGCTTTAACAAATAAAGTTTTTTAGTTTTATGCAAATAATTACTATTCACTGGAGAATGAACATGCATGTGTAAAAAAGGTACTAAAATTAATAGCGTATTTAAAATCTTTATGCACATGACCTACATAGTTTTGCTTGAAAATCTTGCTAGTATTTTTAAATTTAATTTGGTAGATATTTGGTGGTCGGGATTTATTTGGGAAATCTTCCCTTTATACTTGTAAGACATCTGTGGCAGGTAGGTTAGCAGATTAGTTGGTCCATACATCAGCTCCCCAGTCTGCATGCAAATGAATTAAAATATTAAAGTAGTGATAATATTGTTGTGAGTAATCATGCTTTATTTTTTTTCATAGCTGCTAGTTACAGTAAATTTGCTGGCTTACTTCTGAGTTCATCACGTGGACGTGGAGGGGAGAAAGAAAAGCAAAACAAATGTACATAAACACTGCTTTTAGTTATAAAGAAAGATAGATTTGAATAGAAAAAGCCCTTTAAAAGGAGAAATCAGAGATCTTGAAACAAGCATTAAAAGGGACGTGACTGTCACCATTCTAATACTTATATCTCTTTATCCTAGGGAGGTGCTTTATCATTGTATACAGCTCTTACAACACATCAAAAATTAGCAGGTGTTGTAGCCCTCAGCTGTTGGCTTCCTCTACGGGCCTCTTTTCCTCAGGTATTTATATTTCTTTCCTAAGATAATTTGCACCTTTGGGGAATGAATTTATCTGAAGATTGAATCTCCTGAGAGAATTAGTGGCTGTCATTATTACCAGAGACTGACAATTGTTTGATAACTTTGAAGTTTTTAAAATAGGGCTCTGGAGTTCCAGATTTTGCTAAGTAGGAAGAATGAATAAATTCTCAGTAGTTATCTCTGGTTAAAATGACACTCCTAGAAAATTTAAAGGATATAACAAATTTTCCTTGAAGATTAATTTTCTATCTGCCATTTGTTCCATCTGCAAGGTACTGTCTTTTTAGAGACTGGATATTCAAACAAAGTATCAGGCTTTTTACTTGGCCAAAAATCATGTTCTTCTGACGTTTTTTGACAAAATTTTATTTACAGGTCTTTGAGCTTAGTGTGCTGTCAGACACAGATCTTCCTTCATAAGGAACTTGCAGACTATACATCATTTTTTTCCCCCTCAGAATTCAACTTGTCATTCCACAAGGCATAATGCCTGGGGTTATTTTATTTCAATGGTGTTAGCCTTATCTCCACTTAATGTCTGTTTCTTCTGTTCTCTTGTCTAATTCCACCCCAGCAGGGCCCTATCAGTGGTGTCAACAAGGAGATTCCTGTTCTTCAGTGCCATGGGGACTGTGACCCACTGGTTCCTTTAATGTTCGGTTCCCTCACTGTTGAGAGGCTAAAGAGTATGATAAATCCAGCCAATGTAACCTTCAAAACTTACTCTGGCATGATGCATAGCTCATCCATTGAGGTAATTTTCTTAATATAGAATGTTTTAGCTGGGTATGGTTAATTCTTTTCCCTCAAAAGAAATAGTTATAATTTTGGGAGGGGGTGAGGGATAGGGGTAGGAGTTTTTTGTTGTTGGTTTTGTCTTGGTTTTTTTCCCCCCAATAACAAGCTTCATGCTTCTGACTTATTTTGGTGAGTAACTGAATGCTGGGCTAAAAAAAGCATCCAAAGCAAAAGTGTGTATGACTAGTGAGAACTTCCTCATAAGGTTGTATTTTTGGGACTAGGCTACTTGCTCTATAAAATAGTCTTTTTCTCCCCTCGCTCCCCAAATTTTTATTATTTGCTTGCTAACTAGAAAAAAAACAAAAACAAAAATAACAAAAAAAAGTGAACAAACAAAAAAAAAACCTCCAAAAAACCCAACCCAGATTGGAAGGCAGATTCTTATAGGATGAATCCAGCATGGTATTTTGGAGAGAAGAATCCTGGTAGTTCTGTGGATGGAGACATCAGAGCAATATGGAAGGAGGGCTGACACTGTGGAAGAGCCAACCTTAGAACCTATATTTATGGTTCTGGCTCAGCAGGCAGCTGAGCTGATGTAATAACTTGCTTCTGCCAGAAAGGGGTGGACTCATTCCCTTTGGTTGTGACCTTGTGGCCCTCTCTTCCTCTTTGCACTGGCTCTGGAGCTGATCAGAAACTTCCTTGAACCATTTGAACTTGCTAAAATGGCAAAAGCTGCTGGCTCCAATTTTTGCAGCTGTAGTGAGTTGAAGCATCAGAACTTACACAAAGTAAGCAATAGGAGCAAGGAACAGATCAGCCTTTATAGCATCTGTAACTTTTAATTTGAATTGTTACATCTAAAGGGGACTGTACCTTTGGACTACCTCTTTGGGACACAAAGTGGTATAGCATTTAGACAGCAATATCGCTGAGTTGTTGCACAAATATATTAGTAATATATTACACAAATATATAAGTAATGTGCTCCTTCTTTACAGCAGTGACTTAATTAAAAAACCTAAAAATAATATAGTTTAGTTTCCCAGTCTAGTTTACTGCATTTCATTTCCTTAAGGAAGGAAGCATCACAAAGATGAAACTGAGGGGTTAGGAGGAGGAGCTGCTGGCTTTTAACACTGCTGCTAACTCAAAAAATGTACACCAAGGTCTGGCCATAGCTACATTCAGATCCTATCCATGACCAGCCTCATGCTATTCAGATCACTTGATGGTTAATAAGTAGCTTGCCTACTCAGTGTCAGAGAGAGAAAAAGTAGTCTTTGCTCTCTCTTGTATTTTAGCCTCTTCTGACTGCATAGTGCCTTGATGAGAGTTATCAGCCTTGTCTTGTGTGCAAAGTGGTATGGTTTTATCAAGTAACTAATTACTCAGTATTTGTAGCCCAGATGCTCATTATAACTGAAATGTTGAAACAAGATTTAGTGTAGCTGAGTATATAGTAGTAGAGAACTTCAACTAATACATACTTTTATCTTTAAACAGGAGATGATGGATGTGAAACAGTTCATAGACAAACATCTACCTCCCATAGACTGAATTGATCTGTGAGAAGCCTTCTATATAAATACACCAGCATCAACTGTGGTAGAGTTAATCTTTTCATATGCTTGATAGGAAGCATTATTTCTATACCTACAGTGTTACTACTGTGTTGCAAATTTATACTTAGGATGAGGATTAAATAATACAAATGTACAAGAAATTATAATCTTTTTAGTATTCATCGCTCACTGGTGGGAACTATATGAATGAGGGAACTAGGTAACAATGACAGAATGTAACCTAAACATACTATTTTAAGATGTCTGATTTTTTTTTTGGTTGCAGAATTTTAAACTTTGTGTACAATTAAAAACAAAATTTAAGTGAGCCACATAGATGTGACCAGTTTAGTTGTACTTGAGACATGGTTTGTTCTTAATACTCGTTGAAAATATATGACAACATTTAGGTAATGAATGCATAAAGTACACAACATGGAGCACAGTGGGCATATGATGGTAGAATAAATGCTACCAAGGAAAAACCTTTAAAGATTATATATTACTTTTTTAACAGGTAAGGAGAGTTCTGTAATGGCTAGAAGAGAGCAAAGTTATTTCTTATATTTAAACCACCTAAATTTTAAACTGTTTGTATAGCTAGATACTGTGGAAATTCTAAAGGGACTCATTCTTTGTTAGACTGATCTTTGTTGCCTATTGTCTCACTTTTTTTTTAAACTTGTTGCAAATGTTGACTTGGAACAGAATTCTGAAGAAGTGCATAGGATTAATTTCAGTTTCATTAAAATAATTCTTGTTTTCCTACTGAATACGCTTTAGTCATTGTAGCTTTCATTTGTTTATATATTTCACAGAACAGTTACAGAATATAGTTTTGATTTTTTTTTCTGTCTGCTTTGAAGTAACTAACTGAAAATAGTGCACCTGCATAGTTCTGTGTATTGTTGAACTCTCATCTGTAACACACATATTGACTTATTTGAATTATTTTTTAATAGAAATATAAGTGCAGTTTGGATATAACTTATCTAAACTTTAAATTGATACCCTATATTACTTCCTCTTATTGCATGTTGAGACTTGATTTTTTTTTTTTCTGAAAAGGAACAAAGCATTTTGTTTTTAAATGTATCATTCTACATTTCCCTAGATCAATATGTCTTAGGAATATAAAGATGTACAATGGAAAAAAAAGTAAATCAGATATAGTAAAAGATACAGCATGTTTCTTCTTTTAGAAGCTTAAAATGGTAGAATGCACTGGGTTGCAGGAATTGATGCACACTCAATAGCTTTTTGCAGTTAAGAGCCATAATTTGCTTCTGAAAACTGCTCTTCTTCTGTAGAGCTCAGAGGCTGTCACCACACTAAGAATGTTTAAAATAATGCACTACACTTTTTACTACATAATATGCTGCATAACAATATTCTATACTATCATATGTTTTTAGTCAAAGAATATTTGGATGTATCTGTCATATCAGCACTGTGCTTCATACCTGTGTTTAAGGTACTTTTTCCTCTTCCAGCTTAATCAAGGGGTCCTCTTAGACTGTATATGGATTTGTCTGAGGCATCTGCCAGTGCAAATACATAAGTGCGGAATTACACCTTTATATCCTTTCTTTAACACTGCTAGTGTCAGACATCTGACTTGTTTACCTAGTGTGAGTTCTGTTTTCAGTGCTTTTTTTTTTCGTATGCAGTTCACTTCATTTTTCAGAAGCTGTTTTTCTTCTCTAATCCAGTTGCTGTGGATTATTAAACATCTCTTGATATGTAAAATTGAAAAGGAGTTTTTTTCCTAAATTGTAGTGAAACAGTTTTAGATATTCCATCTGTGTAGTTAAGAGGGGATGTTTATTAACTTTGAAGTTTAATTAGTAATTTCTCTCAGTCACTCTCTTCTATAGATCTGCCAATTTGTCTTTCAGTTAATTTAGTTCACAGAAGAAACCATAATATTCTTATTGTAGTTGTGCCAAAGTTCTCTTGAGAAAACAATATGTTCTAGCTTGGAGTCATTCCCAAATTGCATCAGCTAATTTTGCAGTCCTGCTGAATTGCAGTCTTGGTGAGCCAACTGTATGTTATTTCTCCTAGTTTTTAGATTTATCTTCATTCCCCTGTTGTCTACATAATTCCCTGAATATTGGCGTGTTTCCAAAGTTCTTGGACAAGCTTGTAATTTTTACTTCATTACTTGCATGTTCTGTTTGTAGATTTGTTGACAATGCTGTTCAGCTGTCTTAACTTCTAATTGACTGTGTGCTTCTTTCACATATTCCTCCTTCTCCAAGAATGAGTTTAAAAAACTATTTCTAAGATGTTCAAATGAGATGAGTCCTAGCTTCTTTCTGTGTTAGCTTCACAACACTTTGATAACACTGTGTTTACAGCTTGTGGTCAGTTTCTAGTATTTATGCATTCTAATCCAAGTCAGCTTCAACTGTCATCATTGTGATGCTTTCAGATGTTTTTCTATAAATGCTTTTTATCTGGTAACTTTGTTCAAATACTCATCTATCATAATAAGATTCTTTTCCACACTGATGTTTTGCTGCTTGCTATATCTGCAAAGAGCTGTGTTACCAAAGTAAATGTTTGGACTTACTCTGAATTTCTGTATTGTAGAAAGAATTCTCACTTTTTTTTTTTTTTTTAGGAGTGTATGTTTATGTTGTTGTTGTGGGTTGTTAAAGAGCCCAGAAAACAGAGGAAACAACAAGTCTCTATGTTGTCTGCTCCCTTATTACAGTGTGTATCTTGAGCTCCTGTCTTTTGTAACTTCCTGGCTGGTTTGAAAGCTTTCTGTATGTTCTTATAGCTGAACTTCTTCACTACCTGAAGTTATTTGATGTTGGCATTGTTGTCATAATGCATATGAGGCAGAATGATATCTCGGTCTGGTGAAGGAGTTTTCATAGTATTCTATCAAAATGGAGAAGTTGGACTGTCAGTGTTCTAAATATGAATGTCCTATCAGTGAATGTCTTACAGTTTGAAACAGTCCAATAATGAAGTTTATTTTTTTTAATGTTAGACTTTCCACCAAAGGAGATAGTCTGTCAAACATGTGAAAGCACCAATACAAAAATACCTTGCTTGCAGATTAGTTTGTTTCCATAAGCATCTACTTCCCTAATGTGTTTTAAAATTTTAAAATGGTACTGAAGTTTGACTGTAGTTTTGTGCAATCAGAAGTCTGACTTCTTGTTAGAATATGTTGCCCACTTTTTAATAAAAATATTGAGTTATGTATTATAAGCCAAATCTTCAAGCCATTTTTAGATAACCTGTACTGGGGTCTGTACTGTGGTGAGGGCTGTATGATTTGATCTCTTCCTACGATCTTGTGTAATTACAACACAGTAGATTGGTAAAAGTACTATACACTGTAACTGGTATTAAAGCTGTTAATTAAAAGATGTTCTCTCTAATGGAGTATACTGGACTTCATTGAAATCATTTGGACTCATCTTTTATGTAGAGGTGCTATGTGGGTTGATGGGTATGACTGAGAACAAACTGTGTAAGATGTTAATGAAGCCATATGTATAAGGCCTGTGTATCTTAAATTTTATAAAGAAATACTGAATGTTTACTCTTTGTGCTATGAAGTATAAGTCATTTATAATTAATATAAACATCTAAGATGTATTTTATTTTACTCATTTTATTTATAATAAGTCTTAACTTCTCTAGTGGGGAAAATATAAAAACTCCATTTTTTTATCATTGTGAAATAAATTTCAGTCAGCGTTTGGGCAAGTACTAAAGGCTTTTTCCATAGTCACCTGTAAGAATCTGAGTTTTAATGTGCTGTGAAAGAGGCACTCTAGAGGCTTCTTGCAAATACATTGTATGATAATGTGTTTGTGATACTAGAATGTGGAAGAATGATGATTTGTAGTTATTGAAAAGAAAATCACTTACCAAGTTATGTTTTGGTATGTTGTTGCAAGAATGCCAAGTATGATTTTTTTTTTCATGTAATGGGTTAATTTTATTTTACCTTGTTTTCTTGGAATTTGCAGTAATTTTGAAAGGTAGAAGAAATTATGATATTTTCTAGTAGAGTTATTCTAGGACACTAAAGAGCCAACGTTTTTTCACTCTGTATTGCCACACCTTTCCCTGGGGGTGTTGTGGTCTGGGAGGCTTTGAAGTTGTATTATGTTTAGCATGCATACCACTTAAAAGATTTGTTAAAGAAACAGTTTTCAGGTCAGGGGTTACATGCTCTACTTAATATTTGAGGGTCATCAGTGGTATTCATAGTGCAGGACACTCTAGAGAAAACTTGAGATTATCTGGGAAATGAGGGAACGGGATGTACATGTGGTAAAGGCAGACTTCCCCCTCACGCAGCTTAAAGCAACTGAAAGAATACTTGTCTCCTCAGACTGCAATGTCCAAAAGTCAGTGTGAAGTACAGTGAGGAAGTTCATGAATGTACAGGAACGCATGATAGATGCTGTCTCAGTTTAAAAGAATAAACTAAGATATCTATCTGGACTTGGAAGGGGGCCTCTTCCCAAAAACCATCACAACCTTTGAAATTAAGATACTTCAATCAGAAAATGTGCAGAAAAGGATAACAGCTCTTAACTACGAATGTATATAACCAAAACCAGAACAGAACAAAAACAACACTGTAACCAAACCTTTCAAACAGATTAAGTCCTCTCTCTGCCCTTTCGGTGCAGTTCTACTTATGGACAGTGGGAGGTAACGGTGGCAAAAGTCACTCCCAAGCTCTGGTGAGTTTGGTTTCCATAAAAAGCTTACATGGGAAAATGGTGGTCACAGGGGACATGCTGAAACCTTTCCTGTGGGCAGTGTAGAGACTCTCTCCTTGTCCTTTGTCCAAAAGCATTGGAGGGGGTGGGAAGTTAGCAACTCTTTGCAAATGGCATGGGCCCTCCAGGAGTCTGTAGCAAATCCAGGTAGCAGCGACTGCTCTTTCTGTCTCTCTGAAGAACAAGCCAGGGCATGGAGTTGTTGGGGGTCAAGCCAAGGGAGCTCCCTCCAAGTGCTTGCACCAACCCAGCACCCGCACAGCAGCCCGGGCAGAGAAGTGTGGCCAGTACCAGGAAAAAATTCCTTCTCCCCTTCCCAGCCATCAAGTGGAAATGCAGAGCTATCATCTTTGTTATCTGTCCTAGCTCTTCAGCTCCCCAAACCTCCGTGTTGGTAAGGGAGAGAAAAAATTTCATGCAAGATTTTGAAACTATAACAGATACTGTGCTGTATGTGAATATGTTGTGGCAATTTAAGAGTCCAAGAATAGCTAGTAACAATAAAGATGCAATACTGCACGGAGTAATCTAGCAGTTTATATTTTAGGATAAACGTTTTGAGTAATGTTCAGTTTTCTATTTACTTTCAGCCCGGGCATCCCTGATAAGGTAATTATGAGGAGAAACCTTGCCTAAAATTAGCATAGTAAAAAACTAATACCATACTACATTGGATTGTTTTGAACTTTATCAAATATAGTATGAGACTTCTACAGCATGTGAAGAAGGTGACCCAAGAAGTTTTCAGAATGTGTGTTGGTTAACTTGGAAATGTGATTCTTTGAAGATGAATAGCTGTAGAACAGATTCTTCCTCCCTTTCCCACCCTCTTTTTTTATTTCCTTTTCATTGCTTGCCACTCTCATTTTACCACCGTTTGCCTTTGGGATAACAGGTTTATTAATTCTTTTGAGTTGAACAAGTGTCTTTGATGTAGCTGATTAAAGCTGATTTAAACAAAGTACTTGTATAGTTTAATGGACATTCACAAGTGAATCAGTAGATCGTGTTTTTCTCTTAGTACCAATTACTAGAAAAGAGCAACCCATTGCCTTCTTTTTTATCTGTAAAACTTAAAACTGCCATCCAGTTTGCTGAGGTGTAGAGAATTTGCTTCAGGCCTCGAAGTAGAAGATTTAGCTTCTTTGTGTGGAGAAGATGACTTCCCTCAGGGGTCATTCAAGGTTATTTTTTTAAAAGGCTATTTCTTTTCATTAACAGAGGGAGCAGATGGAGTGTAAAAGTTGGAGTCTGAATGTTCCTTGGTTGTGAATACCAGCAAACTCTTAAAGTAGCTTGTGTTTGAAATAATTTGCTAGCTGTGTTGTAGTATTTAAAATTATCAGAGGGGATTTTTAAAAGGCTTAAATAGTTTTAGTCTATATAGAAAAAATAAGTAAAAGTATCTGTAGAATAGAGAAATCTAACAATATGAACTTGGAAAAGACAAAAATGTTTTTTTTAATTTTTTTTAAATATTTAAATGCCTCCAGTTACTAGTTTTAAATTGGAAAAAAAAAAAAGTGAAGACAGTTTGAAAACATAAATAACATTTTTGAAAAGTAAATTTAAAAAAACCACAATCTATCTGTTGAATAGCCATAGAACAACTACTCAGGATGCATCGTAGTGTTTCAGAAATTTTTGAGGAAAGTCTTGTTATGAGGAATTGGAGCTTCCATTTGTTACAGCTCCCCTTATGTGTCTGTGATTAGGCTCATCCCTTCTGCAAAGGCTGGCAACCAGCTGGCTGATTCAGTCCAACTGAGATTCTGTTTTGGTAGACCTAAGTCACTGTTGCACTGTGGGTTCCAGTGAAGTGGAGGGGGGTAATTGGTATTACACATGGTTACATAAAACCTTTTGCAGCACTGTTAATGTTATATTTTGCATAGTTGTGTTAACACCTGATTAGAGGAGCTTTTTCAATACAGAATGTTTGTCCTTAAAATGGAGTATTTTAAGTGCCTTGATAGCAGCTCAGAAATCCTTCACTACAAATTTTGTGTGTGCTCCTATTTATCCCTCCTACCCCAAACTGCTGAAGATGCTGTTTCACATCAAATGCAACTAGTCAGTAAAATTTACAGTTTCATTTACATACTCTCTCAGGAGGGCCATCTCTGCCTGGTAAATCTTAGTATTGTTGAAGGTCTTGTGGTCCAGCAAATGAGAGGCTCTAGCGAGTTGGACATAGGCTCTTGGCATGAGAGTGATGTGATTTTAATTTAATACCTTTTAGAAAATGTTGCAAAGGAATGGAGACAATATGCCATAACAGGTAAATGGAGTGCAACAGTATGTTTTTTCTTCTTTCTAATGGGTTTATTTTACAGTGGCATGTTACAGAAGAGTTTGATGCTGTACAGAGCTACTTACTTGAGAACCAGCTGAAAGAGAACAATTATGCAGAGTGCTGTGTGTTTCTTTTCAATAAAAAATTGCTGTCCTATGGGTGATAGAGCAGCTAATATATAGTATCTGGTTAGTACTGGTTCAGTTAATTGATATTCTGATATTGTAGCACACAGTACAAATAATGTGAGCTGCATTTTATTTGCAAAGAAAAGGATATGCATTACCATCTAGTTAGTCTTTGATTTCTCTACTAAAATATTTCTCTGATGCTACTCTTGAGATGTTAAATAAATATGATGTGCTTTCCCCTTACAGACCTGCAGCAGGCCTTTAGCAAATGCTATCACAGCATTTAATTTACAATTATCAGTTCCTCACCTGATACATTGTGAATGCTAATAGATTTCATATACATTTTTTACCTCTTTCCATGCATTTCCAATGAAGAAGGTGTTGAATTGTTTTTTTAAAAGAAATGTTGAAAAAGTCTGGAAGACTTAACTCCAGAACTTAAGTATGTTGAAAGTGACAATACCGACTGATTTGAGATTTCTAGTTTTCTGATTGCATTATCCCTGATCTAACTTGCACCTGCTGTAGAACATGTACAGCCTTGTTTACCATGTAGTGTAGCAATAGCTCTCAGTTGCTAAGACACTGTGTGTTGCTTTTATCATTGATGTGATTGTGGGAGAAGTGATAATAAGCTTCATTTGAGGTTAGCATCAGGTTAAATACCTGTATTGATTATTACAGGTACTAGGTTACTGCATCTAGACCAAATAGAGTTAAACTTGAACTATCATGAAGCTTAAATGATGTGATAAGAAATGCTGTTTTATTTCCATCCCCACGCCCCCCCCCCCCACCCCGATTTGTCCCTGAAAGAAAAGGTATTCTTTTCCTTAAGGAATCATTCCTTTGTTGTTGTGCAGTTGGTTTTTTTGCCCTGCTAGGTGGAAGAGAAAAGCTGCAGACAAAGTTTCTGTATGCTTGTCCAGTTCATGGCCCAGATCTAACCTGTAGGCAGGTCCTGTGTCCCATATAATTTTAATTTCTTCTAACATGTCTGTCTATGTGCAGGCCTTTCAAGTGGCAGATACTGCAACCATTGTGTGCATTGAGCACTATGTAGAAGTGCCCAGAAACCACCCATCTCTGTATGGCTTCAAAACACAGGACAGTCTTGCTGCCAAGTGTGTGAGAGATGAGTGTATCGATGGTTCTTGACATAGTGGCTTCCTTGAGTGTCGTTCAGGGAAAAGGCCTACCTCACCTTTTCTCCAAAATATACATATTTTACAGTCCTCAGTTTACAACTGGGGCATCCACAGCATTCAGCTGCTTACTAATAATAGATTTGAGCTGCTGTGTAAGCCCCCTCCTAGATCTTAGTAGGGGATAATCTTTCTGTAACCTTCAGATATTCCTCCTGTTTTCGTGAAGTAAACACTTGTGTTGTACAGTGAAAATGGTTTAATGATGCTGTTCTCAACCACAGATTGTGGTAATAAGGCAGAACTTCACTGACAATATGCAGCATAAATACTTTGAAGGCTGTGATGCGTCTCACGGGAACACACAGAAGATTTAGACTAGCTGTAAGACTTAGAAGCACTGTTGCACTTCACCGTGTGGTGCTTGGCCAGTGCAAAAGTTTATCTCCAGCTCCGTTTCACTGACTGTTAAGGAATACAGCCTCGGTCCTAGCACAGGTGGTGTGGGTGTGATTGCCAGAGTGATTCCTGGGTGCTCGGACAGGGAAGGTTCCTTAGCAGAGCTGTGAGCCGGACAGAGAGAGGTTCGCACCATCGCAGTGTGCTGAGCTGGAGGGACCCACTGGGAACACCAGCCCAACCTCCGGCCCTGTGCAGGACGCCCCCAGAGTCACACCGTGTGCTGGGAGCATCATCCCAGCGCTTCCTGCACTCCGTGGCGCTTGGGGCCGAGCCCCCTTCCCCGGGGAGCCCGTTCCGTGCCCAGACGGCGCTCAGATCTCTGCCCTTCCCTCCCGGGTTTGGGGCTCCGATCTGTGCCCTCCCTTCCCGGGTTTGGGGCTCCGATCTGTGCCCTCCCTTCCCGGGTTTGGGGCTCCGATCTGTGCCCTCCCTTCCCGGGTTTGGGGCTCCGATCTGTGCCCTCCCTTCCCGGGTT
>JAWWTY010000077.1:111554312-111606354 GCA_035222235.1 Margarornis squamiger | reverse complement strand
GCCCGGGCGCCGCCGCCGCCGCCATGGCCACGGAGGAGGAGATCATCCGCATCGCCAAGAAGATGGCCAAGATGGTGCAGAAGAAGAACGCGGTGAGCGCCGGGACGGGACGGGGCGGGAGGCGGATCGGCGGCAGCGCTGCGGGCCCCGGCCGGCCCACGCTGCCTCCGTCCTGTCGGCGGGCCGGGGCCTTCCCCCTTCCCGCCGCCGCGCCTCCCCGCGCTGCCCGCGGCCTCTGCGCCTCTCCCGCCCCGCGGGGCTGCGGCGGCGCCTCCGCCGGAGCACGGGGGGCCCTCGGCCCGCAGCCGGCCCTGAGCCCCGGCCCAGCGGCCCCGCCACCCCCGCCCGGCCCGCAGGAGGTTCCCGCCCGAGCACGGCGGGCTGCGGGCGGCCGCTCCCTCCGCTCCGCCTCAGTAAAATCGCGGCGTTGGCCTCGCTGGAGGGGCTGTGGGAAGGGAGCCCAGTCCCCTCGAGGAGAGTGCCTGCGGAGGTGGTCCGCTGTAGACGGCGCGTTGTCGCTTTCAGAGCCGCAGTTTTGTGTGTAGGATGTGCGAATTAAGATACGAATGAAGAACCCAAACCCTGCTGCGGCAAGGTGGCCAGAGTTACGTGGGTAAACATTAGAAATAGATGGGGAATGGGAGCCTTTTTTTTCTCTAATAAACACAATAAAGTGTTTCCGGTTAATCTAGAGAATAACTTGTGCCTCAGAACGGAGATAGAATATAGGTAGGTAGAATTCAGCTTAAGTGTAATTGTTACGTATGCTATTAATTCAGAACTTACTTAGATAACATATCATGTTTATACTCTCCCTACAAACACATCAAGGTAAAATCAGAGTGTACAGCAAAAGCCAAATAACTGATTATGGTTGCACATATGGTTGCACGTAAGTGAATTGCAAACTGCTTACTACTTCTCTGTCGGGTGGGTACGTTGTTATTCTCTGGAAATTTATGTATTTGTGGTTATTCTTGTAAGCTGCTATTAGAATCCATGAAGTTAAGGGGATTTTTTCTGTATGTTGTGATAGTGCATTAGATGCTTAATAATCGTGTTAGTTCTGAACTCAGCGGTCTGGAATTCTATAGATAAAGTATTTTTGTTGTTGTTTAATACTGGAAAGCGTAATTAGCATTTTTAATAAGATTTACGTTTTTATAGAAATACTGACTACATTAAACCAACTAAATTTGTTTAGCGTAGAATACAAACATATTGCAAGTACACATAAGCCATACTTCAACCTGATGTTCCATAGTATTGTCTGATTTAACTCAGATACATCTGAACCCTCATTTGACATATTGTGGCAGCAGGAACCTTGCCTGGTGGAAAGAATTTTTAATGACCAACATTTTTTAATTTTTTTTTCTTTGTTTTATTTCTGTTCTCCATGTTTTTCAGCACAAAGGAGTTCAGTGTCTCTAAAACTGAAATAGTGGCTCTTGCCTGTGAGGTGCTGAAAGAGTAGAAACATGCTGACTATGAAATGTTTAAATATTATGGTAACGAGAATGAGAAGGGGCAAATAGTTCAATTCTATTTGTAAAACTTCTGACAGCAGAAGGAAAATGACAGTTCCAAAGTAATACGGGAAAACCTGTTGATCCTGGGGAGCAGCAAGACTGTGGATGCTGCAGGTGACCACAGGGTATTTCACTGTGATCTGGGAGGCTTAGGAGTTTGGATAAAATTCATAGCAGTAGCTGGCGACATGTATTCATGCTTTAGCATGTGTAACCTGATTAACTTTCAAAGCTCTGGGGAGGGCACGGTGACTTCACCGGACCCAGCATAGGTCTGATGTGGCCAAATGCAGCATGCACAGCTGGGCCAGGCCGGTCCTGATTGGAGCCAGTGCTGGGCCTTGATTTTCACTTCTGTCCCAGGAGTGAGAGCGTGGGCAGCACCAGAGGCAGTTGTGCTTTTGTACAGTGTTGGAACAGAGCTCGTTTACTCCAGCTTGTTACTGCGCACGAGTAACAGCTCTGTTTTAGTTGATGCTGTCTCAAACCTTCTGAGACTGAGGGCCTGAGCTGCCCCTGTGGCCAGGAGTGGAGATCTGACTGTTTGTCTGAAGTGCATGTGTGTACCATGATAAAAACCCCTGGTAGGCGAGGTTGTACATCAGTATTTAACACAGGAGATGTCTCTGTGTTTTTCTTACTAATCTTTGTCATTTATAAGGTGTTTCTTCTTTAAGTGTGCAATGTGATTTCCTACCTAGTTCTGCCCTGCAGATAAAATACTAACTTTAGCAAAATTATTAAAGTAATTTCCATGGAGAGGTACTGTATTGACTCACAAAAATGACGAAGAATTGAGAAACATGTTCTTACACAAGTACCCACTGGATAATGATGCCCTTGACAAAATCAGGTATTCCTTTCTCCATTTTTACTCATCAAGAATAAGTGTTTGGTCTGTGTCTCTGAATGAGAGTGATTTTATGAAGCCCAATAATAATAAAAGGGAAAAAAAACTTTTTCGCTCTGAAGTTGTCAAGACTCAGATGGCAAGAGATGCTTTGTGTCTCATGCAGAAGGTGACTCTGTGGCTTGTGGCAAAGCACTCCTTGGCATTCCTTTTGATGAGTTGAAGACGCAGGCCATGCAGACATCCTTTCTGAGTCAGACTCTCGGTTATTGACTAAGGATTTAATTGTAGCTGTGCAGATTTCATAGCTATTTTAGTGAAGTGATATATGCAGTTCTTTTGTTTTGAAGGGGTAAATAATGTGATGTAGTATGTAATGCACTGTGAGATACGTATTTCTGTGTTTCTTCAAATGGTAATAGATATTAGTCCTCCTTCAGAACATCTGCAATTGGATTAAAAGCTGCAGTGTCTTCCTGTAGCTTTTGTTGTATGTAAGTACACTTTTCTTTCATTAAGCTGCTCTAATGAATAGGTATGAGAAATAAGGCTGGATCCATGGATTAAAAAAATCAAAAACAGCTGAGTAAGTTTAGAGAAGAAAATATAAAATTGTCCATGTTATTAAATGTTTACTCACTTAAGTTGAATAGAATTATAGCTGGATAGCTCTGCTGTCTTCAAAAAGGCACTCCATTTTCTATTGCCTGAAGCACAGCTTTAAAGTATGAATATAGAAACTATTGTGTGGTGGTGTGATCTGATCAACTGAGAGAAGCTGAGAGGAGTAATCTGCTAAATCTGCATGAAGCTGACTTGTGTTAATTTAAGTAACAAGGTAAACAGGAAACCAGCCAACCTGGTACTATGAGGCATTGCCTTTAATTTTCTTTAAAATTATAGAAATACCTTTAAAGAAAGATTGATAATAATGGTCTTAATGGTTGGCTTTTTTTGTAGACGGAGAAGTCTTACATTAGAAGAAAAGGAATTGGAAGTTGTACTGTGCAACTTCTATTCTGGTTTTGAGAAAAAGAGGGGATTTGACTTTTAATGCTAAGAAAAATAGTTATGGAAAACTACCTAGTTGGTGTGAGTTTAAACTCCATTTAAATTTGATTTTAAAGCATCTAGGTGCACAATAAAATTGGTTAGAGAAATGTGAAGGCTTAAAAAGGATTAGTTCATTAGAAATTTTGGTAAAATGCTACAGAAACTAATATAAAATGTAGGTAACATCTGTTATCTGTTTTTGGTTTTGTTTGTTTGGTTTTTTACTTATTGCATAGTTCGTTAACCTCCTGTGCATCAAGTACTAGTCTTGGAAAATGTTTGCTGTAGGAATAATAACTGTTCTGACATGTGCAATTGAAAAGAGATATAACAGAGGCAAAGAAATTTTTACTAGACTATTTCTAGATGAGGTGAAGACAGTTCTGTTTTGCATTATAGTGTCACTTTCATGCTGAAGTTGCAGAATACAATAACTGGTATTTATTGAAATTACTGTGTACAGGTTGCTAATAATTTACTTGGTTTGGTTACTTTGGTTACTGAATTATATTGTTTTGAAAATGGCACATCGACTTCTGTCATTAGTTTTGTTTCAGCTAAGAAAATTTCCTTGAATTTGATTTTGTTTTGTAGCAGTGAAGATAATTAACTTGCTTTACCTGGATCTGTGTTTGCACAGAAGATACAACGCTTACAGCTGTTTAGAGAAAGCAATGGTTCAGTATGCTAACTCAATTTAGCACCTGAAAACAGCATATCATTTCTCGGTCTTGCATCATTGCTGCTAAAATTCTGTCGCTAAAGCTGAAGAAGTTTTATATATTACAAATAAAAGCTAAATAAGGTGTTTTGCTGTCATGGCAAAATAGTAAAACTTTAGTTTTATAAGTGAATTGAATTTGTGGAAGGTGGGTTTTAGTGAAATGTTTGGGTTTGGAGGCTTCTTTGAGTCAGAAGTGTTTAAAAACCAGAGGTTGTAGCAGGAATTTGAAGGTGTCCGAAGCTGTGTTTCTTTGTCTGTGACACGGAAGTTCTACTTTCATCTTTCTCAGCCTTGATTGTTATTTTATGTGCTATCTTCAGTGGTTAAATTGGAAGACCTGCAGATGCAGCAGAAGATTACAAGTTTCCTTGCTACAGGTGTCATATTAGAAGTTGATTTGGGAGAATTTGAAAATAAAGGCAAGCAAACTGCAAAACAAAATAGGATGAGTTGAGAGAGAGGTAAGGAAAGAAAAGGGGATCTAATTCCAAAAATTTGCAAGATGAAAATTTTGTGGGGTTTATTTCCAAACCTCATGAATTAAGGGGAAAAAAAAAAAAAAGGTGGAAGGTAACGAAGTGAACCTGAGTAGATTGGCTTCTTCCATGCAAAGGCAGTTGCCTTGTGGCTGTTCAGAGCTCCCAGGTTCAGCACCACATGCACTTGAATAACAGCCAAATCATCTCAGCCTTTAGGAGGTTTGTATAGTCTTGACAACCCATATGCACAATAAGAAGGGAATGGTGCAGAGGTAGAAGTGTTAAATCATCAAGGTCGTAGAGGTTAAAGGGAATTACGAAGCTCACATTTATGAAAACTTTTTTTTTTAAGCAAAACCAACATTGTTAAGGAATGAGTTTTAGAGTAGCTGTGTATAGACTTTGTTAATGCCTAGTAGTACAGTATCTGCATTTGACTTACCTATCTAGAAAGTTTCTGCTTATGCAGAATTAGTTGGTGCCTTTCCTTATTTCCACTTAGCAGGGGAAAAATAAAAACTCATGGCATATGGCTTTACTACACCACTGCACATAGAGTTAAGAATTATGTCTATATATGTTTTATATATATATATATATATTTGGATTATTGGTGGACAGTGCAGAGCTTCTCAACTCCAAGTTCTTGTGCTAAAACAGATGGGATGGTTCTGAACTGAAAACTACTGTTGTCTGCATTGTTTCTGATGCTCTTAAGTGAAGTGGCCTTAAGGATGTGTGTTGGTTAGTAATTGTTGTGAATGCTTTGACTGGTGTTTGAGTTATATGGCATAAAACTTCCCTTGCCTTTGAGTGAATACTTTGATTTCAAGTTAAGGCCTGTTAATGCTTAGAGTTTGTGAAGCAGAACATTCCTTATCCTGGAGTTGTTCTTTGGATAAATTGCGAACTGATGGTTTGTATCCAATCTATGACTCTGAAGGCAGATAAGAGTATATTGCTGACATTGTATCTGAGGTTCCTGATTGGTACTAGGTTGACTTTTTTCTTTTCTTTTTTCTTTTTTTCAGGCTGGAGCTCTTGATTTATTGAAGGAGCTTAAGAATATTCCCATGACCCTTGAGTTGTTACAGGTATGATTGTCTTATTGTTGTTATGTTGCAAATACTAACTCTGTAATGGTGAAGGTGGAGCTAGCAAATTTGAAAGAAAGTTGTGCTATTAAAGTAGATTTCTAGGTAGAAAGCCCTTGGAAGCATCAGTTTTGCTATATAGTAAAATACTCTTAATTCAGAACACTTGAGTGTTTTCTTCCACTAGCAAGCTATTAAAACTTATCTTTCCGTTAAGTTGAAAGTGGTGAATTTTGGCATGGACAAAGGGGAAGAGCTGTTTATGAATTTACCTTACATAGAATATTGCATGCTTACTCTAATGTGATGTGTTTCCTTCCATCTGAGGGAGAGTGCACTTGATTATATCTGATACCATCTTTTCTTATGTAGTTAGGTCTAGCTTTGGATTGTAAGTGAGGAGAGGCACAGTTCATAGCTTCAGGCAAATTGTATTTGACACTCCATGGCCCCAACTCTGGAGTACTGTATTTAAGGAAATTACTCCTCCCTGCTCTTTTACTCTCCTGGGGTGGAGTGATGGAGTGGTACAAGCTCTCCCAGCTGCATGCATACTCCGACTAATGTTGCTTATATCTACATTTCTAACACAGTAGTTAACATATATTTATAAATTTTTGAAAAAAGTACACTGAGTAAACTTTATTTGCTTGTCAGCTTTCAGTTTTTGTCGCCTAATTCATCAATGAATGGCTTTTGTTCCCTATCTGTGAAAATTTCAAAATGGTAGAGGTAAATCTAAGACCTGATTTGCTGTGGTAGCCACCTAAATTGGAGGAGACTAAAAGGTAGCTTTTTTCTAGGTGGCAGTTAATGGTCACAGATAGAAAATTAGCCATAGTTTAAATTCTGAAAGTGTCAATAGCAATTCTTGATTCATGCATCCTTAGTAATAACTTACTAGGTTGTTGCTATTACTGTTTGTGACAGAAAATAGGAATTTTAAAATGTTGCCTTCATGCATGAATGAGCATGGCTGATAGACCATCTCCCCTGTGTTCAACCTCCTTCCTTAAAAAAACCAAACTCAAAACACCACAGGAAAAATGCCTCACACAAAACAAGAACAGAACCCAGAAACCTGATTAATCTGTTAACCTGATTCTTTGGAGTTTCTTTGTGCAGGTCTTAATGCTGAGTATTTGTGTAATAATGGGGGGTTTTGCCTTTGAAATGAAAAATCTCTGCAAATACAAGTGCTCTGGTAATTCTGTAAATGCCTCTATGCAAACCTGTTCTGGTTATTGTGAAGAGTAAGACTAGAAGGAGACGCTTTACACAGAACACCAGAACAATTTTACCCAAGAACTATAAAGATCTGAAGAATATACACATAGATAACCGATTCTTTTTTTAGTTACAGTAATAACCCTAGTAATGTTATCAACAGAGGAGTACTGTTAGTCTTGGAAAACAAACTCAATTGTCTGCCTTTTAGAGTATTTTTGTGACCCTGACTTAATTTATATAGGTCTGCATATTAATACTCTGCAGTTTTCTATCCTACTTGAAAGAGGCTTATTTGTTCCCATCCATATGACAGGTACCTGTTATTAGCATGAAATAATATCTGCAGTAAAAGAGTGTTTTTAATCTGCATTAGAGGGGCACCATACAAATTTGTAAGATCTCTTTGTGCTACAGTAGGTCTAAAAGGATCAAGTATTTTAGCATAGTGTGTTGATTGTGTTAGGACTTAGGAAGTTTTTCTTAAATATCTACTGCTGTGTTCAAAACAGTTCTGCTGTATAAGATTGCATTTAGCAATGTGTTTAGACTCTAATTTACATTATTTTTCTTGAGAGTTTTATAAACCCATAAAGTCTGACGTAAATGTTCTGTGTTGGCCTCCCAAGTTTGCTTAAGCAGTGAAGGACTTGGAGCAAGAGTTGAAATGCCAAATAATCATATGCATTGCTCTGGTAGTGGATTACTAGTGTGCTAGTGTCAGGAAGGGTGGTGATCATGAGAAAGTGGGAGCACTAACTTCCTCTGTGTAGATGCCGGACAGAAGTGAAAAGTGTACTTCCACACCCATTTTCAAGAAATTTTGAAAGCTTGTTGCATTGAGAAAAGCACTGCTACCTGATGTGATAGTTTTGTTATTTGTCTGTAATAAAAGAAGTGATGATTTTTTGTGTGACATGACTGCTGCTTCAGTCTGAATTAGTGAGTCCTCTGAACAGTTTACAGGTATGTGGAATAGGAAGGTGCATATCAGTAGTCTGGACTTGTGCTTGTGTCTTTCTTGCCAGATTTCACAGAAAGCTGAAGTGATTATAGACAATAATATGACTGTGTTGTATCTGATGAGTTTTATGTAAGGGAGCTGATCCTTGCTCAGCTAGGCAGGAAGCCAGTAGCCTTCCTCACACGTGATCTATCCAGTGGTCTGAATTGCAAATCTGTTTAGCAGCCACACAATATTAAAGGCATCATGTCCCTGGTGCTAATTGTGGGTAGTGTGCAGCTAAAGACCAAGTGCGACAGACAGGCTTTATTTTGACAAACAGGTTTTACTGGAAATTACACACACGTGTGCAGAATGAGGCTGTGAGGTACAGTACTTGTCAATGGCTTCATGCCAGTTCACTGGGAAGCTGGGAGACGTGGGAACCTGGAGCTGGCCGTTCTTCAGCAGTTGATTTGACTCTGCTTTGGTCCACATTGGTACCACCTCTGCTTGTTTCAGTGGTTGCTTTTCTTCCCCAGCTATGTTCCTTACATTTTCTCATTTTTTCTCCTTTAGAAAAGACTTACTGCCACCATACGCTTTGGTTTGGGTTCAGTCATAGAATACTTCTGCTCACTGTTGCTCATACCCACTGAAGGTTACTTGGCTTACAGCTTGAATGCTTCAGGGGTGAAAATATCTGTCTTACGTCATCTTTGACTGTCTTTACTCCATAAGCAGATGAAAAGTGCTCTAGAATTTGCAGTGGGAAAGAGTGGAGTTTTTCACTTAAAAATGGCTCTCACAAGACCAGCTCCATAGACAGGAAGACTGAGAAAATTTCAAGTGCTGTTAGCTGGTGCACCATTAAAATACAGTCATTTTGAGAATATAACACTGATCTTTTGCAGTTACCCATGTTACTTAGCAGGCAACTAAATTAGTAGATCATTCCTTCCCCTCTCTTCAGGCAGGCCAGATCAAGTGCTCTATTAAAGCAAACAAATGAACTATTTTTATGTACTGCCTTAAGCAAGCTGGCCATTTAGACAGTTACCATAATCTTTCTCTCTTGTGTGACAGAAGAATAAATTAACTTATCCAAGTTATGTTATTAGTTTTGAGTTTTACTTGAGCTTTTGGGTTTTACTTACATAAGTAAGTCTATAAGATTGTGTGTTTTATCTTTGCTGATGAGCATAGGCTATGCTTGTGCCCAGGTATCAATGGAGCATTGGAGGTTTTTTTATAGATATATTTTTCTCATTCAGATACGGTATTTTATGACTTTTCAAGGACATGTTACTCTTTATTGTGTGAACATAATGTTGAAATTAAGTGTTCAAAATTTCAAAAGAATTGTCCAGGACTGTTAATCTGAGTGAACAGAGTCCATCTTGAAACACATTGGTTACAGGTGAGTAACCATCTGTTTTCTTTAATTCAAAAAACGTGTTCAGAGCTGATGCTCAGACCTGAGGTTATTTGATGTGTTTTCTTGGCTGAAATAGCTACTGAATATTTCAGTATGTTTCCAGTCATTTAACACATCCATGGTGCCTCAAAAAGTGTTGTGTGGGTTGTCAGAAGTAATTTACAGGAACAAATCTTCCATTTTTAGTGAGCCACAAAGATTTAAATTTTCCTTTAAAGGAGAAGGAAATTTATGATGAACTATTGCAAAAGTAAGTAGAATAATTTATATTTAGTGAGTCCTGTAGATGGTAATGCAAGAAAGCTGAGCATCCTAAGAACAACTGAAAAAAAGTCAAAATATGAAATAATAAAATCCTTATTTGTACTGTTAAATGCTTTTCTCCTCTTGTGAATCTAAAAGTGTGGAAATTTTCTACTTGTTACCTGAACATGTTAGTCATAACTCTTGTAAGGTGTTGCTGTTGAGCTAAATTTATGTCCTCATCTTCCGAGACTTAAAAGGCGTGAATTGTAAATTACTCTTCTGTTCACTCTGTAGATGGCAGTAGTGTCAAAGGCTTAAAGCCTTTTGCTGTCTTGGCCTTTTTGGAGAGGGGTAGGCTAAGTCATTCTTTAAAATCTTAGACACAGAGAGTTCTGTTACTATCTAAAGTCAGACCTCTCTGTGCTACAAATTTAAAAAAATCCCAGTATTGCCAAAATTTTTAGGAAACTAAAATATGCTTGTTACCAACTGGTACTACAACTTCTTCCACAACCACTGCTAAATGGGACTTCTAAGAGTATAGTGTCAGTGAAGCAGTTAGCAAGCTTCTGATCATACCAAAATATAATTACAGTCCTTAACCCTCCCCCCCAGCACCAGCAGCCCTTCCACCCCGTTCTTCTGTGATGGAGACAAATGGTAATACTGTTATATATCATTGTCCGTGTTGTTAAAATAAGTTATGTAAAGACTTGCAACATTTCATCCTGATAAACTAAAAAAAAAAAATCACAAAAGCAAAGAATAAGATATTTAAAAAAAACCCTATGCTCAAGTGCAACTTTCTATTTGCTTGTTCAATTATCTTCATGTCACTTTCTATAGTATATATTTCTATTTCTTTTGCAGTCTACCAGAATTGGAATGTCAGTGAATGCAATACGCAAGCAAAGCACGGATGAAGAGGTTACATCATTAGCAAAATCTCTTATCAAGTCTTGGAAGAAACTGTTAGGTATGGTGAAACAAACTTCCTTGCTCTTGCATGTTTTGACTGTACATACTTTTGATGCACATCCTTGAGACTGCCTTGCTTAAGATACATATTTCTGCTCCAGTGTAATTGTTGAAACTTTGCACTGATGTAACTGGTTTTTACTCTTTGACTGTCACTAGTGCATTACTGTGAGAGTATATCGAGAGAAACAGTTAATATATTTTATTGAGGCTGGCAAGCAGTAGGAAATCAGCTTCTCTGGTGTGATTCATATCTGAAGTCCCGTTGCCTGCAGTTGTGAGTGACTATACTGCAGTACTAAACACTAACAAACCTGTTCTTGACTATTTCCTTTGTCAAATATAACAAGTACTCTGAAGAACTGGTGCTGAATCTCATAGGGGAGCGTGGAGTCTATTTTTTTTCCCTCTGAAGTTCAAATTTTTGATACTGCAGCTTAGTTTAGGCAAAAAAGAATTCTCAGCTTTTGGGAGTGTGCTCAGATGCTGCTCCTTTTGGGGAGTGGAGGACCTGCCTGTTTATTGCTGTTCTTTGACCAAAGAATTTGCTATTTGTTTGTTGAGACAGTAAAAACAGTTGTCTCAATTTTTTTCAACACTTGAGTATCTTTAGTCGGTCATATTTTTCTTAATATATTGTTACTTAAAGCTGACTGATGTGCAAGTGTTCAAACATTGTGAAACAGGGGTAGTGTTACTCCTGCTGAGGACCGGAGGGTGTTCATACTCTAGAAGTCTGGAACAAGAATGTGTTGCCTGACGGTCACGGTAGGTCAATCTGGGTGTAGGCTACTGCTGAAAGCGGTGGTCCTGGCTTCCCTTCTGCACAGGCACCTGCTTGCTCCCTCCTTGCTGCAGCTAGTGCTTGAGTGGCTATCCAGGAGACCAGAGCTGGGAATTGGCCAGTTGGAAATGAACTTTTTTATTTCTTCTGGCTTAAATTTCAACTTTTTTTTTTTTTGTCCAACCTGTTTGCAGTTACTGTTTCCTGTACAGGGATTGCATCAGTAACATGCAGCTGGGGCAAGGTGGACTTTCCTCTTTCATAGCTTGCTAGACTCAGATTATTTTAACACCCTTGGGAGACGCTACCTAAGACTTCCTGCAAGAGCTGAAGTCAAACATATGAGGAACAGGAAAGCAAATAGCAAGTATTTGGCATTAATCAGAACTGAGTACTTCTTGAGGCAGCGCATATGTGACCTTTGTTCACAGACTAATTTTTGTTACAGTACGGATATTATTGTGTGTCCATTATTGTGCCAGGTCTAGTATAGTTGTGGTAGTGCACTTATTACGTAAAATCAAATTATTCCTGAAAATACAGCACTGCTTGCATTCAAAACTTAAATAGTTAAATTCTTCTTGGTTGCAATGTAGATCTTATAATAAACCAGAGTAGGGCAAATGTTTCGGCTCTTGTATCACTGCTCAGTTATTCATTAGAACTTAAAATCTCATAACTGTGAAAGGTAGGGTATAATATGGGTGGGAATCTTACAAAGTACTCTTATTCTGTTTTATCATTAGTTTTGACTTTCTCGGAAGAATACGAAATACCATATGTTGAGCTGCTTGAGAAATCAGTTTCGATTATGCTGGTTGTAGTGCATGTAAAATGGTACGGATCAAAGATGGCAGCGGAAGCGGACAGCTGTTAATCGTACCAGGCATTGTACTCAGAGGTCTGAAGTCTTTGTGAGTTATTTTTATAAACGACATTTTGAATTTAGGCAAGAATTGTTTACTGTTCAGGCTGCATGTGCTGTTTCAGTTCAATGCTATCAGAAGTTAGTTCGTAGGAGTGCATGCGAAACATGAGAGGAAATCAGAGTGAGTTGTGAATCACCAGATCTTTATGGCTTGACTAGAGCCTTGTCAGGTTACCAATGGTTGTTCAGGGGGGTCGGGAGCTGTGCAGCACAGGGCTTGCAGGCATTGTTTGAAGTGACTCACTGGGTGAGCCACAGTGCAAGGTCGCTTGCAGATGGCATTGTAAGAACGTTAAACCACACAGCAGAGGTGGTCACAATTAGCATAAGAAACCGAACTTGGCTCTCAGAATAAAATACTATGCAGTTATAACACGGGATTTGCAAATAAATGATTGTTTTGCCAAGTAGCTGAGCATACAGAGTATGCCATGCAGGTAATGAATCTATGCATACTTGTTTAGGTTGTGAGGAGTGGGTTTTTACTATTAAAAAAGCAACAGAAATTCCTTAAGGAATTTAACCTTCACAAATCATTACTTGCTGAACTGTAGGAGGATACAGTGAAAAAGAATATACAGACTAAGTAAACTTACCTCCAGTAACTTTATGTACTGAACTGAAAACGCAGAATCATTGGACAATAATCCGAAGTGATCATCTGTTGCCAGTATTGAAAACTAAAGGTGATGCCACAAACATTTTGAAATGCCTGTTTCAAAGAAGGGCATGCCTGACTAATTTGAAAAGAATGTTTAAGTGTTGATAATACTAGCCAGGCTTCACGGAATTGTTTTACTTGGATTATTGTGTTCATAAAATCATGTGTTATTTCGAACCTGGGTTTGATTCTGTTGGAGCAAGCAGTTACAGTCTAGGACTATTTTACAGGTTAATGCTGTCAATAGGTGAAGTTATTCAAGGACATCTAGAAACCTGCTGACTTTAATAAAAAAATGTTACTGGCAAAACAAGTTCTTAAATTAGAGTCTAGTAGTGTTTAAAAGTGTTGTTTACTATTGATAAGAATGGTACATGCCTTTATAGGGCATCAAGTAGAATCAAGTGCAAAAATAATTACAGTAGTTTCATTTTCATTTCAAGTATGAGCTGTGGAAATCACCTCCTCTCAAATGTATATTTGGAACTGTTCCTTGTACTGTTAGTAGATTTATAATTTTTTAGGATTATCAGTGGCAATATAATAACACATGATGGAAATTACATCATACTTTATAAGACAAAAACATGCATAGTGAAGAAGTCCATGTGTCATGCTTCTCTGTAACTGATGATTAAAAAAATCTTCTAAAATAGCAAACAATTCATGATTCTCTGGTTTATTTATAGATCTTAGTTATTCTTCCCCCCAGTGCTACAACTAGGAAGAAACTTTACTGATCTTACCTTTATGTCTTACTAATTCTTGTAGAGGAATTGCTGACAAGTATAGCTGTTTGTGCATCTCAAGATTATTTTGGTCAGAGTCTGCAAAATGGAGCCTAAATAATTATTAAATATGAGCGTCATTGTTAAATTAATAACCATGTCATCTGGTACGTGTTCTCATATCTCGTTCCTTTAACTTACTTAATTTGAATATTCAGAAAACTTTGATGTTCTGGTGGTGCTTCTTAATCAGTAACATACAATATCCCACTAAACAAAATTCTCCTGTGCTTTCAGGGAATAACTATCCACCTATAATTAAGGAAAAATTTCTGGAAAAATTCTGGCTTTAAAAATGTTCTTAATTTAAGGTTGGATTTATAAATACATAACATTGCATCTTTATATTTTCTAATTTTTTTCTTGTTACTAGCAAACGTCTAGTGTTGGCTTGTAATATAGTTAGAAAAATCTAGGATGAAGCTGTTAATGGCTTCTAACATTCAAATTAATAATACTACATTAAAATTTTTGTTTTAGTAACAAAACCCACTCTCGTGTAATGTTTGACCCTGGAGAGATTATTTCACTGGAGAAGCTAGAAGAATCTTTCAAAGCAGTTACAGGTACCAGATGGAAACTGCATTGCAGTCGTCAAACTTTGCTAGTCTTATTCCAATGGCTAATAGTAAATTCATGTTACTAGTGTGTTCTTTGGATTTGAAAGAAGTATAAATATAAACTAGCTTCTCCTACAAACAGCAAAGCCTTAAGATTTTTTTTTTATAGCTTTCTAAAACTGTGAAGTTACAGTTTTCAATCCTAAAATTGGTGACAGTTTCAGGGTTTTTTTTGAAAAAAAGAAAAAAAAGATTTTTAAGTTTGAATAGTGGTATGGAGTTAAAAAAAAAGTCTCTTTAAAGCAACTTGTAATTTATATTATATAAATATTTAGGATGTTCTATAGACTTCCTGAGGTGAATCATGTATTGGAATTTTTAAAGATGTTTCAAAGGGTCATTTTTTCCCCCCTTACTTTGTTAGAATTTCTGTGGCTTGTAGTTCCCATTAGCTGTCAGTCTCACTTTCCATAAGAGTCTGGCCGTTGAATGTAAAATAAGTTAATTAGCAGGGACTTTTAATTTGCCAAGGGCATTTCTTTCCTTTCCCCAGAGGATAGTTGAAATGCTGTCTAGCAGCCTGTTAATTGCATTCTGTTCTCTTGTCAGTACCATATTTCAGTAAAATAAGATATTAATATGTGAGTTTAAGAATTAATACAACTTGACAGTGGATCTCCTCAGTGCTTTCCAATTTATGAACCATAAGAGTGAACAACTTAAACACGATGATATTGTTAACTTTATTTTCAGATTTCTTAAACTGGATTTAACTGAAATATCTAGTGATTAAAGGACTTGTAGTTTTGAAAGCGTACTTGCTGAAGATGGTCCAGTTGTCTCAGCTGCTGAAGAAGTTTGACCTTGGTTTGAGACATGCTTGCCTAGACTGGTCTACAAGTGTTAGGAGGAGCTGTGCTTTTACCTCTGGCTTTATCTCTATGCCGCATATATACTCTGACCTCCATAAGGGGAAGAAGCCATTTGGGCATTGGCAGGTGTTCCCAGGTGCCTGCCTTCTTTCATGAAATGGTGCTGGGCTAAATGAAAGTGTTTGATAAATGAAAATTGGGTGCCAGCTATATCATAGTGGTGTGTATGATGCAAAATAAGCAGAAGATACAGAGGTCAGCGCTGAATTAGGTAACTTGTGTGCCAGAAAAAAATGTAGAGGTAAATGGGCTGAAGTAAAGATACCTGTTTGATCCATTAGTTTATCTTAAAACCTCTGACAAAGGTGATCATGTACATACAACATTAGGAAGGTAAATGAGATTGTACGCATATTTAGAATGTTTTTTAAAATCATGTGTTGTGTAAGCATTTGTTGCCATAGAGAGTAGTCCTGTGAGTATGCATGTTAAAAATGGGACTTTTTTAGTATCATGCACTTCAGGTGTCGTAGCAAAGGACTTGTGTGATGCATGTTTATAGCTTCGTTTGCTTTTTTAGTGAAATTACTTTTTTATAAATAATAGTTGATGAATTGATACATTTATTGGGATTTTTTTGAATAACAGTCAGTCCAAGTACATCATATACAGTGTTTAATTTTGTTTCTTAAATGGAGAAATTTATCAAGGATTGAATACAGTGTTACAAATAGTGGGTGAGCTCTTGAAGGCTGGGGAAACATTCTGGAGAAGTATCTTTATGTGCTTTGCTGGTTCCTGTACTGTTTTGTAAAAAGCATATTTTTTTGTAAAAAGCATTTTTTAAGTGCAGCTGGAGACAGGGTACTAGGTGGGTGCCTTGTCTCTGGTCTCCTTTTATGATGATGATCCTTCAACAAAGTGATATTTGGGTTAGTTTTTAATGTTCCTATTAAAAAACACCAGTGCAGTAATTTTCTACTCTAGGAAAATTGAAAAAGCTCAGTGTTTAAATAAGAGACCTGAATTTGTGTGTTATGTTACCACAAAGTTCCTCTGAGAAGTGTGGGGATGGGCCTCTTCTGGAAATAAGGATACTTTTAGATGCTTAAGCAAGGATTTACATGCTTAGTTCTGGACATCTTTATGTGCAAGACAGAGCATTAACAGATTTCCTTCCTTTGCTTGATCTGTTTTTAATGATTTGTAAAGTTTTTAATATATGCTTATTCCAATAATATAGTCTACAAATTTAAAAGTGTAATGGCAGCTTTAAAAGGGCTCAGAAAGAAGAATTCACAAAATCTTACAGTGAGTGATACAAATCTCAGTAGACTTTCTCAGTGGATAGTGGAGAGCCAGCCTTTCTAGAGAGCAAATCAAAGCAGGAACTTAATTTAGCTACTCTGAAATCCTCTTCACAATAAAAGGGTTTATGTGTTCTTGCTATGCTGGAGTTAAATGTGTTATTGGCCTTTTTCATAGACTTATGTCTTTATAAAATCATAGTGAAACACAAGCTGCATGGGAAAGGCAAATTCAAATATGTTTAAACACTAAGGCAAATAATTTAAGACCTATCACAGAAAATACTGTCTGTGTGTCTGGAAAATCCTTCAAAAATCTGAAAATGATCTTTATATTTTGGCAACCCTGCTAGCTTTCACAATGTAATTGGAAAGAATGGCATGTATTTAGTCCAGAGACTTGATGCAGTAACTAAGAAGTTACTGGGTACCTACTGCAGCAGTGTAGGCAAAAATAAATCATAAAAGTCTACGTTTTCATCATGTCTTCACTGCCAGTTTAAGCAGATGTTGGACATGACTTGAAGAATCTGAAGTGTTGCCATGTTTTCATTTTGCTGGGTTTGGGAGGGTGTTGGGGAGTGGAAGGCTGTACTGTGAAAGGGTCGAAGCAGAGAGTGGGAGCTGTGATAGCATTTCCAACTGGTTCAGGAGAAGTCATGAAAGATATTTTACCATTGCTTTAAATCAGTTACTCTTCCTGGGTAGAAGAGAGTTTCTCATGTTTTGTATTTCCAGATGGACCTTCAACTGATAAAGAATCTGAAGAAAAGAAAAAGGAGCCTGCATCTTCCTCACAAAACAGCCCTGAAGCCAGAGAAGAAAGGTGCTTACTTCTTCATGATTATGCAAATAATCTCACTAAGTATAAATTAACATTAAACTATTTGGTCCAAATTTGTCATATTAGAGACAGCTACCATGTTCTTTCCTGAAAGACATAGAGTTTTCTACAAGAAATGGTGTGTTGTTAGGGAAGTAAATTGTGCTGCTGTTGACATGAAAAAAATAGAATGAAAGCCCTAAGTCAAGATAACGGCCAGATGAATTTGTTTATTCTATCTGTCACTCTCTCACTTCTATCACTGATCTTTGAGAACTGTAAAACAACTTTCAGTCTCAACTTTGTTGCAATTATATATGCTGGAGGTTTAGAATGCTTCTTTTTTCTGTTAGGTTTTATGTTTAATAAACAATCTGCACTTCTTTTGGTAAACACAAAATACTTTTATCAGAAGAAGGATAAAGCCTATTTCTTCTATATATTCTGGATTTGAGTGAGTCTGTTTTCAGCAGCCATTTTCAAATTGAAATTTTGCCTCTAACTATATGTCCACATGGAAGCTGAAAAGTTAGCTTACAACTTGCAAAACTACATTAATTGGAGAGGGGAGGAATTGTGACCCTTCAATAAAGTAAGCAGACTGTGTGCAGTGCATTTGCTGCGGAGTGAATGTTATCTTCACTGTTTTTTAAAGTGAAGTTCTGTGGGAGGAAAAAAAAGATTTCATGTTAATGTAAAGAACTGAGAGTTAAAACTTGTATGCCACGTAATGGAGTGAAATACCTGCTGTGACTCTATTGTGTGGAATACCCTAGTGAATAGTCTAAAGACACTTTAAAAATTGCATTGACTCTAGAGCTATAAATAACTTTAAAATGGTGGCCTGTGTTCCTATTTTGGAATACCATCAAATGGATATAACAAAAGACCTGTGTTTTGCCCAGAAACAAAGTTACTTGAAAAAGGAAAAAAGTGTTAATATTGGTTTTCTTTTTGCCTTTTTTTAGCAGTTCAAGTAGCAATTCCAGCAGCAGGAAGGAGGAGGGTAGTGCTCCCTCAAATTCTTTCATCCCTTCTTTTCCCCGAGCTCCAAGCACTTCAGACTCTGTACGAGTGAAATGTAGAGAAATGCTCTCTGCAGCTCTCAGAACAGGAGGTGAGCTTTGTAAACTATATTTTCAATGTCTGTTTCTTCTCCTCTATTTCTGTCTTTCACACTCCACTTTTCTCCTCCTCTGCAGGGTGGAATAAACCCTGTTTATGTGTGTTTGTGTGCATATGTCCATAGACCCATTCATCCAGTTGCAAGTAATGAATAACCTTGACAGCATGGGCACGTATCAAAATACATTTTTGTTGCTGATGATACAGGACATTTTGTGACTCAGTTCATATGATAACTTGCAGAGAGGACAGCTTCTTTTCAGGAAGATTATTGCCTCCTTTAATGCCTCCTTTAAATATTTTTGTGGAAGCTGCTATTTTATTTGATTTTCAGTCTTTTTAACTGGGAGAGTGCCACTATATACATGACTGCCTTTCTTACACCAAAGGTTCTGGGGACCTTAAGATTTTGGTTTTTGAACGCTGCCTTTCTGTTTTACTTTATTCTTGACATTTCATCCAGATACTTGGAATAAGAGAGTCTTGCATTGCTTTTATCTTCATACCTTTTGGGCATCTGTAAATTCCTTGATTGTTTTATTTTTTTTTTCATCTCTCATGTACACTTTGGGTGTTTTTAAAGTGACAAATTGAATGATATACTAGATAAGGAGCAAACTGAAAGGTGGGCTTCTCAGAATTACCTAATTTTTTTCTGGTGGGTCATTCTTTTCTGCGAAACTTATGACTCAGCTTCTGTTTCTCTGTTCTTCTCTTAGTGTGACTTGACCTAGTGTAAGTAGACTTCTGAATCATCCATGTTTACTGCTTTGACTCTTTTATTCTTTCTTTTAATTCATATAAATTCAGATAGAGACAACAGTGAAAGCTGACTAAATACCATGAATTTGTAGTCCTCTGCATATGTAGTTCATAGATTTCTAAAACAGTTTGTGACCAGAAAGTTGCATATAGCATCTTAGAATTCATAATTCTATGTAGTCTTAATTTTGGCTAGTTTTCCACGAACCCTTGTTTTGTGTTGCTTTCTACAGCACACATAAACTGATCATCCTCGGTCAAAAAATAAGGTTATTTTCTGGTTTTATGGCCTTTGGCATGGAATCAAAGGGGAAATGGTGTTTGAATTACTCATTGAAGTACGCCCATTTTGAAATGAGGAGAAAACACTGTCTCTAATTTGTCCTTAAGCTGTCTTGGAAAGGCAGCTGTCTTTGTAAGAGTTTTGGTCAGAAACAGTAAGCAATTATCTTGAGACATTTTAGTTCAAGTGTTGCATTGTCTTCGAGACTGCCATGGTTCATTTCTTCTAATTTACATGTTTTAGGACACATTTCTGCTTTGAACTTTTTAAAAAATAATAATGTTATGTTCCTTAATTACTATGTTTCTAATAAAATCTTCTTCTTGCTTGCATGCAAAACATTTATTTGCTTATTTTTGTATTGTGTGGACTTAAACAATTGATTAAGCACAATATAAAATGTTTCCTTTTTATAATCTATTCTATGCACAGATATGCTATGGAAATGAGTATTTGCCAAGCCTATTAGAATATTTAAAATTTTTATGTATAGCAATTTTTTTTTGTTTCTACTTGTGTTTGCAACGTGATGTCTGGTTTTGTGAAAGGTTTTTAACTTTTTTAAACTTCTGTTGTGCTTCTTTTCACCTACTGTTGTTCTTCCAGTTAGTAAGTTTTGAAAGGATAAATAAATTTTCACTAAACTTAGCTTACTATACAAAAAGAAGACTTACTGCAGATGTTGCATAATTTGCTGAGTTTCAGACTGCTGAATGGGCTCTAAGGGATATAGAACACTGAGAGTGTCAGGTTGCTAATATTTTAATATTTTTTTTCCTCAGATGATTACATTGCTATTGGTGCTGATGAAGAAGAGCTGGGTTCTCAGATTGAAGAAGATATCCTTTTTTGTAAATCTGTGTGCTCTAGAGCAGGAGTTTTTTTTAAAATGCTAATACTTGTAAAATTAATTAACTTGGTCTATATATTATTTGTTGATTTCATGTCAAATAAAAGTAGCAAACTGTATTCAACACATCAGTACGTAAATCTAGTGTTTAAAAAAAGAGTCCAGCCAAAATGAATTGCCTTAAAACATGTAGCAGTGCGTGTAGATGAGTGTGTGTGGGTTTTTTTCAGGTCAGTATGTTTTCCTTGCAGCAGCAATCTTACATCTTACTGGAGCATTCTTACATAAAATGCTGGACTCTTCTATGTTATTTAAGAATCTTTCCTTGTTAACAGTCTTAATCCTTTTCTAATATCCTCTTTTAATTTTCTACAAGGTTATTTCTACATGAATTTGAAGTTTTTGAAAGGGTAGTTCTGGTAGCAGTGTTTGAATAGTTCCAGAACAGAGGTCTGGGTTTCTTTTTTCTTCTTTAAATGTGTCAGTAACTTGTCATTGTTTGAATATTTAGTTTAGAAATCAGTTAATTCTCAGTATGAGGTCCAAGAAATGGGGCATAAGCTTACAGATGATTTTTCACAATTTGAGTTGAGATCCTGCTACTGAAAAATTCAAGTTTCACTGACCATGTGCTAAATTATGATTAGACTTCAGAAGGACATGAAGTTTGCTGTGGTGAACAGGAAAGTTATTGCTGGTTGGGGTGGAGGGGAGGACTTGATCAAGAGCAGAGAAGTACATTGCTTTAGAAAAGTTGCCCCCCAGAGTGAATTCTTTATAGTGCTCTGTTTTACTTGTTAATGTTTTGTTCCTTAAATCCAAAGCACCTATTTTTCAAGAATTGAAAAACACTGATATGAAATACAAAAACAGAGTACGAAGTAGAATAGCGAATCTCAAGGACGCAAAGAACCCTAACCTAAGGAAAAATGTATTATGTGGAAACATTCCTCCTGACAAGTTTGCCAAAATGACAGCAGAGGTAAGTAAAGCATAGGTCTTGAACTGTTTCCCTATTGGATTTACATCCTGGCCTGTATTTACTAGCTGTAAAACCTGCCCACACTTCTGAAAGACTGTGGCTTGTTTGTGGCTTGCGCAGTCGGAATTACAGGGCTTGTTGGGGCAGACGCCATGAAAGTGGTGTCTGTTATTGGATCCTAAATGTGTGATTTTTGTCTGTGAGTCAGGAGGCAGGTAAGTTGTCATTTGTGAATTTCCTGAAACATGGCATGTTGTGATGTTTTAAAAGGCTACATGTTACACTGGTGATAGTGTTTTAAGTGTAGGAAGATGTAAATATGCCTGGCTAGTGACTCCAAGCTGCTTATCCGTTCATGTTTCCGGATATCGGTTAGCTTGTCTTGCCATTTGTTTTTCAAATGCTAGCCTCTGCTGTTACACTCCTGTGCAAGGTATCGCTCCATGGTTTCAAGGATCTGTTCGTTCTCCTGTTGGCATTTTCAGTGTTTATTTAAAACTTAACTGTATCTTGAATAGTCCAAGTGATTTTAAAGGAAACTCATAGTAATAAATAGAAAAAGCCATAAATGATAGGGGAGAGAAGCTAGGAGAATTATCCTTTAATTCAAAGTAAATTTAAGTTATTGAAAGAGCATTTTGGACACTTGAATAAAAATTCCCATTCAGATGATTGCTGTCTTTGCAAATCAAAATAAACCTGGAAAGTCATATGAAAAATTAGATTTTATGGCAGAGAAAAAGGAAAGTGCCGTTAACATCGTGTTTCAGTTTTGTAGTTCTGCGTCTATATGTTGGATTCTACCACCCTAAATCAGGTACAAAGGAAACTGAAGGAAATGAAATTCATGATCAACTAATGACAATCGTGATTCTTCCAAAACAATTTTTTGTGGTGGTTTTTTTTGGTTGGTTGGGGTTTTTTTGAGAAAAATGGAACAAATTATCTTCTAGATTACTAGACGTTGTGGAGATCCTGCACACTTAGAAGTATTTTAGAGGAAATAGAAAATTGGTGATTCTGAACTCTTTGGTTAGTGTTTTGAAACTAAGTGTTTATGATTTCTGGTTACATATGGTAAATTGTGGCTGTACTGTATTTCGCAGTACAAATATGGAAATAGTCAAAATGGTGTAGATTTTTTCCTGTAATAATTGTATATAGGCCAATAAGATAATTATCGAAGGATTGAACCTAGACAGAGGATCTTTTTTGCCTCTCTGGAGGACTTTGAAGTCCTCTACTCGTCTTTCATAGTTCTGAACTTCAGAAATGCATTTGCATAGGAGTGTTTTTAGGTGTTTGACATTGTAACTTCTACTGATTTTCTTTTCCCAGTCATATAAAAAGAACATTTTTAACTTCTTATAGCTTCTGTGCTGTGAAATATTCCAACTTAAGTCTTGTAAAATTAAAAATGTGTAGAATTCATTGCCTTTCAGTAGAGTGGTCGTTTGTGGATTTTCAATAAAATATGGTATTGGCTTGCACAGTGGTAACTTGTTTTAAACACAAAACTCTCTACTAAACTCTGCCTGCTCTTTGTCCTTAACAGGAAATGGCAAGTGATGAGCTGAAAGAAATGCGCAAAAATCTGACCAAAGAGGCTATCAGAGAGCACCAGATGGCTAAAACAGGAGGTACCCAAACGGATCTGTTTACATGCGGCAAATGCAAAAAGAAGAACTGTACATATACCCAGGTGCGTGGTTATTCAGACTTTTCCTTTTTAAAGCTTAAGTCCTATATAAAGATTGTCAGAGAAAAAAATTGGAATTACAAAATGAGCTTTTAACAAGATGCTGGTAAATTGCAAGATGTGAAGGTAGCTGGATGTGCTTAGGTGTGCTTACATAAAGAGTGCTTATTTTAGTTATATGCCAAAGATTGTATGTAAATCCAAGCAGAGTATCTATATAGACTGAAACTTCCATTTCTTTGCAAAGCTGAGTTTTTGCTAATTCTTCTTATCACATGTTATTAATACGTTTTTATGTGTAGGAGAGATAACTTTCTGTTTTATAATGTGTGTAAACTTTTTTTTACTGAGGGATTAAATAGAAGAAAATTTATATATATATACACACATGTATATACATTATATATATTTAATGTGCCATTTGATTAACCCTGGACCCTGATTTACAGTCATTCCTACAACTGCAAAAATTGGGGCTTTAATTTGTTTAACAGTGCTTCAGGGAATGTAATTTTCATCATAGGATCAGCTGCATTTATAATTTAATATTGTATTTGAGATGGTTTAAATAGGAAGCTGTTTTTCAATCATTAGGCTTCTAAGCTTTTAACATTGGTAAATATATGTAAAGCTGTACTGAACATGTAGTCTTAGTGCACAATCTTTTCCTAGAAATATGTGCACAGTTTCAGTGCCAAAATTGGTTTGTAGTACTACTGAATCTCAAAATCTGAGTTTATGATGGCTTTATAGTTAGAAAAAACCCCCACTTTCCATTGATGCATAAAGTTATAAAGTTAACTTGTAATTTTATCAAGATTTTCTTCCTTAATGTTGAACTTTGATTTAAATACTTACATTGAACACACACTAACAGAAGTTGAAGATACTAATTTTTCTTTTCTGCTCTGGCTCTTGCCTTTGCCAAAGGTTCAAACCCGCAGTGCTGATGAACCCATGACAACATTTGTTGTCTGTAATGAATGTGGAAACAGATGGAAGGTAAGACTGTTAGACTGCTCTGCATATTTGATAGCAGGCAGCCACGCTCTGTGGTTAATTTTGGTTTAAAGGAAATGTGTCAAATGACTTTCTGTTGACTTTTAGTTATTTCTTAGCCCATTAATGATATTACATGTTGATATTGCAAAATACCTTTGAATTTAAAATGTATTTTTGACTGAAGGTGTGAGATCACACAAATACGGCAATGGCAAAGGGAGAAAGAAGTCAGGATGTTGACCTAGTCCTTGCAAGATTTGCCATATGAAGTAGTGACAAGTTAGTTACTGTTTGTTTTCTCTTTCTTCACCTAAAGGTCTTCTAACTGTTTTTAATCTCTGCATTGATGATTGCAATAGGCCTTTTTAGACTTTTTTTTGTTGTTTTCTCTGGTTTTTGCTACTCTGAAAAGAAGAGGGGGGAGTTAAAAAAAAGATATGACTCCTACCGTATTCCTGTGTCAGCATAAGTGTAGGGCAGCGATAACTTGATTTAATTTTTTTTTAAGTTCAGGAAATGGGAATTTATAAAGCTTCTGAGGAACTCTGGTAATCCAGTAAAGTGGAGAAACATTGAAATGAAGGCCTGTAATATTTACAATTTAAGATGTGGTAGCATGATGCCCTCATTCTGTTCTTTTTTCTGTGTTAAGAATGCTGCAGCTCTGCAGAGCCGTGGCATGGCATACATTAAGATTGCCACATAAAAAAATATTTTATTCATCTTGTTTTACGTACCTTATTACTGAATATTGTTCAAATCTTTTCCAAGATATCCAAATAATATATAAAGCTTAGAAATTGTTAGATGCAGTACCTGGAAAAGTTTGTTTGTCCTTAAAACCTTCCATAGTGTGGCAGTCACAGAAGTGTCTGTATACAGATGCTTGAGTGAAGGAATGGTTACAATATAAGCAAATGCTTTAACTAGTAATTTCTTTATCCTAAGTATGGTGTCATATTTCTGTTTCTTCTTGCAAAGATTTAGAACTAAGCTCTACGAAGATCTCATTAAAAATTCTTTTCTTTTGACAGTTCTGTTAGAAGAAGAAATTGTGAAGACATCTGGACCAGTATGAAAAAGGATTTTGTAATTAGCTTTAAAAACTAGGCTAAGCATCTAGCTTCCTGCAAATGAGAGGGGTTTTTGGTTTTGTTTTTTTTTTTTTTGGTTTTTTTTTTTTTTAAAAGCAGCATACATGCCTGAAGTTAGCCTTTGTTTTGACACAACCATCATTTCCTTAAATGCCTTCCTATAGCTGATAGTCAGTAGGGCCAGGTTGCTCAATTGTATGGTGAATTTTAAAATATTTTTTCATTTTTATAAGTAAGTTGACATTAAACTTTTACCAATTAAACATTTTGGTAATTGTCTTGGTTTTTTTCTAACTCTGAATAATGTACTGTATTTTTTGTGTTCTGAAATAGACACGCTCCTCCCAGGTATATTTTACCTCTCCACATTTGTTCAGTTGTAAGAACGGAATTTGTTTCTTGCTGCTGCGTTCCCTAGCTTTGCAAAGAAAAAAGTTATATAAGTTCCTCATTACGTTAAACTAATTTGTTACCTAAATCACAGTTTAGTTAACTCTCTAGCTTGTATGTACTGTTCCTGGACTAGGATGAAATTTGTGGTCATGGGGTTTGAAAATTTATTAGTGAATATGATGACCTGTTTTGCAGTGGCTGGTTAAGCTTGTTTATGTAACTAGCTTTGATCATGCAACATATTTTATTGCCCAAAGCATGTGTTTTTCATTCTATCAGTAGGTATTACTTCTAGGAATGTCTTAAAATAGTCAGTCAAATCTGATTTGAGTATTCAGTCTTGTTTAATGTGCTTGACAACCAGATTGGGTCTAGACTTTGTACATAAGCAAAGGCATTGTGTTGTAGGCTGTCCTGATAACACCAGCTAACCAATTCATTACATTATAAACTGGCTGGGAAGGTAATATGATATTCCCTTTATATAAATTACATTGATTTTGTTCATGAACTGAATTTTGAGATGGTAGGGTATCTGATGTCAACCATAGACTTGCCGGTGGAAATATTTATTATTAAGGTTACAGTCTTTTCCTTATGTGGAATTATATAAATACTGCTTTTTTAGAATTTGATTTTTAACAGTGCACATGTTTAGAAGTACTTTCAAATGTGTTTGGAGGAGGGGAAAGAAGGAAAAACGTCATCATCTTTACAAGAGATTAACTTCTTTCATTATACCCAATTTTATTTTACTTAATTTATTGAGGACGTCTATTCTGGCAATGTGTAAAGTATTCCTGGGGGGATTGGAAGAGTATGTGTGGATCTTGGAGAATAAATTCCTTAACTGTAACGGGAAAACAAGATTTTCTATGTTGAATATGTTTTGTGTGATGGTAGCAATTGTAATGAATGAGTTGGAAATACTATGATGACATTTGAGCTTTGTGAGACAAGAACTGTTTGGGAAATACTTTATAGAGCAAGCTTTTCCAGTCAGCTTGTGCAAGGAAGGAAACATGGCTTTTCTGCTGAAGGGAAAAATTATTAAAATAGAAGAAGTTCTGTTACAAACATTTTTCTAGGCAGAAAATTGCTCAGCATTTAAAGTTTCTTGCATAACTTTTTAGATACATATATAACATTTTAACTCATATTAATGCTTTTCAGAAAACATTCTTTTTTTGCTTCTTAACAGCATGAGTTTATTTTTAGTCTGTGTGTAGATCCTTTGGCAAGATTGCTTCCTAGGAATTGCTTAAAGATGCACAATTGATTTTTTTTTTTTTTCCAAGTTATATAGAACTACAAACTAATGACAGACATTTACTATCAGAGTGCCTTGTTTGGGGACATTTTTAAAGGAAAAAGTAAAAAAAAAAATTGTGTTAAAGGGATTGCATATTGGATGCCAAGTAGACCTACATTTCCACAGCTGTTCACAACACATATACACACAGCAAGTACAGGTTGGTTTGCATAACCTTCCTTTTGCTACATATCCTTTAATCTTTATGCCTGATTGTGACACTAGGAGGAATATCTTTTGAGAAAACATAATAATTGTATTTCTGTACTCACCTAGTTGTATCTGGACTTTATTAAAAGAACTAGAACTACGATATTGCTTTCTGTGATGTAGGTGTATCCAAGTAGGAGTTGAAATATGGTTGAGCAGCAGCCTTCACCCTTCCCTCTCCTGTCCCCAGGGTAAAAGAACACTTTCTTTTGCCCAGTGAAAGATGGAGTCCAAGAACTAATTCCAAAAATACATCTATTCTATTCATGCTTTATTTTGGTTAATCAAATCCAAAAATAAATTCCTCCAATATTTGAATGCACCTCTGTTCAACAGTTGCTGCAGTTTTCCCAGCTGCCTGAAGTGGCCCTCCTCTATTGGAGAGGGTGCAAAATCTGAAGGATGTATGGGAGAAGGATGTAGAGGTGGGACTGGGACTGTCTCTTTTCTTCAGCTGGCTGGCTTGTCTGCTGAGCTGCAGTTGTGCTATGACTGACCCAATACATTGGGATACTTTATGCAGTGAAACGTGCCGGCAGAACTGGTGATGAATCTCTTCCATCTGAGAATAGCAAGTTCGGTTATTACCTTTATCAACACTTGAATTCTCTCAGATGGAAAATAGTTAGCCTTAGTTTTACACTAATCTAGTAGAGAGAAAGAGGGGGCCACATTCCTTTTAAAGTGTGTGTAAGCAAAGCTAGAGGAATCCTGCCTCTCAGAAAACACAACTTCTGTATCCTTCATCGGAAGACATTTCTTCATATATAATACATTCCCTCATATATTCTGTTATCTTGTTCAGGAGAAAGTATGGTTTTAAAATACCTTGTACTGAGTGGTTCTTTTTGACTACCACTAAGTAGAAGGTAAGTGTCTGCCCAGTGATCTTTGACTTCTGCGAATCCCACTCTGCAGCCCTATTGTACTTTTCAACCATTGTGAAGGGAATGCCTAGATTTTATCCAGGGTGCAGGATTCCACTTGTGGTCACATATGTGAATTTTAAATTGCAGCTTACAACCCATACTAGCCTGGGCAGAACTTAAATTCATCAACACAAAGTCTTCATTCTGCAGAATGTGGTTGTATTACCTTCCAAATGTGTCATTGGAAATAGATCTTGAAATAGTAGTCATTCATATAAACAAACCTGAGGAGTTTCATCTCTTTAAGTACAACTTCATACAGCTGTATATTAGCTTCTGTTTCACTAGATCATCGCTAGTCTTGAATTGTTTTACCATTTTAAAAGGTTTGGGATTAATTTAGTTACAACACTAGTATAGAAAATCTTTTATTAATGTCTTTGAAACAATACTCATGCCTTTTATGGCAGAAGACACATGTTCTTAAGTACTTCTTAGAGCAAAGTTGCTTAAAAATTACTTTATATTGTGATAGTCTTTCTCATCACTGTCACTTTGTTCAGGTATCCTTTGTAATTAGAAACTGCCTAAGTACATGATGCTTGTGTGATAAATTTTAATCTAACTTTATATAGTCGAGCCCTTAGAATACATATATGTATGATTTTTTTTTCCTTTGTATTGTGCTAATGACTTTGGAATTTAAAGGTCACTGTAAAGCACAATATGTTGGCTGAAGGAGCCCATGCAATTTTAATAGTGCTTAGCAGGCTGGTGAAAAGAGCAGTCTTTAAGAGTGTGCACGTTCTGTGGGAGTTACTGCTTTGTGATATGCAGACATTGAAGGAAGAATGTCAGTGGACTGGAAAGTTGTTAGTGCTTAATGATATCCTGCAGTTAGATAAATGCCAAGGCAAACCAACCGTGCTTATTTCCAAGCTAGGATAAATTGATTTTGTGATAATTTCTTACTTGATTAATTATAAATAATATCCTATGTCAATAAAATTATTTTCTCCTGCTATTCATGTAACAGCTTGTCTATGGTAATTTCTCCTTTTCAGTGCACCTCTGAGAACTTTGTGCATCATGAGCAAGTATATAGTAATGAAATGCAGTTAAAAACCTGTCTTCTCTGTGGGTGGGTTGTTTTCCTCTTCCCCCTCCTTCTACTACCTTCATGCCTTCAATTAAATCCAGCATGAACCAACCTCTGAATAGCAAGATATTTACAGGAGTGGTTGTTTGGGTTTTTAGGAGATACTCTCAGGAAATCTAGGAATCTACATTCTGCTGTTGGTGTTGGGTGCAAACTTAAGCCTAATAAAACACAGCATTAAAATTTGTTAAGATATTTTAGGAAAAATACGCATTGCAAATGTCAACATTTTGTAGTGGAGAAATAATAGGAAAGTTGCCTAGAGAATTTTAATTGCTTAGAAGTTGTGGCACATGAAAAATAAGCTTAGAAATTATTGCTTTCTTCTTTTAATAATTTAATGTTAACCCTAGAAATGCCCAAGCCAATATGGTTTTCTCTCCCCTCTAATTTCATTGTATCTTTTTTCTTTCTTTTTCTTGCAGAATAATAGAATTTATTGGTTGATATGAAGTGTGTGTGTTTGGTCTGTCTTTCAGCTTTTAATGAAATATCTTTGCAGGGAAGAGAGATAACTTAAATTCTCCATTTCGTGAGATGGCATGCTTTGAAGTTTGTGTGATGTAGGCACATGATCTTTCCAATAAGCTGAATTTGATCTAGTTAAACTTAATTTGTCAACTTAGAGTTTTAGAGCACTCATACCCACCCTGATTAAAACTACAGCATTGTCAGTTTGGCTGCAAGCTCCCCATGAATGCTGCCTTATGAAGACATATAGTTTGTTTTGTTGAAGTTACTACCTATCATGTAATACTTCATGTATGCTGAAATTGTATTCATAGTGCTTTGGGTGTGTTTAATAAAAATTCTGCTGAGATAACCAGCATTGATAGGCTAAGCAGTGGCAAACACAAACTGAACTGTGTCTTTAGTTGTATATAGAAGGGTTTCCTCTTAATTTAATCATCCAGCATTGTGCTACAGAGGGCCAAAGCACTTTGATTTGATCTCTCTCTAGAGTTTTTTTGTTTACTTTTTTGTGCCAACGTGTTGAATAGTGTTTTGTTGTTGGAAGATGATGAAAACCGGTCATGAAATCATAGACTGATTTGGGTTGGAATGAACCTTAACCTAGTACCAAGCCCACTGCCATGGGCAGGAACACCTCCCACTAGACCAGGTTGCTCAGTGTCCCATCCAACCTGGCCTTGATCCGGTCCGTAGTATTGTTAACTTACCATGTAGGGGGTCTTCTCCTGTGGTGCTGTGTAATGAAAAATCTCATTGTTACTTGTTTAATAATGCGAATGCAGGAAGGGGAGAACATGTCTCCTGCCAAGTGTATTGAGGAAACAATTAAATTGATCTCTTAAATTCTATTTTGTTATTCCCATTTGTGTTTTTTAGAGAAAGTCCCCATTTTATACTACCCATAGTTCTGGAAAAAGGCAAAAAATAGGTTACAGTACACATCATTGAACTATGCCTGTCTGGTTCTCCCTTTCTAAGGTTTGTTTTTTCCTTCTTTCTTTCTGTTTCCCATATGTCTTTTCCTAACTATATGCCATTTGGTTAATTTAAATAAATACACGGGAAAAAAATACAATTCAATGGAAATCCACTATAAACTCCAGAGTTTAATATAGTGGAATTGTAGTGAATCTTGTAATTTAAGAAAAAAAAGGCATTAGAATAACAGATTATGTGGATTCAGATTACTTTCTTCCTAGTATTTCTAGTGATTACTGACGTAGAGATATGATGAGAAATCAAGTGTAATGCTTTGGGGATACTGCAAATGAACATGGTTTATTACTGGATAGAACTGGTGCTGTCACTCTGAAATAGTGCTGTGTCAGAACACAATAGTTCAAGGTTCCTGCTTTTATTAATTAAATTGTGTGTGTATCTGTAATAGAAACCGTACAAGATCTGTCAGATTATGGGAGAATTTAATATGTACAAAACCAAGATGGCTGATATTGCCATCCCCTTGGGACTGAATAGTGAAGGATTTTACACATATCTACTGAGGGAAGAGAAGAATATGTGACAATTCTTGTGCTTTATTTTGGAATTTGAATGCCCAGACATGTCTTTCTCTGAAGTAAATAATTTAACTTTATAAACATCAACAATACGAACTTAATGGTTTCAGCAGATTCTAGTAGTAAAATAGCAGCTCTTCAGCAAAAGATTTTTTTATAGGCAGCATTATTTCAACCAGTGACTTTCATAAACTTGAGATTGCTGTGCCAATTTCCATTAGCACTGTGCATGGATTAAATATACCAAAACAAGTGGAGTGTACCTATGCCAGATATGATTGTATGAGTAACCCAGTGTTGACAGTAGTATCTTTACTTTGGTCACAGTGTGGATGGGGCAACTGGTTTGGTTTTCAAGACAATTCTAGCACTCCACTAAAAATTAATTTTAGTTTTCATGCTCAGTTGGCATTTGTACATCAGACATACACTGTAACAATTTTGCATCCAAATTGTGTGCTGTGTTTGAAAAAATACTGCATTTTTTGAACAACAACATTTTGTCTTCATTCTGTTCATTTCCTTTTGTAAAATGACACTGAATTTGATCAGAAACTGTATTTCACTAATTGTGACAGAGCCTGTCAGTGCGTATTTAAATTATTCAGTCTGTAGTAAAACTTGCCTGAGTTATTTTCAGGTAGATATCTGATTAATTCTAAATTCCCTGTGGATTTGTGTAGCCCAGAGTTCCGTTTGTTTTAAAATAAAGACATTTAAGAAAAAATTCTATGCTTCAATGGGTTTTTCAGATAAGGACCGAAGCAAGTCCTTATAAATAGCAGAGTTCATAAACCGTGGGTAAGAGTCTCTGTGCATTAAGGTATAGATTTGAAGCTGTGCATCATCAAAGGTGTGTTGTGAGGGTTCCAGCATATTTCGGTTAATAACTTCTCTTACTCTGGAGTCCAGACTGACCTGTGTATTAAAATAGAAAGTCATGTAAATAATAGTGGTGAATACTACAGGTGGGGTTTTAGGTTTCTTTTATCGGTTGAAAAAGCTGTCTTTTTTAACCACTTCAGCTGGTGTCCTCCAAGAGTGTAAAAACTGCTAAATATACTTAGGCAAAAAATGACTGTGTTAAAGTTTGGAAGTAGTAATATCTTGAGTATGGATAGAGAAATGTCCTCACTGAGGTATTATTTGAATAAGGTTGTCTGCAATCCCATTATGACTGAAACCTGAGAGAGTGCTTGGTTATTTCCAGACCAACTTCCTACTCTGTGGTAGAGAGAATTTGTAATTTTTTGTGGCGGTTCATTTCCTGGAGAGTTAGTGCTGTTGTAAAGAGACTGAATTTGGAATAAGCAGTATGACGCAGACGGAAAATGTAACGTGGGAAGCTGTTACTTAATCAAATTCCTGTTAAAAAGCAGGGTGAATTGATGCAAACCACAAGCATGGCTATGTAATGATTCCATACAACATACAAGTAATGTAACTTTTTTTTTTTTCCCTACAAGGCTCTATTGTCTGTAGAAAGACATTAGCATTACAGGAATAGACTGACTAGATTTAAACAGCATTTTTACAAGTACGTAAGTATAGCTTGCACCACAAACAATTAAGTTAAAGGATATTGGAGGGTTTAAAATTCTAGCCTGCTTGGCAGGATTATATTCAAACTGAACTGAGGTGTCTTTGAAACTTGACATATTTGCTAACAGCAAGGTTACAAGTAGTTTTGAAAATTTTTGGAAAGTCACTGTGTTTGTTCTTGCCGTATTTTGTCAGCTGCTCTTTGAGCAATTTATGCTTTGCAAATAACAATTTATTTGTGGTTACTGTGCTTTTGGAGAGACGCATACACCCCCTTCCTAGTGCAATGAGAAAAGAAACTGATTTGTCCAACAAAATTTAAGTTGGGAAGGGATAACATGATCATCTGTGTGTTTGTGCCTCAAACTAAAAATTCCACGTCAGCATGCCAGGGTGGCATAGGAAGCGCTTTTTTACAGTCAATGAATGTAGTTCTGACCATTTCACCTCACCTCATTTCACCTCCTCTAAATCTCTACTTGATGGAACTGGAATGTGGGGAGGGGAAAAAGTTCTCCCTGAGTACTGGTGTAGCTTTAAACAAGTTAAAACTAGCTGCGCAAAGTAACATCAAAGAATGTATTAGGGAAAGTAATATACCTCTTTTGGAGAAAGGATTGAAATATAATCTTCATAAATTAGTCTTGCTTTTTCTTCAATGACACTTTTGTTGGATTCTTGCTTTAGCTCCTCACAGGCCATCCAGAAAAGCATGTTTTCCTCACTGAATTCTGTTCGTAGAAATTCACGAAAAGCATTTCTGCCAGCTGGCGTAAGCATCAACTTGTCAAATGACTGAGCCCAGGCATTTACTTCTTCAAGAGTAGGAGCCGGGCTTGAAGAGGAAGAGGAGCAGAAGAAGAGAGAAGTGAATGATTGTTACTCAAGCTATTTGCAGCTGGCAGGAGGCATCTGCCATCATGATGGGACACAATTGTAAGGTTCATGGGACTCTTGATTCCTCACTGGAGCTACCTAAGTGCAAATGCTAGTAAATACATTTAAAAGGTATTTTTTGAAAGTGTGCTTATCAAAAGCTCTGATGCAGATGATTGCCAGTGCTCTGATGCAGAAATAGCAGTTTACTGCTCAAAGTAATTGCAATAAGGAATTTTTTTCTATATTTTTTTCTATACCTGATAGTCCGTGTTGTAAAAAGTTGAATGAAAATATGTATAAAGAAGGAATGATTCAATCTCTATAAAAGGTACCCACCTGTATATTACCATTTTGCAGGTGCTTTTACCTGTTTGGACAATTCTGAAGAGACTGTTGCTTGACTCTTGGGAAAATTTGAGCTCCTTTTTACACTTACTACTTTTGTAAGGCTGAGCACTGCCAGTTAGCCTCATTACATAGTTGCTGGGTGGGAACAAGATACATTTTCAAATTATTTCAGAGAAAAGGGAAACTGTTTACAGTGCTGATTTTGAAGTGGGGGTGAGGTTGCATGCTGCATATAAACAAAGTAAATTATTACAGATTGGACCTTTGGAGGTAAAAAAGAAGATAATAGTTATTTTGATATTTCAGGTAATTCTGTAATTACTTAGTATGGTTTGTTTCATTGTAGCTTGACAGAACACTTTATAAAGACCATACCTTTCCTCGCAGTTTGGAATACCCTCTGCTTGGAGTTCATGAGATGTTCTCCTTGCTCTCTCTTCATCTTGATTTCTAACAGTAAGACTGCAAGGTAGCAAACAAAATTTTAGTCAACTTTGTGGAGAAAAAGGTTGAACATACACCAGATGCTTTTCCTTTGATATTTTAAAATAAAAAAGCTAAATGGACAAAAGCTAATGATAGCCACATTACCCATATTTATACTCTGACCTTAATTTTGCGCTTGTATAAACCTGGCAGACTTGAATATAGCTGAATGCTGTTCGATGTTGTATCACATAGACTTTCTACAAAGGGATCACAGATCCACAGAATATTTCAAGTTGTAAGGGACCCATAAGGATCATCCGGTCCAATTCCCCATATATATGTATACACGAGTATATATGTATATGAGATATATATGTATACATGTGTACCCTAGATCACATACCAAATCTATTTTCCGTTGATGTTTATTATACTGTGTATGCTCAATGCAATGTTTTTACTTAAGTTAGACGTGATATACTGGTTTTATGTGAGTTAGATTTCAAGGTAGGTGTTTTTGGATTTGTTTGTTTGGGTTTTGTTTTTTTTTTTTTTCTCCTTGGCTATTTTTTTTTATATCCATAGGGCAAAATGATGCCCGAGACTCTGGTTTGGAGTGGTGATACCATGTCACAATAAAACCAGAGTTCAGAAGTTGGATGTAAGTTTTAAGCAAGCTAGAGACTTCTATATGTGATGTTGGAAAGGTAAGCATCTTTCAGAGTTCAGATGTAGATATAGCCAGACTCTGTGGTAATTGATTGCAGCTTTGAGAAAATCCTAGCGTATGCTTCAAAATGTGACACCTGGAGCACGAAGAGTGGAGCTGTCATTGCTGAATATAGTTTTGAGTAGGTCTGGCTGGAAGCACTTGTTTGTAGCATTACCAAAAAAAAAGTTTGCTGCAACTGCTACGTTGACTGAGAGTTTTTGATGTCCCACAGAAGGATAGCTGTCAAATCCTGCTGCTGTCATCAAATGTTAGTTTAGATGCCTCCAGTTTGTAAGAATTCCTTTTGTAGTTGTAGATGATTCTTTTTCATTTGAAACTGGATTTGAGAAAATACATATTACTTTTTAGGGAATGGAGGTGACGTTCCAGTACATCTAGGCCATATTTTAGTAAGAAATGCATGTGCCTGCACACATGCATTCATGTAATCTGTAAAGCTGCTTAATATATGTCAAGAAGAAAAAGTCCCAGTGAATTTATATGAAATGGGTCCTTCAGCTGAAATACAGCAATACAGTTCTTATAACTTCTAGGAAAATATCCAACTAAATTTCTTTATTTGTATCTTACCTTTCATCCATGCTGATGTTCTAAGTTTTGTTGCCTTAATCCTTAAGAATCTCATTTATCTCTAATAACATTTTTTGTTAAACCAGTTGATTTTTCTGCCTTCTAAACTCTTGGCTAAGCCTTACTATTTACTGGGTATCTTCTGCTTTGTCTACTGTTAGTCCATAATCTCCAGAGACCTGCTTTTTAATTTGCCAAGTCAGTCCATGCATTGAAGAAGTAGGGAAGGTTTCCCATTGGAGAGCAGATATTGCAAATACTTTTTTTTTGAAACATTTGAACCATACATTCAAACCAATGAACTATTTCAATTTACCTTTTCAGAAAAAAAGAAAAAAGTAAGTAGTAAATCTAGTTCTCTATTCTTTTGGGTTACAAAAGTCTCAAGCATTTACTACCCTTTTTTCTGGCCTTTGAGTATGTGAGGTGATATGTATTCCTCATGTACAACAATAAGTAATATTCTTGTCAGAGCTGTTTTTGGATTGAGAGGAACCAACAGATCCAAAAGAAAGGATTAAGTCTTCATAGGATAATGCACAGAAGGGGAAAAAGACAAAAGAAGTAACAGAAGCTTCCCTGAGAGAACACACCATGCTCAGAAAATTACTTGCAGGCAGGCTCTTTCCCTAAAAATGTACAAGTAAACAATAAAGAGACTAGGGCAATATTGCATCCTCTCAGGATCTGGAAGAGTAACAGTCTGGAGGCTTGAGTTTTGGCTGTAGAAATGAACACAGGCTCTGAGCACCCAGCTGAGGAACTCATTTAGCTTCATTCTAAATCCACTATTAAGAGTATGCTGAATATTGGATGTTCAGCAGCTCAGCTGCATGACTCATGTAGACTGTTATTTTTATTCTTATTCATAATTTTTCTGTTCCAAGTGCATGGGCTATTTTGAGGAAAGGATCTATGAATAGGGAATATAAATAGCTTAATTACGGTTTGTTTCACATTTCTTGCTACTAGAAAACAATCGTTCTCAGAAAAAAACAATCAGGAATTATTTTAAAGCTAAAACAAGTTGTGCTGTTTCGGAGCCTCTATTGGTTTCCCAGATGATTCTAAAAAGCAAATAAGAATTTTAAGCATCATGAAATTTGGGTATTTTCACACACCCTATTGAGTAAATTGCTTTCTTTGAATTGTTGGAATAGTGAGGTGCACAGAAAATGAGCATCCTGGAAAATATCAGGTAAAATGGTAAAGCATTTTTTCAACAATTTAAAAGGTAAAATGCAAATTTTATGTACTCTTAGTAGATAAATGTGTCCTATTTTTTTCCTTTTATGGAAATATGTGTAATGAAGCTCTAGATTGAGCCACTTGCAATTGCACTGGGCAGCTGTTGAGATGGCACTGGAATTTGTATGGGATGCTTTAACATAGATGCCATTCTGCAAGGTAGCAGACTCTTATCCTACACAGGCACAGTACTTTATTTTTCTTTAAACTCTACCTTAGTTTACCTCTGAGCACCTGCTGAAAAGCTTTTTTAGGATCAGAGCCAGACTACTTGGCATTTTGCAAAAGAAAACCTCCAGGCAGCCTTTTGTCCTTGCAAAATATACATCATTTGCATTAGGGAGGGTGGAATTTTGGGTATCTTTGCTTCTGCTGAGCCGAGTACCAATACCAAAGAAACAATCAGCTTGCTCTTCCTTTGCCTTCTAATGGTGTTCTCCAAAGCATTTGCCACGAGATGCTATTGGAAAACAATATTGGTGGAGTAGATTCCTAGCTGGGGCTCTAAGGTTATTTATGACTTCTTCCCTTCACCTCAGTGCCAGGTTTGCTTGCTCTGAGGTAGTTGTGTGGTGGATAGTGAATTTATAAGAAGCACTCTGCTTGCTGTCAGTGTTTTGGTTGAACTCCTATGGCTGTTTAAGGCTTTTTCTTTATTTCAATGCAAGTTCTGTCTCACCTATTAAACAGATACAGTACTTTTGAGTGTGGGAAGTTTTACTTCATTTTTTAATGAAATTACTTGCATCTGAAGGAGCTGGTAAGAAAGTGAAGGTGAACATATAATTAATTTAAGGAATCGAGTGATTCCTTCTCCTCTTTTACTTTGACTCTCTGATAATTTTTTTTCCTTAACACCCTGTAATGGGAGTTCTTTTGAATTATTTCTGCTTAACTCCTCATCTTCAGCAAGGAAGCAAGCTTGCTGAAGGAATGTAGAATGCAGAAGGAGCAATGTTTAAAGTCTCTGATCCCAAGGATTATCTTCATATGAGTTGCAGGTGCCATGAGTTGGCAGCACTAATTAATGACAACAGATCCAGTTGCCTTTGGGGAGGAACAGAACAGTGCTGGGCACCTGGTTATTCATTTTCTGACCTACAAATTCCTCCACCTTCTCCTAACTCCATTTAACACTGTCAGTGCTGCTTGTTAAGTCCCACATCTAAATCTAAAGCTGTGATATATTTTGCTCTCAGTTTTTAGTGGAAGTCTTGGTGAATCTCAATGCTGGGGAGAACTGGTCCTGTACAAAACCAGACCTTCCATTACACACTATTGACAACAAAAATACAACAGAGATACAGTGCAGATATCTTATTTAAAAATCTGTTATTTCAATGGCAGGGGAAAGGAGTAGACTGGTGTAGAAGGTTGTGTCTAGTAGTAGAGACAGTCATCTGTTCTAGACCCAGGTTTGCAGAATTATACAGGTATTTTCTTTGGCATATGTTGTCCTATACAGTAGCTATGTGTTCGTTCCCTACTATTCTGTTCTCTCGAGGCTTTAAGGAGAGGGGTTACCATGAGCAGCTGCAGCAACAGCACCAGCAAAAGCAGCAGGCATTGGACCCTCGATTTCCTGTGCTGAGCTGAGCCTGTGCAGCGCCTGGGGTCTCCTGGGTTGTAGACATCTGCCGTTTGCGTATCTCCGTCCTCTCTGATCCCATGGGCTGCAAGACAGCAAAAGAAGTGGGACGTAAGAAATCGTTCTTTTGTTTGCTCTAGGAGTCTTACCAAGCAGAAGGGCACAGCTCCAAAAGAATTGAAAAGCTAAATGCCTGATTTTCCCCCATGGAAGTTCTTAGGTGTTGAATCTTTTGGAAGATTCACTCATTTAAGTGCTGAGCTGGAAGGCAAAGGGCTAGTGAATTCCTCACATGGGTGGGAATCCAATGAGAAGGGAGTGGTGAAGCAGAGAACAAAACGTACAAGTGAAGAGCTCTTGGCACAGTAGTATATAAGCCTAGGAGTTGAAATGGTTTTCCTGAGGTTTTGACTGTAAGGCCAGTCCTAAGGAAAGTGGTACAGAATAAAGGACGTTAGGGCCTTTTTCTTTTTTTCCCCTTGATTAGCCAATGCACAGCCCTGATGATGCTTGAGTGAGACACCTGAGCTCTCCTGAAAGTGTGGCCTTTGGTGAGTATTGAGGATGTCTCAAATGTGCTGGTTGCTCTTGCAGCAAAGTAGGGAGGGCCAAAGCTCACTTCTCCATTGTAGGTCTGACTGACACAGTTTTTTGAAGCATTTTTCTCTCATGAAGGAATCAATGCTTCTGTAAATATGAGGAGAAAACACAACTAGATGATAATAATTACAGTTGACCCCCAAATGAAGACGGCATGAAACAATTTTTAGTGGATGCACTGGTTGGTTTTTTTTGCACTGTTCTAGGAACCCATTTTGGAGGCTGCATTTTGCAGATTGTGCAGAGAATTGGTGTTGATGAAATGACAACTCCCCTTGAAGTCCCTGTCCCTTTCTGACCTATTTGTCTTTGAGCTTCACATTTGCTCTACAGCATTTAATAATGCTCTCCCTGTTATGCCAAGGGTTGTGCCATATGTGACAGATGTCTTTTATAGATGAAATGCCAGCTTGTACAAAGATGAGTATGTCTTCACTTTATTTGTATTTAATTTTTGAATACATAACTAGTCATCCTTCTATGTCACAAGATCCCTTTCTGTGTACGTTTGTTTTAGGTTGCTAAACCTTCCTTTGAGGCCATGGCAGTTGTAAGGGAATTAAAATTAGCTGCTACCAATTTTGAGTTCTTTTTTAAATTGATAATTGAATATCAGACTTGGATCTAATGAGATGAATACTAGGGGCTTAAAAGTTGTCTTTCTTTCTAAAATGTTCAGCCAGGTTTAGGAAATACTGTTGTTGTAACTTGAGGGGGAATGTACAGGCTTTGTCATGGACTCAACAGAAGTGTCAGGAGAAGAAAGGAGGTTATTTTAGCAGAGTGCAGCATTACGTTTTGCTGCACTTTGGCTACTGGATGTGGGGTTTTTTAGATGCTGAATTTCTTTCTGTCTTATAGAGCTTAATAGTTTTTGTGTTTGTGAGAACCACCCACTCTCTCAAGAGACAAATGCATGACATGGTGAGCAGAAGATGCACCTGTTTTGCAGGAGGAATAAAATACAAGAACAACAATACAGATAGAAATTATAACCCATTTTGAAACTCTGTAGATCCAATATGACAGGCAATGCCTAAATGACCGGAAATATAAAATCAGGAAAAGAATGTAGCTTCCAACACCTCCCCCCACCAAAAATAAATAAATGTGGAAGAATAAATGTGAAATGTAGAATGAATTTGTAGATTCAGGTTTCTTTCCTTCAGAATTTCAGAGTCACAGGAATAGAATGAAAAGTTAAGTATTAATTTCCTTCCACATACCTATACTTTTTTCAATAGAGTGTTTTCATATTTCAGTTAGAAAGTGAAAGCATAATAAAGCAGTATTGGAAAGATAATATATCTAACAATATTTCAGACTCCTTTGGACAGTAAACAATTATTATTGATTGGAAAAATCAGATTGGATTCAGACATGCTATTTATATAGCCTAATCCATACACTCTTGAGATGTTTTATGTAGATAGTTCACACATTCGTATCTCTAATCCATAATTGAACTGATGGTTGTCTGAGTAGAAAATCTAATTCGTCTAATTGAACTGGTGATGGTCTGAGTAGAAAATTTGGTTCCTGTTGTCTGCTTTTTTTTTTTCCAAGAAGAAATGTATAGGATGGGGAAAATAGGATGAGTACATTACTCGTCCCTGCCTCATTCCACTGTGACTTGATTCAACAGATCTTTCTGGGTCCATTCTTACCATTCCAGGTGGTTCTTTGGAATTTTCTTTGAAATCTTTAATGAAAGTGAAGAATGTGTAAGTACCTGTGTAGCAAAAACTGCCCAGCAGCATCATGTCTTTGTTTCACTTTTGAATCATAGAGTATCTATGACTTGTGCAGAAAATTGTAGGAGTTTGTGTTAATCTAGAAAGAAGAACTGAGAAGTACATTCATCTTCTAATCAGTAGAAGCTCATGATGTTCTATTGCCCTCTCTTTCATTCAGAGATAAATAATGAGTTAGCCTCAGCAAAATACAATCTAGGCTCAATGTTATATAATGGCAAAGTAGAGAACTGAGCAGTGGTGCAGGTTATTACAGGGTTTTAGAAACTCCTTTGGAGCAAATAGTATTAAGACCCTTAGGACAAAACCATGTCAAGCTGGTTCAGGTTCACAGGACAAGCAATAAGTGATCCATCCCAGCGCTGGTTTTTTAACTTCATTCTTCCCTGCTCTTGTATTTTTTATTTTTCAAATGAAACTCTGGCTCTATCATCAAACACATTGTTCTATATACACCTTTTTCTATGTGGACCGGCTCCTGTTGGGCACATAAGTGTGATTAATCTGCAGGAGAAGTGAATGTCTTGCATCACGTGTAGGGTTTTTTGGTTCATCCTCTAACTAGAATTGCAAACTAAAGTTGTGCTCAAGTTTGCAGCATAATTTGTTGCAAGTGTGTAGTCTAGTTTGGTAATTCCAGACACGAGGCCTGAATGGACAGGAAGACATAGTCTCTGCCTAAGAATATGTCAAAATTTCTTACCCATATTTATGGATATACACTGGCTTTCTAGATTCCTTTGCTTTTTTTAAAAAAAAAAAAAAGAAAAGGTAAACCAGGGAAACCCAAACCTTACAATTTTGTAGCTGTGCATGGTGATACTACTCCCTCTCTGCTTGCAGTGAGCTAATGACAGAGCCATTAGTGGAACACAAACAGAAAAGCCTTATTTTACATATGTAAATGTATTTCTGCTACTTCTAGTATATCCCAAATGCCACTATGGGGAATGGAAGTTTTGCATCACACTTTGCTGCTGCTTCTTGCTGCAACCACCATAGCTGTGTAATGAGCCTTGCCAGGCAACATCTTGAACTACTGTTCTGAGTTGCGTTGTGTGCAGGAATGGGTAATAGATTTAGCAGCAACTCCAGGGAATATTATTTGTAGGAATTAACAAAATTCCTTGCTCCTTTGTAGTACAACTCACATTAGCAACAGTTCGAACAACAGCTTAACTGACTTGTGGACATGTGGGAACTGAGGTGTTTTGTTTTTTTTTTTGCCTTCAGTAGACTTCAGGTGCCCAGAGCAAAAAGGAGAGAGGTTTTTTTAAGCCTTCTAGTAAAAAGGTCTTCTATTCATATAATTTTACAGTTGTTAATATGGAACATCAGGTGGTCTGACTGGGTAATGCAGTAAGTGTAAAACCAATTAGAAAATCTAGTACCTGTGTATCAATTCTGAGACTCACAATATATATTAGTTGAAGAATTATTCACCTCTGGCACCTGCTGCTATAGCACATGGTACCAGTGATTGGTGACCCTTTCAAGTTTATTAACCCACAGTACTAGGCCAAAGATTACCTACTGTAATCAAAGTGAGTGGAAATGTGACTCCTAATTTTTCAAGAAGGCTTTTCTTACTTTTTAGGCTGATATTGTGGGTGATCTGCTTGTTTTAATAATGAAAAGTCTGAATTGTCAACAGCATTTTGATCTAATAGTTTAATTTAATGTTGCTAAAGGAATGACATATATTGATACATATGTTTAGCTAAAAAGTTTTCTTTTCTTATCCTGTGAGAATGCCTTCAGCAGACCCACAAATGGTAGAGTGGGGAAGTAGCATGAGGCCCATGGCTGTTGTTCCCCCCTGCCAGCTGCTGCATTTCATAAGGAGTGTAAGAGGTAGCCTAAACTTCTCTCTACAACCTGACTGTGATGCTTAAAAAACCATCTCTGTTTACTTAAAACAGTAGTGCAACGTTGCAAAGAAAAGCATGTATGGAGCTGATCAGGAAAACATTAATTGCAGCAATCAGTAGGAAGACTTTCGAGCTCAAAGAACTCCGAGAACTTCCTTTGTGAGGAAACCAAGGTGTACAGCCATCCTCCTACACCTGGCACTGTCAGGTAGGTCACTGAAATCTGGTATAGGTCTGTTTTTTAGTCAATACGGCATTGAAGTGGGAAAGAACCTGTGGTTGAACAGATTTTACCTTGTAGAGAAATTTTAAAATGCTGTTAGAAAAGAATTAATTAACTGGGTCCATTTTTTGTAAACATCAGTGCAAATGTTCTTCTATCACCTTATTAGCAGGTGTGCACTTTGAAAATGGCAATTGGTAAATACAGCTCGTTGTCACAGCAGCCTCCCAGGACAGTTGCTTATGTGGTCAGCTGACACTCTCAGAAGATAGAGGTAGTCTTTCTAAGGTTTTCACTTTGCTTGGCATGCAATTGGTATTTAGTTTTAAATGGATTTTTTAATGACCAGTGTCAAGTATTTTGTTTCCTTTCCCTGAACAATCAAATATAAATATGTCCATCAACAAAGAGGATTTTCTCTTTGGAACTTCAAGATCTTGTTGTGATGAGAGAAAATTCCATCGTGGTTTGTATTCATTGAATTTTGAAGTATTAATGCTAATTACATATAGTGTGTGTTAATGCTAATTACATGTACATGCATGAAAAATTACATTTTTCAGCTGCTGAAAGACTGTATCACTTCACTATGGCCAGTGAAGACAAGGGAATTTATACCAGATACCAGCTGAGGATCTGATCTGGTACTTGCATTTATGCTGCAGAGAAAACTGTCTTTGTATCTTGGATTGGACTTAATACCATGTGGTGCTAAGCAGGGGTGTTCTGAATTGTCAGAAATGCCTTTCTTCCAAATCTGTGTGTGTGTATATATATATATATTCTTTTTTTTTAATTATTTTTTTTTAATAAAGAATCCTCCTTCTGCTTCCTGAATGCATTTAAACATCTGGTTACAGTGGGAGTTTTACTATATTACTGAAAGTGACTTTTTCCATCTTACTAAGGGAATACAGAGAGTCAATGTGTATCGGTGTGCATAAACTATTGTTCTCTGTTTCTGATCTCACTGAATAATTTTGCTTTTATTCTTTGAAAAAACTTATGTTTCAATGATAAAATGAATTCTGGAGGTGGATATTTTTTATTTCTTCCAGGGTAATTTAAGAATGTTTAGATTTGTAAATACATCTATTTAAATCTTTAGAGATACAGACTATGAGATTCTGTTCTTGCGATCCTTGCAAGTTCAGGAAGACCAAGATTTCTCAGGTTCAAGCTCAAATCACAGTGCTGTTTTTGTTTGGGTTTTGATTCTTTGGTTTTCTGGGTTTTTTTTTAAGCCACAGGAGTAATTACACTGAGGTCTAGTGCTTTGCCTTGTTGAGACTGAGGCAAGGTTGTATTTCTGCTTCAAGGTACGTGAGGAAGGTCTAGCAGCAGAACTTACCTCTGAGCCCCAATGAAGGGTTTCAGCAACCTGTTTTGTGACAAGCTTATCCCCTAATACACCTGGCGTTCCAAAACCTTGGATGCTCCGTGATCTCTTGTTTAATTCCCTGTTACCTTTAACTCCTTTACCAGGCTGCTGTACTACAGGAGAACGCCATAGCCTAGAATTTGCCTCACTGAGGAAGAATAAACCGATTAAATATTGCTTGTCTTTCTTTGGGTTATCTCCTTCGTGCCAAACTCGAAATTTCACTGCTCTAAACTCCCTGTACCTCTTTTATCCTCTCAGATTTCCAGACCTCTCAGAAGGTGCTATGAGAATGAACAAATTGTATGAGAACCCTCTGTGCTGGATGTTCCCTGCACTTTGAGAACTGGGGTCTGCCTTCTCTGTTCCCACCATCTGGAGCGGCTACATGCCTTGTTTGAAAATGGGTTAGAGAAGGAAAAGAGCATTAGAAAACTGGAGATGGACCGCTATCTTGTACATGTTTTCTAAGGAACCCAAAAGTAGTTTTAGACTACTGATGGAATGAGGTGAGGTAACTTTAACCAAAGGACTTCAACCTCTATCATCTCATTCTCTGTTTGAACTGAGCCTGGGTACGGTTTTAGCCAATAGCTGGGTATAATACGAAAGTGAACCTTCGTGTTCACTTATCAGTGACAGACTAATGACAGCACTCTCAAAGACACCTATGTCTGCTTGCTGAGGGCTTTGGTAGCCATAATTTAATAGAAAAAATATTTTCTGGTTCATATGGGTAGGGAAGGGCCAAAAGGTGCTATTCTGATGGTTCTCAGGTAGTCAGTGGGGTCTGATACTGCTAATATTGAGTCACTGTGAGGAATTAAATCCTTGATTGGGACAGTCAGTCAGTGTTCAGATGGCAAGAGGAGTTTCTGTTCCAAAGGTCCTCATAGTGCTGGTGTTGGCTGGACCAAGTGAGACTGAATCATGAGTTGTTGCACAGTTCATACATCCAGCTGTCTCGTGCTCTGTGGGACTGCTCCAGCACATGTGTGATCCATCCCTAGTGATTATCTTGAGCTACATACAAAACATCTTCTACCTAACTAAACTGTGTACATAAATCTGTCCTATGTGGTCATTTCTGTGTCTGCAGGAAGTTTCTTCTGGCTACTTACAAGTCTCCTCTGACTCCCTGCAGTCTATGCAGAACTGGACTGATTTTGTAGCCGTGGAGTCTCTGGATATTCTCCACCCTGGGTGTTAATCAGCACCATGAAACATAAAGAAACTTGTCTAGGCAGAGCAGGTCCTCCCTGGAGAAATCCACAGAACTGTTCAAATTCTGCATGGAAAGCACCAATTAGTCAAATGCTTAAATGAGATAGGGGAGTAGGAGTTGAGTTGATCAGCTTCTCTCCAGTTGTTTCACTGTTTCAAGTCAATCTAATGTAGGATCTATGCAGATGCCTAGGAGCGGAGTTTCTTTATCTCCCAGGGAAAGAAATGTCCTCTATGTAATGATAATAACAAATTTAGTCCTTTCTAAAATTGTCCCTGAAGAGCAACGAAACAAAGAGGAAAATTAGTGGCACATGTTCTTGCTTCTTATCCAGCAAGATGGCATCTATGAATCATATAAAAAAGTACATGCTCATATTATTGAATGCTAACAAGTAATTAAAAAAAACCCAACAAACAAACAAACAAAAAACCCCAAACCCCCAAGACCCCCAAAACAACGAGAAAAGTTCAAGGGTTTAAGAAAGCATCTGAAACACTACTTTTGACATTAGTGGATAAACCACTATATGCCTTAAGAATAATACTGCGATTATGAAATAAATATGTCTGTCATACCTTTTCCATTCCAAAGCATGCCTATCTAACAGTCAGATTATGAAGCATTTCTGTATGTAGCCTTATAAACACAAAGGAATGTAAAGGTCAGGAGTGAAAATTATCTCCCTGGTTAAAAACAGCTCAGATGATATTTGGCTTAGTTGTAACATTTATAGTATTTGCTAATCTCTCAGCAAAAAGGTGGGCTACCAAGAAAATAGCATTCCCAAGGGAGGAATATTTAAAATATAACCCACAAATGTCAAATTTAAAAACAAAACCAAACCTCAAATAATAAAAAAAAAAAAAAAAAAAAAGGAAAAAAACAAAAAGAAACCACAACCAAACACAAGAATATGCAGAAGGTTGTGGTCAGCTTTACACTTTTGTCTCCATTCTATGCTAAAGCACAATGACATCTCAGCTTGAAATGCAAAGATTCTATTATTTAAACATAATTACTTAGACATAATGTTTCCTTCTTGTACATGTTACAATCAGGCAGGTGTGCAAGCTTTCTTCTTGTCCCCAGGGCTGATTTGCATGGCCACAGCATGAAGCTTTTGCAGTAACTCCACAGCCTGAGAAGCCCTGTGCTATAACGCTAGCTGACAGCCCGTTGGAGTGAGTGCACAGATCCAAACTCCATTAAAGCAACGGAAACCACCTATTGGTGTCAGCAAGCTTTAGGTAAGGTTATATAACTCTTGCAATTGCTGCTTTGTCTTTGGATCCTCCCAATAATGATAACCAGTGAATTGAAAGAGAGATTCAGTCCTTATCTACTCATAAGAGGCTTGCAACTGGGGTCAAGCTCCAAGTACATCTCTGCATCTGTATTTTAACAATTCAGATATACGTGGGGCTGTAACATACTCCCACTGAAGTCTGTGGTGGATTGTTGTCAGCTAAAATATGAACAGGAAACTGGATGCTCGTGCTTCTTCCTCTTCATTGACAAATGTGACAAGCAGGCTTTCTGCATCAAGCAGTGTGCTATTTTAGATAGAGAAGAATTCTAATATATGTTAATGAACTCGCCCACACATATGCACATGCTTTAGGCATAGTTGTCGGATTGCCCACTTAGTAAGTTCAGAGCAAGAGCTCTTTGAAAGTTATTTTGTATTACTGGAGATTTGGCATATTGTGGTGGGGTGACTGAGATGGCTGAGAGTCTGTGAATGCAAGACAGAGGTTAGAAGAAAGGAGACTGTTAGCCACATGGAATAAACCAGCCTTTTATGTCACTGTTGTGCCCAAGTCTGTCAAAGGCTTAAGTGGATAAACTTGCAAAAGTGTTATCCTTCTATGAGTTTAACTAAAAATTCTGGGATGCTTTTATGTTAGATGTCCAGAAATTGAGTGCCTTTACCTGTTTTACTTAATTTATTTTTCCAGAGGAGCAGGAGCTCAGAGGAGCTGAGTTGATCTATTCAGCTTAAAGCATCACTTTACATTTCAGACTGAATGGCTGAAAGTGTATCACACCCACATAGTAACAGGTAATGGTGCCTTGATCATGTCACCTCTAACTAAGGTATTTTTCTACCAATGATTGAGACATCTGCTCCTTTTTCTTTGGTATTCTGTGCCACTCAGTTGGCCACTACATCAGCCCACTGTCTGCAGAAAACTTCCTGCACTAAAGTCTTTGAGTAAAATCTGACTTTCTTGTTAAGAAACCTAGTTACTTGATGTTTCAGTGGGATTTTTGTGGTTTTTTGTTTTTTTTTTTCCGTTTGGTTGGTTGATTGTTTGGTTTTGGTTTTGTTTGTTTGTTTGTTTGTTTTTCTTAGAGAGGGATGCCCTAGATCTCCTCTGGATAAAGAATTTCTTTACTTTGGATTTTATCACAAGAGACTTCATTGAAATTGTTGCTCTAACATGTAATTAGCACAGTCACTCTCTGCCATTATTTTTCCTGTAATATAGGAAAGACATGAAAGAATTCTTTACCAGTTGCACAGAAAAAGCAACCTGTTGTTCTAGTCCAGCCAGTTATGTGGATGCTATGACAGTGGAGCAGTATGAACATAAGTATGGATATAACTTTGTCCCATGCTGAATCCCTTCACAAACTAGGTCGTTGCAAACTGCAATTAAGTTAAATCAGTGTCAAGTCCTTCTCCTCTGCACAGCACAAGCTGTCAGCATCCCTTGCCTTCTCTTCTATGGCATCTGGAGTCTGCCTTGGTGGATGTATGTCAGTCACACTGGCTGATCAGCTCTCTTGGAAGCAAAAACAAAAAACCAGGCTTCTCTAGTGCTGGGAGTTTTGCCCCTGTTTCAACCCTGCTTTTTCTGGCTCTGATGTCAGAGAAAGTTTCTGCTCCTAGTTATTTTTATGCAGCTTGCTTTAAAAAAAAATAAAAATTCATCCTAATACTTTACAAACGTCTCTACTATGCAGTGAAACTGGTGCATGTAGCAGATTACTCTGCTCACTCCCATCATCTCCTACTGAGCACTTGGTGGCATTGTGCTTAATTATGAATGGTCTCCAAAAAGCCCATTTTACTGTACTATGAAGTGACTCATATCACACAGAAGCTCTGACAACTCGCCCTGGGTACTGGAGGCACATGGCGCTGTATTAGTTGGTGACTCATTTCATGTTGTACTTGGTGCTGAGATCTGACTCATATTGAACTGTGTGAGGAGCTGACTGACATTGTACTGGTCTGAAAGCTGGTTTGAATTGGGATGACTCATCCTGGAGTGCATTAAATGGTGATTCACATACTGTTTCCTATTGATTCCGATTGTCGCGATTCACTTCGGATTGTACTACACTGGCATCTGGCTGCTCTGGAAGGACGGGCAGAGTCATAGTGACCCTCTGTCTGTGAGCTCAACAGCAGTGCCAAATGGCACAGTGTCAACCAGGAGGAGTATTACCCAAGTCAATTTAAAGCTGAAGTAAGATCAAAATTTGGCTTAGCACACCATCCCTTTGGCCAAGACACTTTATCTTTGCTTCACCTGGCTCTGACAAGCTTTGAAACATGCCTACAAACAGCAAGTGAGGAGTCTTGAACCTCTAAGAACCCTCCTACTTCTGAATGCCAGGAGATCTCCAGAGTATTTTCAAGACTTGCAGCCTCCTTTGTCACTTTTCTTAGTGACAGAAAGATGGGATGAATTTTTATAAGTGACTGAGTAGTGGTAGTTGCTTGAACACTTTAAGTTCATCAACTTGTGACCTGGACTCCAAGAGCCACAGGCACCTTATACTCTGAAAACTCCTTCCTGGTACTTTTAGCTAAGCCGTCAGACATCACTACTCTAAAATATGTCCACTGTTCTATCCAAGGGGTAAAGAGGTGTGTAACAGCTGAGGTGATGCTTCTGTGTTTAAGTACTTGGGGACCCAGAGTAAAGACATCAAAGTAGGTATTGATATGGGGTAGAGAAGAAACTAAAGGGGAAATAAAGTAAATGTTCTCTTACCTTTGAGCATTTCATAAAACACAGTGCTAGTTTTACATTCAGTTGGCTTGAACATGTTCTGAGTTTAGAAAGATACTCCTAATTTTCAACTGATCACAACAAGGACTCTTTGAGCTGATACTGATTCTGATGCTGCGTTTAGTTGAACTAGTGTTTACTGGTTTTTGGTCCTACAGCACAGCAAGGGTGTAACTAGCACCACAGTATGTAGCTCTGGAGAGCACTGGATCTGACATTCTGTTCGTGCAATGGGCACAGAGGTACAAGGAGACTCCTCACTGTTATGTCACAGTGATGGTGTGGTATGAAAAGTTTTGATTTTATGTTTTTCAACAGCAAAAAGGAAATAATGGAACAGTTGCATCAAGTAAATTACATAAGTATTAAATTACTGTAACTCCTACTGAAATGTACAAGGATAATCTTATTTCACTTTCTGCATCTGTGTCCAATTTTCATTACTTGCTTTTTCTTACCCACCGACATTACCTAATGACAGAGCTCAGGAAGAGCTCTTTCTCTCCCCTGAGGATGCATGATGAAGCAGGCTGATACTGGAAGAGTCGCTATGAGAGCACTCGCCTGTTGCTGCTGATCTTTCTAACTTTGCAGGGGAGCCCGGGGCCCCGGGAACGGACGCACCGCGGGACTGCCCTCACGGCGGGGCGCGGGGGGTCGGATGCTGCTTTATCTTCGGTCGCACCCGTGAGAAGGGGTAGGAGGGCTCCTGAGCGCATGGCGGGGCCCGAGCCGAGGTGCTACCTGCGCTGAGGCCAGGGAGGTGGCGCGGTGTGGGGTGCGATCCCGCCCCGGGGAGGGGTCCTGTCGCCGCTCCCGGAGCCGCAGTCAGCCGGGAGCCACCCGGGCTCTGCGCTGGGGGCGCGGTGGGAGCGACCCGGGGAGCCCGTGGGGAGGGTCGGGACCGCACGGGACGGGGTGGGGCAGTACGAGCCCGAGCGCCGGTCGCTCGCGTCTTGCAGCTCCCGACTCTCCGGGAGACCAGGGAAGCGCCTTTTGCGCCGGATCCCTCCGGTTCCTCCCGGGGAGGGTGGCCGCAGCCTTTCGCTGCTGGAGCCACGGGCGGCAGTGCTGCCCGTCCCGTCCCGTCCCGCCGCACCTGGGGAGGACCCGGCTGCGGCGCGGGGGTCGCGGCTGCCGGCGAGGAACCCGCGGCTGCCCGGACCGCAGGACCGAGGTGCCCGGGCGGCACCGAGCGCTACTTACTGTGTCGGCGACGGGGCCCCGCTGCGCGTCCTCGCCCGCTTCCCCTCCGGACCCGGTGGGATGGGCGACCGGGACCGGCGGCTCGCCGGCCCCACGCATGCGGCCGGGCCCCGCGGGCTCCTCGCACGGTGCCGCCCGCGGGTGGGCTCCGCTCGCCGAGGCCGAAGCCGAAGCCGGAGGGAACGAGGCCGGCAGCCCGCGGTCCCCGCCCCGGCCCGGCCCGACGGTGCGAACAGCGGGGGCCGCCGCGGCTCAGGGCCGGGGTGCTAGGGGATTAGGGGCGGCAGCGCCCGCACCGCGGCGGCGGACCGAGGGGGCCGCGGGGGCAGCCATGGGGCCGGCGCCGCAGGGAGAAATGCCGGAGAGACCGGCGTGGGAGCGTGTGAGGGGAGCGTGCGTGAGAGTGTGTGTGTGTGTGTGTGCGTGTGTGTGTGTGCGCTGAGGGGAGGGGGTGGGAAGGGCTTGGAGAGGCGGCGGTGCCGCCGCGGGGCTCGGTACTGGTGCTTCAGTGTTCACAGATGCCTTACGGGAGAGCCGGGCTTGTCAACCCGCGGCTGGAACACGGCCGCATTTTAAGTGACTGCAGGGATACACATCTTCCCATCCCCCAGCTGCCTCCTGCCCCCCGGCGGCGCACAGCTCACCGCCGCCGGGCTCTCCCGGTCAGCGGGCAGGTGTGACCGGGCAGCGGCAGCCCCGCAGCGCGGCCCCGGGGAAGGCGTGTGCCGGGGGCCGCCGGGCTCGGCTCTCACCCCGCTCCGCCGGGGCGGCCCTCTCAGCAGCGGCGCCCTTGCCAGCATCGCCACGTTTTGGGGATTATCTCACCGATAGCGATCTGCCGCCTCCACCCCCCGGGCAGTCTCACATGCCGTCTGCCGCGACACGGGTTTAACGGGACGACTGCGGCTGGCTAGTGCCACCGCCGTCCCCGGGCAGGGCGACACCGTCTTCCCGTGATACCCAGACCGATCCGGTGCGTGAACGTTCTGCGCGTTCCCGGTTCCCGGAGCTGGACTCCCGGTTGCCGTCGGGGCTGTTCGCTTGCCGCCCGCGCACCGGGTGCGGAGCACGGCGGCCACAGGAGCCGCCCCGCTGGAGCCAGCGGACCCGGGGAGCGCTGCGGACGGCAGATGGGGAGCAGCGGGCTTCGCCTGTAGCGCCCGCGGTTCCCAGCCGCGGGAGCTCGCCCTGCGCCCCCGAGACTCCCACGCCGGTGCCGGTGCCGGCTTGGGGGCACGTGGGCGGACAGCGCCTTCCCTGGTGCGGGGAGGAGGAGGAGGAGAAGGATGAGGAGGAGGAGGAGGAAGGGGCGGACGCGGCCCCACGAGCGGTACTCACGGCGCCGAGAGGCTCGGGGGCAGCGCGGGGCTGCGGCGGCGCGGCTCCGTGGCACGCC
>JAWWTY010000077.1:111480504-111554212 GCA_035222235.1 Margarornis squamiger | reverse complement strand
GCCGAGAGGCTCGGGGGCAGCGCGGGGCGGCGGCGGCGCGGCTCCGTGGCACGCCGGGCATCTCCGGCGCTCCGTGGGGAGGCGGCTGGGCGGCGGCGGCGGCGGGGCCGGGGCGGGGGCCGGAGGCGGCTCAGCCCAGCGGCCCCGCAGCAGCGCGGCCAGCGGGCAGGGGGCGGCCGCCCCGGGCCCGGCCAGCAGCGCCGCCAAGCCCGCGGGGCAGAAGCGCAGCCTCGGGGCGTCTCGACGGGGCGCCGAGACGAAGCGCTGGCAGGGCCGGCGGGCGGGGAGCTGCGGCCGCAGGAAGGGGCTGGAGAGCAGAGCTGACAGCGGGACGAGGGGCCTGGCAGGCCTCGGAGTCTACGGCGTGCGGGGGAGGTGTGGGAGCGGGGGTACGGGGCGGGAAGAGAGAGAAAAAGAGAGAAAGAAACACAAAGTGAGCATCACCCGGGGAGGAGGGCAGGCGGGGACCCTGCACAGCCCAGCAGAGCCTCTCCACCGCGGTGCTAATCCGAGGGCTGGAGGGGTGGCAGCCTTGAACTCCCACCGTCTACCCCTGCAACCCTCGCAGGCACGCTCTGTTTTTTTAATTTTTCTAAGCCGGCCCTTTAGGTGGGGGCTGGAGGAGACCTCTCGTAGCCAGACAGTGCCCCTTGGAGTTCGGGGCTGGCAGTAGTGTCAGAGGAGCACGAGGAAGATGCTGGCCACTTACTGCTTACACGAAAAGAGCATGCCCCCAAAAATCCCCTCCCAAAAAGCCAACCGCAGGCGACGTACGGAGGTGCGGCAGCGGCGGGCGGGCGAAGCGGCGGGCAGCGGAACGGGGCAGAGCCCCTGCCGCCCGGCCCTGTCCAGGGTCCTGACCTTTCCCCGCCGCCTCCCGCGGTCGCTGGGGAGCTCAGCCAGCCCGCCCGGGCCTGCAGGCGGCAGGACAGCGTGACCTTGCCCTTCTTTGCTGAGTGCCACTGTCCTGCAGAGTGGGAGCCGCCTTGCTAGAGCATGAGCCCTGAGTAGAAACGGACAGAAATCACCGCCATGTGGGCTCTGCCTCTCTTTTTTTCTAGAAATGATTTCTACCCTTTCCTGTTCAGGGCTTCATTTTTTCAATCACAGTCCAGCCATTACCAAAACATTGTTCCTATTTCTGGCCTACAACCAGGCATCAAAGAGACAGGGCAGAACTAAAATCTGCACAGTTTGAAGAAAGTCCTCGCCACAGTGATGGCACTGCCCTTGAAGGCCAAAGGCTACTGCAGTGGGATAACACGGCTGTGGTGCCATTGATGCCAGGGGAAGGTGCTTATCAGAGCAGAGACTAGCAGGAAAAGCTACCATTCCAGCACAGAAGGAGAGTTTGCTGTTGCTTAGCAGCAGAGACTTCCCTTAGGTCTGCTTGGAGAGGTGAACTAGGGTAGAAATTGGACAATGTTCCCAGGAGAACGGAAAAAGTAAAAAGGTTTGTTCCCAGACCACAACTTCAATATTTCTCCATTCTGGAAGTAAGGAGCCTTTATGCAAATCTCTGCTGTTTTGGTCATGGCAGAAAGCATGCAACCGAGATGTTAAATAGACTTCTGTGCTGAACTACAATTGCCAAGGCCCAGACAGGACCTATAGGGGTATTACAGGCTTGATAATTAGGATTACATGATACTGCCTCACTCTTTGGCAGAGAAAAGGGAAGAAAGTCTCAGTAAGTGTACCAAGGTGGTTGTTCATGTGACCTAAGACCAAGTTCAAAACACCTGTTAACACCACTTGCCTTTGAATTCAGGTCTTAGTCACTCTGCCAGGAAGGCCAGTCATTCATCCTGGTGAGTAAATGTGACTCCTCTAAGACCTCTCTAAACTACTGTCCTAGATGGCTTTCTAAATCTTAGCAGCAATGCTTGAACAAGATCAGGTTTAAAATGCTGCCATAGTGTAACCTCTTTGTAAGGTGTGTTCTTGCACCATCATCCTTTGCATTTCTCTTGGAAGAGTCACGATCTGTTGTCCCTGCCCATGACTGGGGGTTTGGAACAAGATGGTGGTTAAGGTCCCTTCCAACCCAACCATTCTATGGTTCTAACTAACACCTTATTAAAGAAGGCTACTTTTTTTCAAAATTAATGATGCATAATGATGGCGCATAGTATCGTATAAAAATATGGTACTTATGTTCTCTAGCGTAAATGGTGATAGATAAACAAAGCCACCAAAGCTAACTGTCTTCCAGTGATTTATAGGCAAATCTGTCTATCTCTGTAGGCACTTACCTCTGCATCACCGCATGTGTACACAACCACCTAAATCCTGAAACAGCTGAGTGGTGTGGAGGCCTAATATCCTTAAAAAATTGGTAACATAGTCATCTTCTCTTTTCTCCCTGAATGATGGGTGCAGGCTGATGTCCAGCTGCATACAACAGAACTGAATAAACAAGTGCTTGGACTTTGATGAAATGGGATTTAAATTTGAGAAGGCTGAGAGACACAGACTGAAACCCTTTCTCTCTCTGAAAGGAATGTGAGCATGCATTTCTCATGTATAAAAGAAAAATCCCTCAGTCATCAGAGTAGCTTGCTCTGCATGCGCACGTGTGACCTTACTCTTGGTCCCCACTACTGCTCTACTTTGGTCAGGTTAATTCAACTTCACTAGGACAGAGAGAAAGCAAAATGTGAACATCCTGACAATTTAGCTAGGCATGGGAGTATTTGACCTGGCTCTTTCTCCTGTTCCAAACAATATATTATGGAAAAATGGAGAGTTTACATGTGGACTGTGTATTTAATAAAATCATCCCATATAGTGGAACCTTTGTGTGTACTGTACAAGGTAAATAATACACCAGGACTCACTTTCAATATTGATATTATCTACTGTTATATGAGGAATCAGAAAACCCACCTCCACCATTTACTAGACTTTCCTGAACATTTCACGTTAGTCTACATAAGCTATTGATAAACTTTCAGGAGGGAAGTCTATCCAGCAATCAGTACTTTTATTTTATACTATATCAGAAAGGTGTCCTTTATCTGAGGGTGTCCTTGCTATTTAATATTGTCCATTTGTATGTTTCTTTCTCCCTCTTTCTGCAAACTTGTCCTGTTAATATATTTTCCTAATTTTACCTTTGTGGAAATGAAGAAACCTCTCATTGTTTTTATTTATTTTATTTTTTACTGAAAACTTGTATGGCACCTTTTTTCCCCCAAATTTGTTCTCATGTTACAAGAAAGGTAGTATGTATCTGTATTTTAACAACATTGTATTCCAACATTCTTGCAGTCACACTTCAGCGGGTGACATAATGCACATGTTAGCTCTTTTGGGGCCTGTTTGGCTTTAACGTGTTAGGGCAGATTGCTGACCCTCATACCTGAGCTTCTGTGCCTTGCCCAAAGGGAGGTCATACGCATTTGTATGGGGGCTTATGGGTACTAGTCTATTTCAGTGTTTCCTGCTCACTTAAATTGTTAAATAGAGAGTTTCTAGACTGTTGAATGAAGCTGATTCATAGTGAATTAGGGAGCAGTTCAAACAGAGTAAAAAGCCATTTTTTACTTTTTTCCATTGACATGAAAGTGCACTTGTTACAAATCATTTTTAAGACTGAGGCTTTTCTGGGAGAGGAGATATTTTCAGAAGGAGAATGAGTTTCCAGGGACTTTAGCTGAACTTCAATATTCCTTATACATCATCAGTATTCTAGTACTTGCTTTCTTTTATCCCTTAAGAAAAACTAAAAATGTGAAAAAGAAAAGCACACAAAAGATGTGTTTAAATAATCATATTTTGAAGTGAACATAATAACAGTGATATTATGGGAATCAGCTTTGCTGAACTTTTAAATATTTGTATTTTTTCAACATCAGTTTCTTACAGGCATAAATAACTTTTCTTCATGGATCTATTAGTAATTGCTTTCAAATAGAAGATGTATGTTCAATGTTGATGGTAGGCAGAATAAACCAGAGCCTTCAAACATGTGAGACCAACTATGGAGTAGCACAGTTCCACAGAGCATTAACTAACTTGTCCTAGATGCAGGGATGCCTGTTAGTACTTAATTTTTCATCAACATTAATAGTGATGCATTAATTCACCAATGGAATTTATTTTGTGCAAGCCCAATTGTGAAAGTCCCACTGTGAAGTTCCTCCCAATGCTGTGTCATTTATAATGTCACAGCATGTGTCTCAGCCTTTTGCTGGAGGATTAAGTTTCCTCAAGATCTGTTGCTAAAACCTGTGATTGCATTAGGACTGACACTTAAAAAGTTATCATAAGATAACTTTTAGACTTGGTTTAGATCTCAGTGTAGGCAGAATGTTTTGCAGTTGGTGGCTCTGCTTAGTGCTTTGATATTTATTTCAGCACCATCAGGTTATTTTCTAGGGTGATGTATTTTCTCAGGGTTGTCCAGTCCCATATGTGTGTTCCACCAAAATTCTTAGCTGCAGTATTTATATCAGTCAGTCTCTGCTTTGAAGCCGTGGGAAGTCTGGGAATTAGCCTCCGCTGTCTCCACACAATTCTGTTTCTGTTCCACTCCTACATACCACGTCTTTGTTACTTCTACAGCTGAGGAAACTTAAAGAGAAATAACATTTGAAATGAAATTAAATATTAGAAATAAGGGTATGTTCTCTGGTAATAGGGCTGAATGCTGGGCTTCAGAGCATCAAACTCAGGTCAGCTACAGTTCTACTCCCCATTCTGGCCCCAGTCCAGCTGATGGGTGCAGATTCCATGGGGTTTGTGAGCCCTTGGATAGAGCTCTGTGGCCCAACTCATGTGCTTAAAATCCTTGGTGACTCAGAATTTCTGGCAGACTGACAGACTACCCAGGAAGTTGGTGGCTTGGGCAAAGAAGGTCTAATTAGAAATTGCAATATGACACATACAGAAAATAAAATATTTGCTGAAGTGTGACTGCATTAAGAAACTCTGTTTTTCATTTCATGTGTCATGTTTGGCAAATTGAAGCTTCACTATAATCTGTCTGACCCTCTCATCTGATGCATGAAAATAAATAATTAAAAATGCAGTGCCAAGTACATTTTTTAAAAATAATGAGGTTAACATACATCTCTAATTCTATAATTTTTTTCTTTTTTTTTTTTTCTTTCTTTCCCCAGAACCTTTGAATTATTTGGAATCATTAAAAATTCTTACAGGTTAGGCTTGATTTAAGAAGAAATATATCTTCCATCATGACAACTTTAAATTAATCTTTAAATCGTACTTAAAACATACTTTAAATCGTATGTCCCGATGACATGATAGACCCTGTACCAAATGTCTGGGCAAAATGTTGACCAGAAAAAGATTAGTTTCTACGTGCTAAAATTTGAGTTTCCAGATGATGGAGGAAGCTGCTCAATAACGCTCATTACAAGCTTCCAGAAGGTGTCACTGTGCACCCACAATTTGAATAGGGAACCTCAACATTTAAGAATTAGTGCCAAAGCAGTATTCCTCCTTGTGCTATTAGGGCTCCTCTTCTCCGCCCATAATGGAAATTAAATGAACAATGGAGGAAATATTTTTCCTTTTTTCATGATTAGAAAAGTAAAAATATCTTCATGGTAACACTGTCACTTAGGAGTACCTATCCAATCATGACCTACAGGAGTATTCATGATATTCTGGGTCAGACATAATCTAATTACTATCAGGATCCTTAACACACATGTGCTTGGTAAGTAATAAATACAGTAAAATTAAAGAGGAAATCAAAACTGACATGACTGCAATTTTTAGGTCTATAAGGCAGTTTGTAGTTACATTCCAGAGCTGATTCAGAAAAGAAGATTAACAGGGCAATTTGTAACCAACGTTCCTGGACCGATCGAGGTTTCAGAGTAGCTGAGTAGTTCAAAGTGAGTCTGAAAGTCTGGTTGCACAAGGTGGCTGCACAGTAATATTCCAGCTTGACAAGATTTGTGAGGGAGACACTGTGATTTCTGCCATTATTTTCTATAATGTTTTGGACCTTATAAAATATGGATGAATTTGGAAAATTATTCAGCCATGTTAAAAGCCTGATGGGAGAAAATATAGCTCACTTATAGGATGTGGTGGAAAACATGAAAAGAGAAATACACTACAATTCCTTTGAAAAAAAGAACAAAAGAATAAAGAACAGGCAATGAGAAACTGCTAAAGACTATGAGGTTAAAAGGCAGCATCAGAAACAAGGATGTTGTAGGCTGAGAGATGCTGCCTGAAGAGCAAACTCTGTATTAGTCTCATTGCAGACTAGATTGAGGTGGTGACCAGAAGTATTTATCCAGCATCTTAAAAAGACATATGAATGATGATGAGGGGAAAAGGAACTGCTTTGATACGGCTGACAGTGAGGAGAAGGTGTGAATACATTTTGGAAATGGGAAAACTTCAGATGATATCTATCCCAGTGTACTGATTTACCAGTTGTACTGAACCCTTTTAAAGAGGACAGTTTATCCCTATTTTGCAGATATCCCTGTGGAAGTGAATGGAAAGGCCTGAGGCTTACTTGCAGAATCTCTTACTAATACTTTTTTTCAGAGATGCCTTATGTGATTTTGCCTATGTAGGAATACCCACCTGGATTAGAGAGACTGTGATTGCAGACAGCACAAATTACTGGCTGAATGTCATGTTTGCTTTAGGCTTAGAAGTAGACTTACAAATGGTATCAGTTCCCAAGTCTCCCTTGACACTACAAATACACAGTGAGAAGTTAAAGATAGAGAGGATCTCAAGCAGCCAAAAAAACCTCACAAACAAACAAAAAAAAAAACCCCAAAAAACCCCAAAAAAGGCAACTCCGACTTTTACTGAGTTTTTAGGGGAGGCACTTGATGTATTCCTCTGAAACCATGTTTCTCCTGTTTGATGCACAGAGAGACTGACACCCCTTTCTGCAGGCTGGACTTTTCCTCCAGCCACTCCAGGCTGTCTATCATGCTTCCCTGCCCTGCACTTTGCTGTGGACTCTAGAATTGTACAGAGAAAGAGAGAACAGCACTCCAGAGGCACAGAATTTTGGACATATCTATTTTTATACCCAATCTTTATGCGTTGCTGTTCAAAACAACTCACCGACAGGCCACACTTATGGTAGTTTCCTTCCATTACATTACTGTTTTGAAAAATCATGTCCTCCTCCTGGATGGACAAAACAGCCCTTCCAACCTCCTTTTTGCAGTTCATTGCAAACACACCTTCTCACCAAACACAGAAAAGACTTCAAGTCTCCTGTCTGTAGTGGTCAAAACTTTTTCTCTGATCTGTAACACCTCTGATTTATTTTTTCTGATTATTTTGAAAGGCTGGTAAGAATTCAGTAGAGTCTGACTTTTCATTCTGTTTAAAATGTGCCCGCTTAGAAACCAGCATGATACTTGAAAAATCACAGCTTTATTATGAGTCTGAAACAATTTTATAGTCTGAGCATGCCACTGTTGTCCAGGTAAATCATTCAAGAAGATGCTATTCTTGTATTGAAATGAAGTGCATGCATTTATCTGCATAGGGTCTGTATGAACAGAATAAACGCAGTGCAGCGAGGAAGACTAGTCTGTCATAAAAATAGCATTCATCTTTCAGAATCAAACATTTCAGTGAACATTAAGAAATACAGTTTGCAGAAAAGTCCTTGGCATTTAAGGGCTCTGACTCATTTTGTCAGTCTCCTGACTGTAGAACTATTCCATGCCAAACCATCCAGAAGATCTGGATGTAAACTGAAAAACACCCTTTAACCCTCTTATTTAAAACTCATATTCAATATAAATGTTATTGACATGCAGAATTAGGGGTAATGTGAATCAGTAAATGGAGCAAGAATTTGCAGATCAAAAAACAGGACAAAGGGTCAGAGAGGAGCAACCCAGCTGCTTCTCCAGCACACCTGTGCAAATCTGTGCACAAGTTCCAAGCACCAAAAAACACAAAGGGTGTGAGTGCCAAAGCTTATTTGGGATACTGAACTCCATCATAGGCAAGGAATCCCTAAAAGGCAATTCTTGTCCCCAAAAACATCTGTCTTAGAAGAGTCCTTGTGTTTAAATCAATTAGTCTGGTAACAAAAAGAGCATGGATTTTACAAAATCAAGCACTGCAATGCAAAAAATGAATACTTAAAAATATTAAAATCTGCCTACCTCTCATAATAAATGACAATTGTTATAGAGTTTAAGAACAAATAAATTACCCTATTTTGGTCTAAGTTTGACCCACTGTTTTTGTTCTTAACTTGATTACCCTCAAAGCAATCAGTGAAGTTGACAGAATAGTAAGAACTGTTTTCTTCTTTATTTAGTCCTAAAGTAAATCACACAAGATGTCACAGACAAAAATCACACCTACTTCCTGAAATTAAGCTGTGTTCACAACTGGAACTGGATATATAATGAAAAAAAGTTGAGCTTTTACCCTTTTTCTGTATGAATTCCTCAGCATAGAACTCACATCTCTAGGCTCCTGAAAATAATTTTCATCCTTCTTGAGAGAGTAATTAAGTGCTTGCAACAGTGAACCAGAAAAAATGATGTGACATTTGTAAGACATTCAGCTGCTGCTTGGCAGGCACCACTGGGCAGCTCCTGATTTATTGCAGCCTGTTCTTACCTTTAACAGTTCATATGGTATTTTAGATCGGCTTTATTTGGAGAATAACACTATAATATTGAGGGCAATTAGCCTCCTGACCTCTTTCCAACCACATCTGGTGGTAGAATGAAGATCTGTTAAGTTAAAGAACTCAACATCTAATTTCCTGAAAGTTTCATTGGAATCAGCATTAGAATAGGGAGGGGCTGTGGGAAAGGCCAACCCTTCTCAGACATCCAGAAGAGTCAGTTAGCAGGTACAGACCCTCTGCGACCCAGGCTTCACCAGTTCACCTGCACACAGACCTTTGTCATTTCCCATGTGCTACCCTTTAGCCCACCTGTTGGATGTGGCTGATGGAAAAATAACATTCTTCCTGCCTTAGTTTTAAGTTTTAATGCTTGTGAAGACACATACAGTTACTTACTTTGTACATTAATAAGATGGTTTTATCCCCCATGTGGCCTCTGGGCCATGATGGTCTTTCCCTTGCATTTCCTGGCTTGGCAGGACTTTGGCTTTGACCTGCTCTCAGAAGGATGCATCTAGCTGTCACCTAGCAACATGGAGCTGGATTTTGAAATTAAGATATTTTTGATGGGATCTTCTGATCTTTTTTTTGCATTTTTCTTTTGACTGGATGAAGCTGATTTATAAAAAGATGCAAAAAAAATTGAGTGTAAAATACCACCCTGTTATTGCACAGAAGGGGTCATCAAAACATAGGACTGAGTAAGCCCTAAAGGTCTTGAAAGAAACATTTATTTTCCCTTAGAGTCTTGACATTTTTTGTGGAAAGAAATTACTGTGAAAAAGCATGTGTAGAGTTAATGATTCTTGTGTCTTTGCACCACTCATGGGAAATGCATATCAAGTAGCATGCATTGTATACAAATGGGCAAGGAGAAGGAGTAAATTACTCTTCATGCTCACTACAAATACAGCAAAGAGTAATGAATTTAAACAGCAGGAGGGATATTTGGGTTGATCCCAGCGGCAAAGGTCAGATGGCACTTTTAAACTCCCACACAGAACTGTCTTTGATAATCTTCATTCATAAAACTGTTGGGGTTTGAATGGACCTTAAAGATCATCTATTTACAACCTCTCTACCGCAGGCAGGGACACTTTCACTAGGTCAGGTTGCTCAGAGCTCCATCCAGCCTGGCCTTGAGGACATCCAGAGATGGGGCATCCACAACTTCTCTGGGCAACTTGTTCCAGTGCCTCACCACCCTCACAATAAAGAATGTCTTCTTCATATCTTATCTAAACCTACCATCTTTCAGCTTAAGGCCATTCTCCTTTGTCCTGTCATTACATGCCCCTATAAAAAGTCCCTCTCCAGCTTTCTTGTAGGCCCCTTTTAGGTACTGGAAGTCTGCACTAAGGTCTCTCTGGAGCCTTCTCTTCTCCAGGCAGAACAACCCCAATTCTCTTAGCCTGTCTTTATAGGAGAGCTGCTCTAGCCCTCTGATTGCTATGATACTGCACCCCACATCGTTCTTCTGGTCACTGGAAGGATTTGTTAATTAAAGCAGACTGGTTGATACCTGCAACTTAACCTAGTACTTCAGAATTCCACTGGCACCCAGAAATCCCTGAGAAATCTGAGCTGAAAAACCCCATACCCCAAGTCCTCTTTCAGCTGGACATGAGGTGCATTGCAAATAAAGCAGAATGTAAGTGGAACTCTGCTCAGGTGATCGCTAACACACCATGGCATCTAGACAAAACCGTAAGTCACAGCAACACCAACTGTATTATGTTGGGCTAGTGATGCAGAAAGGTAAGTCATTTTAATGTTGTATTTTACTGGAAATCACTTACTTTTATGAGTCTGGGTGTGAGAGACATATCATGGAGCAAAGGTAAATTCCTTCTGACTACCAGACACCTGGACTAGATGCCTTTTTAAGAAAGTGTCCATGCTCTTCCAGAGAAATGCTGCTTTTCCCCAGTGTCCTTTATCTAAACTGTTAATTCTTGATGCTGAAAGGATATCCTGAATTAATATATTTGTAAATCTAAAGTCACCCATACCTCAAATGAGTTGATTTAGATTTAGGCTGAGTAGGTTATTTACTAACCAGCCTGACATTTTGTTCCACTTAAAGAAGGTCATTGTACCTTATTAAAAACAATCTCTGTGATTCAGGTCAGTCTAGGATTGCTGAAAAACTTCCAGAATTACTGTAGAAAGAGTTTGCCTTTTGGTTTTCATATTCGTTAAATTATTTCTGACAGTAATATCCTCATTAGCCCAGGAATCTGCATTTTTCTCATTTCAAAGGTACATACCTGAAAAGGAAGCTTTAGGACTATTTCAATAGTAAAATATGTAAATCCCTGAATTGGAAAAACACATGATTGCAAATTAGTACAAATTACCTCTGAGGACTAGAAAATTTGCACACCATTAATATGCAAGTAATCCATCCATTAGTGTGTGGTACATTATTATTTTGACAACTTCTACAAAGGAATGCCCTCTGATTGCTGCCTATGTGCTATTATTGGCTCATAGACAACTCTGAGCAATACAGCCAGCTATTCTCTGAACAGTGTTTCTGGATTCAAAACAAATTTTTTTTATGAATTAAAAATATTATTATGCCGTATAATTACAGAACAGTTAAAAAAGACTCTTTGAAGAGCTCTTTGTTTCAGAGAATAGTTGAGATTGGAAGGGGCCTCTGCATATTGTCTGGTTCTGCCTCCTGTTCCTCATGCTTCTTAGATCTGTGCTGAGCAGGGCTGAATACCTCTGAAGACAGAGACTTCACAAACCCTCTGGGCAACCTCTCCCACTGTTCCACCACCTCTACAGTAAAAAAAGCATAGAATTTTTTCTGTCTGATAGAATAATTCCTGCATAAGGCACATTCATCTGTTCTTACTTTCATGTATAATGTTAAAGATTAAAACATACTGTTTTTAAAGGAGTTATATTTAGCGGTTTGAGCTCCCTGGGGACATTCAGAGGAGATATGACAAAAAGAAAACCCCAAACCCAACATTAAAAGTCTCTGCAAGGCTGCCCAGGGGTAGCAAACAAGTGGTGAAAATGAGTCCTATCCATTGAGACTAGATAATCCAGTGGTTTATTACATGTCTTTCAAGGCTAGGTCTGCTGAAGGGTGCCCCATTCACAGCACACTGTGTTTCTCCACTGCTCCCAGCAGGACCCACAGAGATGAATCAGCCTCTCCTGGCCAGCTATCCCCAGTTTATATAATGGGCATGACACCCTGTGGTATGGAATATACTTTTGGCCACTTCAGGTCAGCTGTCCTGACCATGCTCCCTCCCAGCTTCTTGTGCACCTGTTCACTGACAGAGCGTGGGAAATTGAAAAGTCCTTGACTTAAGGCAAACACTGCTTAGCAAAAACTAAATTTTCAGTATGTTATTAAATATTAGTCTCCTACTGAATCCAAAACACAACTCTGTACCAGCGAAATTAACTTTATCCCAGCTGAAACCAAGACAACACTGAAGGTCTCAAAAGGATTGATACAGTCTGCAAAAATGTGCAGGACTAGACCTTTCTTAATTAGTGAAAACAAGGGCAGTATATACCTTTGCATACATGTCAAGAAAACAAAATTAACTACCACTGAAGATCATAGAGAGATAATGTTCTCCAGCTTGTCCTAAAAATAATTTTGCTTACCTTTAAAACTAAGTGCATATTATTTTATCTTATATTAATCTATACTGATTTAGCAAAATACCCACTCTTTACCAAAACTATACTGTACCATCAGAGAAGTTGTCAATAAGAGTAGTTGTTCATAATTTGGTGGTCTTAAATGTCCTGTAATACTTCTATTTCTCTCCCAGAATATTGTCTCTCTTTGAAGCATTGCTCCTCAATAAATTTTACATCTGCTATGCAAGAATAACTATTTTGGCATAGACAAAGAATGCTGGCTGCCAAGTGATTCAATCCATAGCCATACAATTTGCATCCCCTGCCCATCTCAAACACAAGAATTAGATAAAATGTGACTGTTAAACTATGTTTCAGCTATTTAACTATGCACAGCACCTGTTCAAAAGAACAGAAGGAATATGCGCTTGGTATAAGTTACTGCTTGGTTTGTTCCTAACACTCTATGACACAATCACAAGCTTTCAGACATACAAGTGTTACCATGACTAAGTATGAAAAACAGACTTCACTAAAAAAACACTCTCAACATAAAAATGTACTTGGTAGGGATTATATTGTCTAAAGAGGGTGAATATATTTACCAGTATCAGGACTTTTTCTACTCTTATAAAACATAAATACAGTATCTGACTTCAGAAGGATTGTTAAGAGTAATAGCAATTAATGACTGACAGCACTCATCACCTGAGGATACTAGAGTACTTAGCAAGGCAGTGCAATCATTCAACTAGCATGTTTTCCTTTGAAAATAACATCTTTTATGATTTTTGACCTTTCTGGAGTTGTGTGTGAATGGATTCCAATTTTATGAAAGAAATTATGATTCATAGCTATTGCTGAATAATTTAGATGAGCTGTGCATGGTCATGAGTGACTTCCACAGTACAAGGAGTTCACAGAACAATGTTTGACATCTCCAGACCCAAAGGATTCCTGCAGAGCTGAGATTAGTTAGATGAAGGAAAAAGGATACCATACTTCCCTTGGGCTACTCCTTCAGACAGAATGCTCGTGGCCATTTCTATTTCTTCCTGGCTTCCCACACAGAATTGAATTTGGCAAGCAGAAAGGCCATACTGGTATAACCATCACTATACCTCAGCCTACAAGTTATCATCTCAGGAGGGTTAATATTTGCTCTCTGACACTCCCTGGCACATACCTTTTCACTTAACACTATGCTTTTCTTCACCTCTCTGCTCCATGCCTTGAGGAGGAAAGAAAGCCCATAGAAATGAGGTAAATCTCAACAGGAGATGGAAAGTACTCTGCTTGAATCCCCAGCAAGAATGGGGCTGCTTCCTTGGGGAAGGTAAGATGGAAGCAAGGGAATCCTACATCCCATACTGCAGTACTTGAGCAAGGCAAACTGGACAGACACAGGGAAATCCATGAAATACCCAGATCATAAGACAGTATCACAGCAAAGTGGAAGTGCACTTCTCAGATCAGATCCCACAACCACCAGGCAAGCCAACACTGACAGGGAACAGCCAAGGTCAAAGCAGAAAGCCAGCCCAGGGGTTGGGGTTAAGGGGTAAACCAGGTGGCTCCACCACATGGCTCTCACTGGACTGGAGACTATCACTCCTTCAGACCAGCTCAAGGGAACGGGTCCTCAGGGCTAAACTTAAATAGAGTTGCTGGGTGCATGGCTGAGGCTGGTCAGGGTCATTAACACTTACTAGTGCCCTCAGAGCCCGACACTGCTGTCCTATCAACACTTACTAGTGCCCTCAGAGCCTGACACTGCTGTCCTATCTGCACTTGCCCAGTCACTTGCTGTCTGTAGGTGTATTGTTCATGTAAACCCAACAAAATCCGGAGACTGTATGCTTAGAAATCATAACTGTATTATAGAACTGAAACAGGTTCTGTTTCATCTGGACATGAACTAAAATGTGGCAGCTCTGCAGAGAACCTCTTCAGAGCATTGTGGGGTGGAACTTTGGCCAAATTTTGTCAATAGGAGAACACTGTGATATATTTGAAACCTTGCACTACTTCCTTGTGCAGTGTAATGTTTCTGGGCTGTTTATTTTGTTAACTTGCAAAAAGCTTATTGGAAGCACACAAGAATATGTCCGTGTTAGCTCCGGGTTAAGTTCTTGAATCTTTGTGTTGAGATTGGTAAAAAGCAGTTTATTCACTTTTGTTTTTTTGACACTTCTATAAATCAAGATGCAAATGTGTCAGGGGGAAAGATTTTTTAAGCAGTGCAAATGGAGATTAGAAACAAACAACCAGCTGAATTAATGTAAATGTCATGAAGAGTATTTAAGAGGCCTTTAAGCTCTTCCTACCACCTTACAGAAACATTTCTCTGGCAATTCAGGTTCTCTTTAAAAGCAAATAAAGAATAAATTCTTTCAAGAATAAATAAACTTAATTCAAGTGTTCTGTCAAACATTTTTTTTAAAGAACAATTTATTTAATATTTTGACTTTTTTACTCTTTGGCATGTTGAATTAGATGTCAGCTTTCTCTCAGAAGCAGCCACCACTCACATTCAGAAGCATCAAATTCAAAATCTCATCTAAAGTGAAAGGGAACATGGGCGTTAATGAGGGCTGCGGAATCAGGCTGATCAAGGACACTGCCAGTCATGCAAATTACAGGTCTAGGAACATAGTCTGTCTATAGCAACCAGTGTCACGTATAGAAATTTAATTCCAGAAGATAAAAAAAAAAAAAGAAGTTTTAATGTGATCTCGTCTATTCTGGAAGTGCAAGTGACAAACTAGTCTTGAACCTTACAAACTTCTGGTTGATTTCCGAAATACTACCAGGAAATCATGCAAACCTTGTGCACTGATTTCCTATCAGTAAAAGAAGAGGCATTTCTTTGCTATGTTAAGTAAAGCTTGCCATTTATTTTAGTTCCCCAGTCTTAGGGCTGTACACATTTCTAGATGGGTAAGTTTTCTAACTTTCCATCACTAACAATCTTTGTAGACTCATTAACTAGTAGTAACATTGCTTACTTCACATATGTAAAAGGATCATTTGCTGATATGGTTTATGAAACTTTGGAGACATGTTCCCCCAGAGAATGTAGCTTCATACATGAGCTTCCATATGACAGCAACTTCAACTCAGCTGAACTCAAGAAGTTACAGAGCACCTCCTGGGTAGTCCCTGCAGACTGTCCCTGCTTTCAGAGATGAGAGCCACACAAGCAGAACTGCAGCATTTAGAAACAAAAGAACTGAACAAAGTAAATGGGACAGATAACCAGCAGTAGGGAAGCTGGCAGCACCGTTAAAGTAGGTGCTCTGAACCTTTTTGTGGCATTTAGGTCCCTCTGCAGATAAATCCCTTCACTGAACAGAGGAGTAGTAAGTTGTCCTCTGTGAGGTCCCTGACCCAGTCCCGTGCACCATGTTCTTAGAGACTCACCAACAAACTACAACTTCAGGTGACATCCATAAAACAATCACGAAGTTGAAGAGAACAATTCACCTGGGATGAATTAAAGGATGGGTAAATCAGAAATGACTGGGGATATGAGCTGTTAAGAACTCAGTATATGGGTTTCAGAAAGTATGACTGATAAGGGTTAAATTCAGGAGCCATTGTGGCTGTAAAAAAAACCCCTTTGCCTTCAAGACAGCCAAGAAGTCCCCAGGCTCTTGTGCTAAATGGACAGATAATGAGACAGAATGACATGAAATTCTGAACGGAGTGTACTTTGTTCATGATCAGAAAGTTTCCTGATAGCAGCAAAGCAGGCTGAGCATTTCCGCTCAGCAACAACAATAAAAGTCATTTAGGATGACTGCATTCCTATAATTCAAATGAAATGCCCTTCTGCAAATGGGCGTGCATTGGCTAAGGAGATGGGATGGAGAAGTCAATTCTATCTTTACCTTGAGTCTCTGTAGGGCAGATGTGGAATGGAGAATGGCTTCTTCCCCTGTGTTGCCTTTCACCAGCCCTGCCAACAACCTCAGCTGGCTGCCTTAGCCTCTCTCTAGTGGTTCTAAGTCTGAAAAAAAGCCAAACTTTGTGGTTCCAAGAGTGCATCAAAGCTTTAATAAGATACAGTTTCTTGCACCTGTCTCTCTTGCTCTGCTGAGCTGCACAGAAGCGTGCTTCTCACCATAAATAATATCCACTCACCCCTCAGGCAGCTTTTAAGCTTTTGACAAAATCTAGAGGATACATGACTGTTGTTTTTAATTAAGGAAAACAGTTCAGCTCTACACATTCACTAAAGGGGATTTACTGTAACACCCTAATAGATTTTAGTATTATGCTGTGTTTGATTTCTTTGGCATACCTTCTTTTCTTGACTACCAATAAAAATCAACTGGCATAGCATCAGAAAAAAATGCAGACCTCTTCAGTGTGTAAAAGCCATGAAGCAACACATTTTCCCTCACCTCTCTAACAATAGATTAGCTTCACAAAGTATGAATCACTTTTATGAGTTAGATGGATGTGCTTAATATGTTCTTTGAAAGCAGACTCTTAACAGGAAGGCAGATCACCACCTCCTTTTTCATTATGGTTGCAACACACTGAGGAACAGAGGGCAGAGGATGAGGCTCAGGAATAAAGAAAAACTACATGAATTTCTTGGTGTTAAAGAGTCTATGGCTGTTATTCATGACATTAACACTTTCTTTCTCCTTCTTTCCAGGTATACCACTTCACCCCCTCCTTCAGGACATTTGGATAACCCCATATTTTTTCTTACCTTGAAAATCCACTGTGCTGCTTTAATCTCCATTTCATCTTCATTTTGTAGGGTCTCCTTTGCTTGACAGTTGTCTGCATGGTAGCTGTGAGTCCTGAAGTAGAGCAAAACTTGCCTCCACATCGAGAAATAAAAAGGCTGTTACTGAATCGAAATTTTCAGTGGTCTTTCTTGGAGAAGCACCACTTTTATTTAATGATGAAACTAAACCAAATCCCGGACATTGGGCTGAATGACAACAACATAAAGTTTGCTCGTCCTTACACTGATGGACAAATGTCAGGGCCTCTTGCAGCTTGCCAGTTCTTCCTGCAGCCTCTGTGGCTCTGGAGAAAAACAGGATTATATGCCCTCAGATATCTGCAGTGTCTCATCCCCTCAGCATGTGCCAGCTTAGAGATTAGATTTACAACTTTATAGGTTTTAGTAAGTTGAAAAGGAGAAAGACAGGCACATAGTGGTTGAATACATGTCAGAGAAACAAGCTGCAACAATTGTGAGACACACTTTATCACCTCAGAGTGAATGTATTTAATTTACAACTTGAAGGTAGAAGCTACTCAGCATACTCCTCATACTCTGCAGGAGGCACCAAATGGAGATGTCTGTCCTAGGTCAGTGGCACCTGTCAATCACATTTTTTTCCTCACTGACTGAACAGATGGTCTGCTAGTAATCCTTCCAGCGCCAGTGAAAACAGCACATGAGCCACATCCATGCCTGAGGATAGAGACAAACTAAAAATAATGACTAAGGCTTCAGGTAGATTATTAATAGATTATTTCTCCCAGCTATATAAAGGGCTGCCAGGCTTTTGCCTTCTCTTTGCCAGCATGCTAATGCTTACATCTTTTTTTCAAGTTGAAAAATATGTCTAACCCCACATGTTTTTCTACCAAGAGTCCAAAGTTTTGACAATTCAGAATCTTAGATACAAGGTAGATATAGTCTTATCTGCTCCCATGGCACCTCTTGTGAGAAGAGCTGCCTTGGTCACACCTCTGTCTTTTTTTCAGAGAAATCCAGTAAGTGCTGAGGAGAAAAACTATGAACAATGAGGCTTGACAAGCTGAATTGCACTAGAAGTCATTGTACAGCAAGAAAGCTGTGGTATAAGCTCTGGTAATAAGTCTGACTTTTGCAGAGTTCCTGCTGAGGTCTAGGAAACCAACTTTTTAGTTTTTTTCTTCTAGCCAGGCTTATTGTCAGCAGCACTGGGTAGTTCAGCATTTCCTTTTTTTCTCCAAAAAGCTACTGCTCTGACTTTGCCTTTTCCTGTGAGAGAGGATGAAGTTAGAGGATCTATGACATTTTTTTTTTTTTTTTTTTTTTTAACACAGAAGTGGGCTTAATTTTACCTGGTACTGCATCAATTCCCAAAGAAGAGCACTCCTTCTAGACACCCACGTGTGTACCCCATTGTACATACTAAAGCTGTTGGCACAAAACAGAAGAGAGGAGAGGATGCTGTTGGCTGCAAAGAGGGGCTGGAGATTCTGAGATCACTTAGCTTTCAATACAGAGGTGCATGTTCATTAGACAGAGACACTTATCCTTACTCCCTAAAATAATATCCTCTAGTATTTTAACCCCAGATACATTATTTCTCAAGGCTATAAATAGTATTGCACTGGCCTTTCTGTTCCCTTTTCTGCATGGTACTTCACTTCCAATTTTCTGGCAATACAGCATTGTTCCATTCTACCAGAGGTAGATGTACTTTTTACAATAAGATGTTAGTTTATTTTTCTTTCAAAACCACTGCATCTATTGAGGATAAGATACCCAGGGTTCCTTCACCGAGCATGCAAATCTTAATTTCAAAGTGCTGGTGGAGCAACCAGAAGACTACCTGCTATGACATATGCACAGTTGTGCACTATTAGCTTTGTCAGATCCTTTGGGCCAGGGTCTGTTTAATTTAAAAGAAAAAATGATCCAAGTTCTATGACCTAAAAGTCATAAAAGTCTATATTGGTTGTAGGAAGCAGGATTTACTTCTTAAAAAAGATACTCACAAAATAATTTTCTTGCATCATGATACAGACCATAAAATGAAGATAAAATAAGAGGAGAAAACAAAGACAGATGAAGCAGGAAAAGTCTGGTTTACAATGGGCCAATCTTGCTATAATTACGCAGGAAAAATGTCTAATGAAGTACTCCATATCTCCTCACATTGAAAAATCTCTTCTGTTTCCATGCAAGGAAGCCTCTCCCATGACAACCCTCCACACTCAGATAGGAAAGAAAAAAGATATCTCTTTAATATTTTGAGAATTAGAGATGCATGTTCACTTTTCCTGCCCTAATAAGTATGTTTTGCTTGGATAAACTTTCTAAGAATTTTTCCTTTATACATGTTAAATACTTGTACAGACATGCAGGAGACAGCCAGGTGATGTATAGAATGCTGAAGTGTTAAATGGCAGGTGTGCATAACACTTCTGTAATTTGCAGAATATGTGATAGACAATGATACATCATTCTTATTACAAGAAGGAAAGGAGAACAGAAAAATACTCTCACGATCCAGCTGTCTGTAGTCTTACTGTGAGGGTGACTCATCTGCATTAATTTTTTAGTAATAAACTATTGAGCATTTTTATTCTTTGTCATCCAGGCAATTGATGACTTTTCCTCCTGCATGCTGATATGTTTTTCATTTTTCACTCTGTTTCACACATCAATAAAGTCATCTAAATATAGTGACTTCAAGTGAAGTTCTGTTGCCGCAAGTTAATGGACAAGCACTGATGTGACCAAAAATAGCAAAATGAGAATAGTTTTGAGAACCTGAACCCTAAAGGATAGCTCCTTGCCAAAAAATAGGAGCACAGCCCTTTTAAAGTCATTACCTTTAGCAAGATCTAGAGAATCAACCAGCATGAATAAGGTGCCATGAGGTGCTGTTCAAGGCTGATGACACAGGATGGGTTTGTACTGGTTGCTGAGAATTGCCTCTCGCTGTCATTGTGACGACATGCACACATGAGACAGGCTCCTGTAATGATCATTCAATGTTTTTCTTTCTCAAAGCCTACCCCTGCAATGCAATGAAGTTCCTTAACACAGAGAATGCCTCGTGGGACTCGCACTGAGTGAAAATTTTCAGATGTTTGACAGATGAGGGATAAGAGCACATGTGAATCTGCAGCTTACCCACCATCCTCTGACAAGGTGGTTCAAAATTTCACTGTGCACTTGTCAAAGGAGTAACGCTGTCATCTGCAAAGTTTTCACTACACTATTTACCTCCTTTCTCAAGTCCTGCTCTTCAGAAATGGAAACATCCCTGTTTTCAGCGTAAATCCAAAACATAGCCCTATACTAGCTACTGTAAAGAAAACTAACTCTACCCCAGCAAAAAACACCACCTGCCTTCATTATCCAAATTGCATTTAAAAAGCTTCACACTTTGTTCAGTTTATCTTGCAAGACCTTTGTGCCTTGGTTTCTCTATAAAAGGAGTAGAGCCATACCTATCATCAGTAGCATGGTTAGAAATGACTGTGGAAAAGATGAATATGTTTTTTGCAGATGCCTGATGCTGGACTCAAAACAAGAGTGGCCAGTGAGGCATGTCATAAAAAGGCAAAGCAGAGGCAGGAAATACAGAACATCACAGGACAGAAGTTACAAACAGTGTTTTAAAAGAGGTTAAAATAAGGCCAAATTCTCTCTCTCAGCTATGAAGTAAAAATCAAATTCAAATAAGCTTTAAAAGTAACAGATTTTTATTCAAGATTGTGTGGATATTTCTATGCTAGAGATCAGGAGTTGTGCCAGTGTTTCTTATCACTTTAGGTAGGCAACCTGCAAGAACACAAATTTGTTAGATTAAACCTCCAAGTCCCACATGCTGGGTAATCCACAGAATCACATTAATGGATGTTATTATTAAAACTAGATGACACAGTGAGTGCTCAGGGCTTAGAGAGCTTTCTTCTGATGAAGCATAAAGAAATGCAAATGCTGCTACTTGGACTGTGCCTGGGATTTAAGCTTGTGTTATCTAGAAACCAACAGTTTTATTGTGGTATGAAGAAAGATCCATTTTAGAAGAAAAATTCTATGGAGGAAATATAAATCAGTGGCACAGTAATGACAACCCTTCTTGAGTTAAAAAAAACCCAACAAAACAACAAAACACCTATTGGCCAGGCATAATTTCAAGGAACAGTGTATCCTCTAATTGGAAAATACAGAGAACCTAGAAAAATTAAGTTAACTGTAGACCAGTTCTAGGCCAGCTCTACATTGACTGTCTTGATCTGCTTACACACAAATCCCTGATTATTTTTGTGTTGTTTTCTCTGCTTTTCCTCCTTGTATGCTAGCAGAATTACCCTCTGGGATCATTTCTGACTAGGACTGGTATGTCTATGCACTTCATCACAGTGTGACTGGAAAATCTCACTCAGCAACTGAACACAATGAGAAGCTTTTTCTCACAAACCTGGAAGTTTAAGCCCATAGCTGCTGAACCGCTGAAGAGTTTCCCACATCTTTTGCTTTCAAAGCCCAACATACACAGGCCAGCTTTAAAAAAAAAAACAACAAACAAAAAAACAACAAAGGAGTTGTGCAGGGTGTATTTCCCACTGAGATGTGACCTTGGAGGAAGGAAATGGTGTGATGCTGATGAGCACCCTGGAGTGGCTCACGAGGCGAGGGAGAGCTGTTGCACAGTGGATTGCAGACTGGCACAGCACAGCCGACACAGGCACAGGGGTCCAGGAACACCTCCCAGCTGGGGGAAAGAGCAAACTTTGCGCTTCCATTGCACCAGGAGAGGCTGAAAGCAAGAAAATGAAAACTGGGAAAACAATGCAGAGCCCAAAGAGGCATATCAGTGCCAGGGGTATTGCCTGCCTTATCCCCAACCCATCCACCTCCTGTGGCTCCCTTCCAAGCCTGGTGGCCCCTCGCCTCTGTGGGGTGAAGGTGAGAGCCACTGGGACCTTGTGGGAGTCTGGAGGAGCTTGACCTGCGGGACAGCACAGAGGGGACTTTTGGTAGGGGCATGTAGTGACGGTGTAACGAAATGTAATGGACATCACTTTATAAGTTCATAATCAAGGGTGAAATTTAAGAAGAATTGCTAGAAATAAAGTAGAAACCATAGATATGATTAAAGTTAAAAAGTAAAATATAGGATTATTAAAGGAATGCTGTGTTAGCGAAATATAGGGAACAGGATGGGTTGGAATGCAGTGTTTTGTGGTGTGTTATGCATGCAACCATAACTGCCTCACTAAACAGCACAGAAAAGTTACAGGAAAAACCGAATGTTGTGGTATGCTGCTTGGAAACCCCCTGTACCCATCCCATCTTGGCCTGGGTACCCGGATCCCGACCAGCAGGGAAGCGGGACTGGCCAAGGACCACCTTTAATTCAGGAGCGTACAAGCTGTAAGCCCGGCCACTGTGAAGGTTGCCTTGAGCCATGAGCTCAGTGCTGTAACTGGCCGCTAAACAAACCTTTGTGTTTTTGTTGCGAAGCAGGACGTGTCTGGGGGAGCTATTCCTCCTTGCTCCACAGCGTCTGGCTTGTTCGCATCACACTGGCGTCCACTGAGTTCTTTTATCCCGTTCTGGTGACAGCGGGACACGGGGGAAGGCTTTACAAGGAGAGGAGGCAGGTTTAGCTGACACCCTTGGCGGTGAGGCGCTGTCCCGGGGCGCTCCGTGTGCCCCACGGATGGCGGCGCTCAGGCCCAGCCCGGGACGGGACGGTCCCCAAGGTCCCTTCGGTGCCCGCCCGCTCCGTGTTTCTGTGAAGCGTGAATATATGTATGTATATATGTATGTCTGTCTGTCTGTATGAGTGCACATCCATGAGCAGACACCGGCGCTCGGAGCGCGCTCGCAGCGGGCTGTCCCTCGCGGGCCGCCGTGCCGCTCACGTGAGCGCCGTCACGTGAGGGCGGCGGCGGCGGCGGCGGCGGGGCCGGGCCCGGCGGTGCGCGGAGCTCCCGGGGCTGCCAGGCCCACCGCGGCCGCCTCCTTCCTTCCTTCCCTCCTTCCTTCCTTCCCTCCTTCCCTGCCTGCCTTCCTCGCACGGCCCCCGTGGTGAGTAAGAGCTGCCCCGGGCCCTGCGGCCGTGGGCGCCGCGGTCGCGGGTGCCGCTGGCGCGAAGGCCCCGCTGGTTGCCCGAGGGCTCTGGCTCTGCCGGGCCCCGCGCCTGAGGGGCGGCAGGGCGGGGCCGGCTCCCTCCCTGCTCCGGGCGCCCCTCGGCTCGGCTCGGCTCGGCTGCAGGTCAGGGGCTCCGGAACCGCCGGTACCGGCCGTGCCCGCGGCGGGGCTCAGGGCGCTCCGGGCCGTCACGGCGGGGGGCACGGAAAGTCATAGTGGCCCCCTGTGCCTGGGTGTCTGGTCATAGAAGTGGTTTCAAGGGGAGGGCAGTTCTGCTCCTCCGCTTCTCCCTGTGATAGTTCCGTGTTTTTTTAATTTTTTTTTATTTCCTTTTGTCAGAATGGTATTTTCCTTCGATCACACAAATGAGCTGTGCTTGCTGGGGACGGGGCAGAACGTGCCAGTTCGCTCTTGCTTGCTCTGTAAAAGGGGTCAGAACAGTCCGGAAATAGGCTGCATGGAGAGGTTTGGTACAGTTTAGGTTGTAAGGAATTCCAGCTTCAGCTGAGTCCGAAGGCTCTGCAAACACACTTCTTGTTTTGGCATCAAAGTCAGGTGGCAATTAAAATTATAAAGGAAGGAGAAGGAATTGCTGAAGGTCACTGTCTGTGGTAATGTCGTGTATGCTGATGAAGAGCTTCTGTTCGTATTTAATTTTCAATTTGCTTTCCGTACAGTAATTATCTTAATTTTCTTGTTGCTCTGTATAACATGGGTTTTACTTTATATTCTTGTGGGGCTTTTTTTTCCTGAAGTTGTAGTTCACGTGTGTGTAATGTCTAAACACTCTTGGACAAATAGCTGGAGTGGATTAGTCTAATATGTGGGAGTAAGGAGGGTATGCGCTCAGTTTTAACTCTGATTTGGGAGGAAGATAACTTCTGTTATCTGTAGGGTTACTGGGATGTTACAGAGGAGTAGCCTTTATTCAGATAACTTCCTTTCGTTTTTCGAAGATTTACAGCGCTTATTTAGTAATGGTATTTGTCTTTTATTTTAGCAAACTTATGATTGACTACAGTTTAGTGTGTAGGTACGGCTTATTTTTGTTTCAGGTAATCCACATTTGAAATACTTAGTAGAACTCTCTAAGGAAATATTTAGTAGTTTTAGGGAATGGGACACCTGAGAACAGATTTTTGTTTTTATTTCTTTAAAATATTGGACAGATACTCTACTTTTTAATACTTTAATAAGATGTCTCAAATCTGACTTGCATTTCTAGGTGCATTTTAATTATCAGTCAAGATGGATATCCGAGGTGCTGTAGATGCTGCTGTCCCAACAAACATCATTGCTGCCAAAGCTGCTGAAGTTCGAGCAAACAAAGTAAACTGGCAGTCGTATCTCCAGTAAGTAAAAACTTTCCAAATTTTTTTCCCTCTTAGTGTTAGACCTCTTGAGATTTTAGCCTGCATTGGAATGTTAGTTTTCAGTGAAGAGGATTCTGTCTCAGTCCCGTGGAAGTAGTTGGTAAATGCCTACATTAAATGGAAATGGTTGTGGAAAATTTTCTGGTGACATATTGCCAGAAGAGGAACTCTACTTTTGTCAACTGAATGCTGCAATATCAAGTAATAAGTTTGCACAAAAGTCTGGTGTAACTGTCCGTTTTTTCCATCCTCATTCAACACAATTCTCAATTTTAGCCTTATTGGATGAATACTGAATTAAGAAAAGTTTACAGTAATAGTTGTCTTATATCTTGGTATGTTATCTCTATTGCCGAAGTGCCTTTTGTGGGAATGCAAATTGTACGAGCAAAACTGGACTGGTAGTCCAGGAGAATAGGCCATACCTTAAGTAAAGGAAAAACAGTACTGGAGTGCGATTGAAGCAAGTAAATTGGGGAGTGGGCTGAAACAAATACTTTATTCTGGGGAGAGCTATGCTGGTGTTTCAGGTAAGCTCAGAGTTCACTTTGACATGGATAGGATGTCACTGGAAGTAGCGAGAGAAATATTGTCCTAGGAGGATGTAAGGACAAGCTGAGGAAGATAGATTTATGCATGAAGTAGGGAGCAGAAACAGACTTTCACTAGTCCTCTCTACTCCTAAGTGAAATGTGACATTTTTGCAGCCCTGCCTTCCTCATGACAGGTACCTATAAAAATACTGACATAGTGTAAATTGCTGTTATCTTGTGAGGGTCCACATATATTAGCAAATTATTTCATGATTCATTGCTTTATAATTAAAGTGGCAGAAATCTTCATGACTGTAGAGGTACAAAACCTACTGGTGATCCTTGGTGCTTATCAACATTACATCACTGAAAAAAAAGTTCAGATTTCTGTCATACATATGTAAATATTGTATATCAAAATAACGTTGCACTACTGTACATACACATGCAAGCTGAGAAATGCTAACCTAGTAGAAGCTTTGCCTACCTGCTTTGCTCTGTCCTATGTATCTCAGACTTGCTTATTCCATTCATTTAATTGTATTATTTTTTTTCCTCTTCGTGATTGTATATCTACAATAAATCTGGGTAAAGGAACTGATTTACTGAGGAAACTTGTCTTTTCTAGGCCATTTTTAGGATGCATTAGTTCTTGGTTCAGTTTATACTGTGTTACTCCAGTGGCTTTGCAGGCAAAAGAGGAAGGTTGATGTGGTAACTTCACAGTGGCAGCTACCAAGCACTTTTCAAACTACCTAAGTGGCTTTTGCTGTTACTGTGTGCCGTGTTATCCATCTGATAGGAAGCGTGTCCTAAGGAAGCCTGAGCAGCTGTTCCTGTGCTGTCCAGGTGGCAAGTTTGCAGTTTACTTGGGGTGAAAGTGAGAGTACAGTTGTTCACTGTTAGTGTGAGTATGAAACTCTTTCAGCACTTCTTTGCTGGCTCTGACTGCATAGCTGGTGAGATTAATCTGTTGCTTTTGTTAGTATAAGGTTCTGTTTGACAAGGAGCTGTATTTTGAATATTACGTATTATTATTTGTTTGACTATGCTTTATGTGCTGTTTATAATTTTCATTCATTCTTGGGATTCTCTTTCTCTGGTGCTGTTTAAGGATGGGAGAGTTCTGTTTATAAATCTGTCACCAAATTTTTATATAGCTTCTTTTGACCAGGAGGCAGGGTTCTTTTTCAGGATTCTACCTGTAGAATTTGATGTTGTTTTTTTTCTGGAAGCTGTGAAAGAAGAATATACCAGCTATTTCCTCTCTTTGAGTCAGTCAGGTTTTGGAGGGTATTGTAGTACGTCTGGGTAGTGTTTGTGATCCTATTGTGAGACTGATGCTTGGTGCTTTGTATGTCAATGACAGTGTGTCCTCTTTATTTTTGCTCTGAAATGAATGTAATCTTTGTGTCTTGTGTTTACTGATAACAGCCTGACTGTCTGGCTAAAGTAGCTTCAAGGATTGACTGAAAGGGTGCCAGAGGGATTGGAGCGTCTTGAAGTAACTGTAGTTCCTTGACTGAGGAGTTTCCTTGTAATTAGTTTTTGAAAAATATGAGTAGAACTTTTGGTGCTTTTAAAGAGGAAATAAAATCATACCTTGTTTTTGGACATGTTCTTTTTACAATTGCTAGGTTTGGATGTGATGGTGTCTTTGAGGCTGAGTTTTTAGGGATTTCTTGAAAAGTCAATCAGTGCAGCTATACTGACTCATTTTTAAAATAAAGCACATTATTAAATGAGCGGAAACTACTTTCTTCTGGTGCACCTATTGGAGGCACCTCAGATTGGTTTGTTTTGATCTGTAGAGCATAATGAAAATGAGGTGCTGGTGACTTGGAAGGACACTTCTCTTTCTTTTGAGTTCCTTGTTCTGACAGTGCACTTAGTGTGGTGAACTTACATATGAACTTGATACTGAAGTCTTCATATGTTTTTGCATTAGAGGAAATATTTTTGTTTTCCCTGAGTTAACATATCAGCTGAGGTTTGACATAATTAATGGTCCTTAAACTATAGATAGTATTTATGTAGCTGAAGTAAAAGAATTTCACAAGAAATTCTGATGATTTTTTTTCCTCTGGTTGGTTGTGGCAGTAGTATGTGTATAAAGATGCTTTAAAGATTGCATCAGTTGCAGCGCATCAGTTACAGCAGTTTTGGAGTGTGGGTCACACAAAAAGATGTGAAGTTGTTCTCTCTGTTCTTCAGTGCAAAAGTAAAATGGCTTACTGGTTGTTGGTCAGACTCTAGTAGCCTGACTTCTCTTGTAGAGTCAGTTCAAGCTAAAGATTAACTAACATAGTGTTTATTCCTCTTCTGAAGGTTGTAACTGTAAACTAAGTGTCAAACCATGCTAACACACAGTTGCTTACTTTTGATGTTTTTTTCTGTATACTGTTGGCACTAAAGTGAGGTATTTATGTATGGCAACTGTACATATTACCAGTTTGCCACTGTGTTCACTGCTCCCTACAAAATTAGGCTGTGGAAAAAGGATAGTTTGTTTTCTGGTGCTAAAATTTACCATTTGTGTTGAATTTGTCTAGGGGCTGTGTCTGATGGAGAAGAAAGTAGCAAAACTTTTAACAGTGGAAGATGATACGTAGGCCTGCCTGCCTTCTGGAAACTAAGGGTAGTTGAAGGCATTAGTTCTGTGTGGACTTTCCTGCCTTTGGATCTTGAGACTTGCCTCCTGTGAATTGAAAATGCATTAGGTTTTGTGGGCTGTGGGGTTGCTTTCAGCGTTTGCCTGAGAGTATCAGAATGCCTTTGGGGAGGGTGTGTTGCCTTGCTTGAAGCAGGCTTGGTTTAGCTTTCTAAAGGTAGTAAATGAATTCTGTAGAAAAATGAACTTGTTTCAGAATTTAACTTACATCTTAGTGTACTGTAAGTTTTCTAGATATATACAACGTTTGACAATACTTTGTTTTTAATCAGGTGAGATACCTGATGGCTAATTTGTAGATAGTTTTCCATGTGTCTTCAGGTACTTCATGTACACGTTTGTGAATTTTGATGTTAGAATATCTATTCTATGTTCCTGGGTGTGGAGGAACCTTCTAAAGTGGTTAAATATCTCAGACTTTAAAAGCCAGTCTTGTCTTAGAGGAAATATAGAAGTTTTTGTTTTTTTCAAACCTGGTCCAGTCTTGTAGAGTACATTCAGCCTATTTTACTGCTTTAAGCTTCTATATGTGAAAAGTTTGGAGCAATTGGATAAAATGAGTGTCTCTAGGTACATTCAAAGTACTGTAGAAACCTGGATAAAAGAAATTATACTTTGACATTATGGCTTCATATGAGTTTCATATTTGCTGCAGAAGTAGTAAATTTTTTTTGTATTAAAAACAACAACAACAAAAGCAACCAAACAAAACCCCCAAAAAATCCAAAATAAAAATCAAACAAAAATACTCTAACCTCCAGAGTGTCTTTTGTTAAATCATTCAAACAAAAAAGGGAACAAGAGCTGCTGGAGGAAATGCATAATTAAAAGAAGGAATCACGAGTTTCTGAATCATATTGAGAGGCCAAGAGGTTTTAAAAACAGTGTTCTTTCAAATTCATGCTTTCTAAATTTTACGGTTTCAGTTTACTCTCCTGTAGCTAATGCTCTCAAAGGCAGGCCTCAGTGTCTCAAGCAGAGAGCTTTGAAACGTGTTTACCGGGCTCCTGGTCTAAGCCTGATATGCTCAGACAGCCTGTTGTGGTTTAACCTGGCAAGCAGTTAAACACCACACAGCTGCTCGCTCACTCCTCACCCACCACAGGGGCATGGAGAGAGAATTGGAGGGAAAAGAAGGAAAATTCATGTGTTGAGATAGAGGGTTTAATAGGACGGAAAAGGCAGGGGAAATACTACCACTAATATCAAATAACAACAAAAGGATTTATATTGAACCCGGAACACAGCACTGTACCAGCCACTGGGAAGAATATTAACTGTATCCCCGTTGAAACCAAGACACAGCCGAAGCTCAAAGTGACTTCTGTCTGTTGACGAAAGACTGTGTAGACACATCCTGGAAAATAACAAATTTAATGCCTTTTAGGAAGAGGGATAGAGGGAAACTTTGGCTACTTGTTTTCTTGGAAGTGCTGGGAAATTCCTGTCTCTTTGAAGAGAGGATGAGGAAAATGTGTAACAGGATCATGGGAGCTGATACCAACTGTCTGAGGCTGCTCTGCATTTTGTCATGGTTGGTTGGTTTGGGTTTTTTTTCCCCCCTCCACTGTTGCTGAGGTTTACTACATAATCAATTATTTCAATATTAAAATGAAATGAATGGAAATAGATGCACTTGAAATTACTAAAACTATTAATCAGATGTATGAGTTCCCTGATAAAATATTAAGTTGTTTACAAAGCTGTCAGATCCCTTATAATGTTTTGTATGGGTTGGAAGGTGTCTTTTTGAATGGCACTAATAAAGCAATAAATAGTAAATGCTGATGTCTTTTTTTTCTCAAGGCAGTATCAATCCCCACATCTTTTTTTTTTTTTCCCCCTGTGATCTAATGTATGATAAAACCAAAAACTTGAAAGCTTTTTTCCTTGGCAGTTGGCAGACCTCTTCTAATAGCTTGGCTAGAAAGAAGTATCTCTCTCCATCGGCTGAAGCTTTCTCCAACATTAAAGCTGAAAATTAAGGGTTCACCTTTTGTTGTCTTTGAAGTGTTTTCTAAATGGCAATATTCTTATAAACAAGCAGCTTATCTGGTTGCTTTTATATCAATATGATCCATCCATCCCTGGCTTGGCCAGTATTTTTGAAACATAAGAGCCTTCTAGTTATGGGTCATTAAATCCAGTATTTGTGGCAGATGAGTTGTCCTCGTTTTTCCACAACTACTCAAATCTATCCTTATTAGACAAAAAAGAACATAGTCCATCTAAAAGGTGGTAGCAGCATGGTCATCATCAGCTAATCATACATAATTCATCTATAATTAGTTACGTTTTAGTAGAATTTAGTCAAGGACTACCCTACCACTGGCTTTATGAATCTTCCGTCTAGTAAATCTTAATTGCCTTTCCTCAGTGCATATGAGGATACTTCTAAGAAAGCAGCTGGAATGCAGGAATAGTACACATGGTACTAGGTGACTTACATTCTTTGCTTGAATAGTAAATAGGTAAAAGATGGCTCTGTGATGAGGCCATACTCAAGATGTAACCATTTCAGTAAGAGGAAAGGTAAGAACATATTGTAGGTCTTACTTGTTTCTGTATTTCAAAAATTCAGGTGAGCCAATTGGGAAAAAACCCCAAAAGGTAACATTTCCTGTAAGTTTACAAGGATTTTAATGGAACCTCTAGTCATGGAACATCTGAAAACTGACCTTGAATGTGGAAAAGATGAGTTAAGAGTCCACACTACATAGCTTTGCAAAGTGGACGAGGCATTAGATTCAGTGGAAGTGTTAAGGGGAGATGAGTCTTGGAAATAACTAAAACAGAACAGTGCCTAATGCTTTCATCCCCAGTGAGTTTTGTATTGATGATAATGTGCAGAGTTTTCTTCTTTCCTGAAGCGCTCTGGATATTACCTAGTAAAGCCAGTCACCTATTAAAAGTCTTGGATATTTTTAGGACTAAACGATTTAAAATTAGTTTTCTTACCTGAGGAGTACCTTCTTGTACTATTTTGGCAAGTTTTTTTATTTCTTGTGATGTGAAGTTTTGTATTATAACAAAATCCCAGTAAGGTTCTGCAAGTCTGTCTCTTCAGCTGAGTTAACAGCTTTCTGAAATAGCACTGATGATGGCAGTAACCACTTGAACATTGAGTTAAAGAGAAGATTAGGTAGACATCTCTTAGCTTATAGGTATCTGTAGCAGTTCACTGTGTCAAGCCCCCTTGCTATGTGTTTGGGTGAACTTGCATGCATATTGATTTTTAAACTACCAGCAAACGCTGAAATGTTGTAATTAGTAAAAGACAAAAATAAATTAGTAACTGTGTTCTCTGTCCTCCTCCCAATTCTCTTCAGTGCTTATGGCGTACTTAAAATAACAATTAATTTTGTTTTTCAGCACTTGTTTCAGGTTGGAGTAGACTGCTTTTTATGTTATGTATTATAATTTTGGTGTAAAAAAGTAACTGCATATTTCAGATGTTCTTACAACTATTACCACTGATCATTGCATTCAGCCCCTGGAAGTTTAAGAATTATTTAGAGAATGTGGTTGATCAGAGGCGATGCATAGGGAAGGCTTTAGAGAGGTTATTCCATCATTAGTTTTAAATTCTTTGTACGTGAGACCTTTTGCAGAAGGGAGCTGTTTGCATTTGCAGTGGGAAAAAGTGATACCGTTGATACTGTACCCCCTCTACTCTACCCTCGCAAGACCCCACCTGGAGTGCTGCATTGAACTCTGGGGTCCTCAGCATAAGAAAGATATGGACCTGTTGGAGCAGGTCCAGAGGAGGGCCACAAAGATGATCAGAGGGCTGGAGCACCTTTCTTAAGAAAATCAGGCTGAGAGAGCTGGGATTTTTCAGCCTAGAGAAGAGAAGACTCTGGGGAGACCTTCCAGTACTTAACAGGTGTTATAAATAGGAGGGAGAGGAACTTTTTATACGGGCAGATACTGACAGTACAAAGGGCAACGGTTTTAAAATGAGACGGGACAGGTTTGGATTAGGTGTTAGGAAGAAATTCTTTACTGTGCGGTTGGTGAGGGATTAGAACAGACTGCCCAGAAAGGTTGCAGGTGCCCCATCCCTGGAAGTGTTCAAGGTCAGGTTGGATGGGACTCTGAGCAACCTGATCTCACGAGTGACACCCCTGCCCATGGCATAGGGGTTGGAACTAGATGAACTCCAAGGTCCCTTCACAAACTCCTCCACCATGGAACCTTTCCACAGGACACAGTCTTTCAGGGATGGACTTTTACAACATAGGTCCTCCATGGGGTCACATAACCTGCAAGAAAACCTGTTCTGGCATGGGCTTCCCATGGGCTGCAGTTTTCTTCAAGGTGTATCTGCAGGCTCCATCATGGGGCCCTCTATCTCTGCTCCACCATGGACCTCTATGGGCTGCAGGGGGACATCCTGCCTCAGCGTGGTCTTCACTATGGGCTGCAGGGGAATGCACCTCCTCCCCCTCCTTCTTCACTGACTTGGGCTGCAGTGTTGTTTCTTTGCAGTCCTGTCTTCATGGCTGCTGTTGCACAGCAGTTTTTACTCTTTAAATATATTACCACAGAAATGCTACTGTGTCACTTAGTGGCTCAGCTTTGGCCTGTGGTGGGTCTGTCCTGGAGTTGGCTGGAACTGGCTCTGTCTGACATGGGGGCCACTTGTGCAGCCCCCACTACCAGAACCTTGCCATGTGAACCCAATACAGTTATTTAAAACTTACTGTTCATGTTACTTATAGTTTCATATTTTGTTTTTCAGAGGGCAGATGATTTCAGGTGAAGACTGTGAATTTATTCAAAGATTTGAACAGAAAAGGAGTCCAGAAGAAAAACAGGAGTTGTTGCAAACAGAAGGCAATCAAGTAACTTTCCTTTCATTTAGTGCTCTCTCTTTTGGGGAAGAAGATGGAAGGAAATTTTCATACTAACATTTTATTGTTGGCTCTATACAGTTAAGATGTTATGGAATAAGTATAAAGCTTGCTATCATGATTCTTTTTTTCCCCTTAGATATAGGTTGGATGTTATTTTTAAAACCCCGTTAAATAATTATTAAATGTCATCTGACTTTGACTCTGTTGTGGGACAAGCCAGCTCAAGTCTTTCCTCATCCCACTTTACTTAATCATGCGCACGGGTGTTTATCTGTGTCATTTTAAGCATGGTAAGATATGAGAAAACTGCATTGAACAAAGCTGGTTCAGGACTGAATTGGCCCTTTGCAATTATGGAGTCCTGGCAGGATGCGCAAAGACACTTCAATGGTATTTGAATCAGTAGACTATCAGCCTTGAAACCTGAGGTTTTAGCACACGATATCAGTCATCAAGAGGATCGGGAGAGGCAGAGAGGAATGTGAAGAGGAGATGCATTTAAGATACAGAACTTTCCAGCTGTTTTTAATACTTTAATATTAGGCTTTTCCATGTTTTTGTGTTTTTTTTTAATTTTCTCTCCAAATTGTGTTGTGTGACTGTTATGTAATGGACCATAATTTGCCTAGTAACAAATACATATATGGTGTACACTGTATGCCACTATATAATTATGATGTAGCAGTTAAGAGTTCCATTCCTCTCTTGGTTTTAGTTGAATGTTATGAAGGAAAAGGAGGAAGTAGTGTTGTAACTACTTCAGCCTGTAATATCTGTGCTGAAATTATAAAATAGTTCAGGAGGCACGGCTCAAATACAAATAAAGATTTGTCTACAAGGTATATAGTAGTGAACAGATAAGAGTGGTCTGTCTTCCTCACTCCCGTTCAAGTTGCTGAAACCTTCTTGTACTATGTCTGAGTTTGTCGCTGTTCTGTTAATTTACTTGGATCTTCTCACTGCCATAGAAAAGGACACTGAGGAATACTTTACTAATCTAACTTTCAACAAAGTGTCTTGGTGATTTGCACAAGCGAGTACTTATCTCACTTGAAAGCTATAAAACAATTTGTAAAGGATAACAATCAATGTGTCAGAAAATTTTGAAATGAGATAATGTCAGATGTATTCATCTCTTAGTGCAATTAAGGAAGATGTTGGGATGCTCAATGCTTATGTAAGACTTAACTGTGAATTAATGGGGTCCTTTTTTATTATATCAAAAGGAATGAAGACAATTGTTAATTTTAATGTTTCTCTTATTTTTCTAGTGTGCTAAAACATTTATAAACTTGATGACTCATATCTCCAAGGAACAGACTGTTCAGTACATTCTGACTATGGTTGATGATATGCTGCAAGTAGGTCAATAACCTGTATTATTTTTAAGTCTTTAAATGCATGCTTGAATGTTTCCTTAGCCTAATTCATGTCTCTTCAGGTGTTTGTCATACTGTGTTAAAAATATTATTTTAAATTTTCAGGACTTGTCTTCAGAGATTAAATACTGGGTCTAAAATTGTAAGGGTAGTTTAGTCTTGTGTGTGTGTGTATATATATATATATATGTTCAAATTCTATAAATAAAACATATACCTGTATACTTGTCTGTCAGTTCTCAACCTTTAATGTGGAGCTCGGATGTTAAGGCTAGTATTGCATAGTGGTTTCATTTTAGGTGATCTTAATTTGCAGAGTGTTTTTTTTTTTAATACTTTTTGTACTTAATGTATTGGCTTATATTATGGTGGACTTGATTGGATTTGGGGATCTTAAAGGTCTTTCCCAAACTAAATGATTCTAAGATTGTGTTACTTGAGACCTCAGCCCTTTCCTGTTGCGTAGGGAGGCCATGACTTCTAACTTGAAGTTGTTGAAGCTTTTCCAATGAAGGTGTTAATGTGGCCACCCTCAACAAGACGGTGTAGTTTCTGTAGCTTCAGATTTCCAGCATAAGTTAGGTTAGTTATAAACCAGGAACTTTTGAATCAATGTAATTTTAGTGCTCTTTGTAGCTATGGGATAGAGTGAGTGTTAGTAGATCTTGTTTTGCTCATGCACTTTTGACATTAGCACATAGCCTACAGCTATAGTACATGATAGCCCATGTCATCTCCTGTGCTGTGGAATGAATACCCCACAAGTAAAGGCTTTCACTGGCCCAGTCTTGAAAAATTTCACTTGCTCTAGGTGGTCACAGAAAGTACTTTTGAGTAATCTCTTATTTGCTGTATTGTTTCTGTCATAGATCCTGAGATTAGCTCAGCTGGTCAGAGCATGGTGCTAATAACACCAAAGTCCTGGGTTTGATCCCATGCAGGGGTCAAACTCAGCCTATTTGAGTGTGTAGGATTGTTGCAGCAGTTCTACTTGTGGATTTGATGATCTTTCTAAGAAAGATTTCTTTTGAACTCTGGCAAATATAAAATTAATGTGGTGTTTACCTTATAAGAATATTGCCATTCTGCTTATTTCTGAAAGTGGAGAGTGTTGACATACTGAAGTTCTTGAGGAAACAATTCTTATTCTATTCATCTGATAAATTCTTGGAACAATTTCTTTGGTTTAGTGACCCCATCACACTGCACAGTCTGTTACTTATGAAATCTTTAAGAATCTACACTGTAGTTGGTGCAGGTAGCAGTACCACCCAAGTGAACTTCATTATGCTTTTTCAGAAATGACAGATGCTAAATTATTCAATTCTTGAGGTAAGAGCTTCAGGATTTTCTTTTTATCAGCATAGTCAGTAGCTGCCTAGGAAGGTGCAACACTACATGTGTTAGGGCCGTAGGCAATTTTGCACTCCTTTCCTCCTGTCTTTAATTCTGCACCTTAACAGCAAACCAAATGAGTCTTCTGATTGACAGCATGTTGAAGATTTTTCAACATTTCTACTTTCAGACCTGTCTGTCTCCTCCTTAGTTATGTTGTAAACTGAACTCATTGATCTAATTGTTTTTGATCTTTTTTAGCTAGACTGTATAGCACAAGCATAGATGCTAACAGTGATTTATTTGATCGAATTGTCATTTTTTATCAAACCATCCCTCATAGAGTGAAAACTCTCCACCAAGGCACTGTGTTCCTGAGATCTTTTTTATTTTGTAGTTTGAACAACCAATTTTTAGAGTAATTCTCTATGCTTTTTGACACATGCATTGATCCCCAGTTAGTGATCGGGACAGCAATTTGCAGCCCATATGTCAAAGTACTGTTGTGGTTTAACCCCAGCTGTCAACTAAGCACACACAGCCACTTGCTCACTCATCCACCAGGAGGACGTGGAAGAGAATCAGAAGAGTAAAAGTGAGAAAACTTGTGCCTGAGGTAAAGAAGATACTTTCAGGGAATGTTCGGTTACAATTGTGATGCTTAGTAAGATGCCAGTGTTTGGATCATGGTTGTCTTGTGTTTAGTGGGGTTTAGATGGATATTCCAACAAGGAAGCTTGCCTAGCTGATTCTTGATTTGTAGAGTTAAAAATAGGATGCAGAATTGATGGAGAAAAGCCTTTCTTGCTAGAGGACTTTGAAAATTAAAAATCTTTGGATAGTGGAGACTGAGCTGCTGTTCTCATGTGAGTTTCCCAATCACAGTGTTTCAAACAGTTTTGCCTTCCTTAACAGTGGTTGTGTACTTGGTTGTAGTAGCTTGACTTCAGTGGGGAAGCATCGCTTCAGAAGGGAAGCTTACTATCCACTAGTCTGGAAAGTGTATGGAAGTGCTTGAGGAAAAGCAAGAATTCAAATATTAGATTTTTTGGGAGACTCTCTATATTCTTGGCTACTAGGAAATAGCAGAGCTTCTCTTTCTCCTTCATGTTTGTATGGCCTGTTCACTGGCCTGCTTTAAGGTGAACTGTAATAGCTGCTTTGTATAGTGATTATTAGGTAAAATACTTAGGGGCTTTGCACAGTGCCCAGGTTCAGATACTTGTGGTCTCTTGTTGTTCAGCACAGAAGCCCTGGGGAGCAGACTTCTGGTGGCTGCGTCCTCTCTTAGGTATGTGGGTTGCTTGAGAACTGCTGAATTAGTTGCAGCCTCATCTGAGAGAGAAGAGCTCCCTTCCCATTGAGAGGAATAGAGGGGCAGGACTACTTTACACCTCCGAAGTTTCGCTTGTAGCATGTGGAACCAAGTTATGTGGAAGTAGCAATACATGGAAAAAACCTTGCATGGACTTTAATCAAGCATAATTGATTGGATGAAGAGTAGTGTTCCTCTTAAAAAATGACAATATTAGCTTGTTTCTCATTTCATTCTGGTTGCTTGTTCAAATATATGTATCCATTTTTGTTCACGCAGGTGTTTGAGTACTGAGTTATAACTAGGGTTTCAAGGTTTGTTCCCCCTGCCCCAGATCTCTAACCTTAATGTTGAAGTGCTGAAATGAACTGTATCCACAAATAATTGTCAAACTGAAAAATTTCCATGGGCTCTTAGAAGCCAGGATGCACTTTGATAATGTGTGCCAACATAATGAGGAGGAAATAACTCCTTTAATATTGAATGCTTTTACAAATCTGTCATCTTTTCCCCTCTCCCAATTTTTACAGGAAAATCATCAGCGTGTTTGCATCTTCTTTGATTATGCAAAACGTGGTAAAAACACTGCATGGTCCTATTTTCTGCCGATGTTGAATCGACAAGATCTCTTCACTGTGCATATGGTAAGTTTTAAATGAACCTGTCTCTGAAGATGGTAGAGAAAAATGCTGGTTCTGTTTTTCTTCAGGAGATTTTGGATTTTGAAGCTAAACTTCTGCCTGGACTGGAAAGTTTTCCTCTTGGAGTCTAGATGAGTCATTCTTCATACATTCTTCATTTAGCCACATTTTAGAAAGAAAAGTTAAATTGTTTACTGATTTTTATTTTTTTTTGGGAGATTAGGGCACTTTTTAAAAACTCAGAAAAGCAAGGATTTTAGAATTAGTTAAGTGCAGTAAGACATACCTGAAAAACTGACTTATCAGAACTGCCAGTCAATGCTCCTTATGCTGAGGAAACACTAGAATTTAAGTTCTCATCCTGTGTGAGGGAAATACCTTTACCTTGATGAACCGTATTTTCTCATATGGTCGAATTACCAGCCAATTCACTGAAAGTGTAGAGTGAGAAACAGAGAAGTCCTTGATGTTGTGCAAGTGGTGCTCAGCAGCAACTAAAACATTGATGTGTTATCAGCACTGTTTTGGACGCCAGTCTAAACCACAGCATCATATGGACTGCTGTGAAGAAAGTGAAGTCCATCCCAACCAAATTCAGTACAACCATGTATGGTGTATGGTTTCTGCTGTGCTTTGAGCTACTGAGTGCTGCTCATGTATATGGAGTAACTTTTCTGAAATCCTTAATATTCTTCTGTTGTCAGTGGTGAGAACTGACCATTTCACCTTAGCAGGTTTGTTTTCCTTGTGGGGCAAAAATATGACTGTATTACTTTGAATTCGTATTGGAGACCATAGTTCCACCAGTGAAACTTCCATTATGGCTTCAAGAGGAGAAAGCTGCATGGCTGTGAATTTTTCTGCACTACACATGTTTATGCTGGCATGATGTGGTAGAATCAAATCAGAGGCTCAAACTACAAATCCACATATCTGTCCTGCTTTTGTGGTGGCTGTACTGGTGCAAGGATTCCACCAGGAAGTCATGCTATTTGTCCTTAAGAGTGGCCAGTGCAACTGTGCTCTGACTTGAACAGTGAGCTGGCCTGTTCTCAAGGAAAATGTCAGGCTTGTGCTTTTTTTTTTTTTTTATTTGTGGGATTTTTTTGTTTGTTTTTGAGTTTGGTTTTGTTTTGTTCTGTTTTTTTAAATCTAACTGTTTGACTCCATGGACGTGTTTCAGGTTTCCTGGTGCAGCTGAGGGAGGAGGTGGCTGGGGTTTTAGTGCGGTTTGTTTCTTGGTTTGTTTGGTAGTAATGCTACTGAAGGCCCATCCTGCAAAATGGCAGTTTGAGCAATACTAACTTCCCAAGTATGGAGGTAAAGCATAATTCTTGGACCCTTGCAGTGCAAAGTAATTAGTCTCTCTGGAATGGTGGCTTTTAGATGTGTGGTATAGAAATTTCAATCTCTAGCATTTCTCTACTCAGAGTTATGTTATTCAGATATTGTTTTCTTTAGGTACTGCAAAAATATACAAATGATTTAACAAGTCACAGAGAACGTGATGTGAAGTAAATCCACTTTAAACCACTAAATTTACTGCCTTATTGTGTGTATTTTTTTAAAGCACTTGAATGTTTTCAAAACCAAGTTTTAGGATTTTGTAATTTCTGTTGGGTTTATTTTATTTTCCTTCTTATTATATATACTGGAAGACTTTTGTGGCCACATCATTGCATTTTCCTAACCAGATAAAAATACTTTATCCTCTGGCTAGGCTCAAATTCTGCTAAGCGTAAATGGTCTCTTGGGGGCCAGATAGCAGTTTTAACTGAGGAGCACGGTAGACTAGAGAGCTAATATCTTGTGTTGTAAAGCTGGAGGGATTTTACAGGGTTATTTGGTTGTGTTCAGAAGAGAATTTGATGCGTTTTAGTGTAGACGCTGACATAGAAATATACTGTTGTTTTAAGTATTCTTGAGCCATAGGCATCATGAAAATTCTTAACCTGACTACATTTTTACTCAACTTCATTCTTAAGTTCTACCTTTCCTTTCGGTTTTCTGCTTTTCTATTTCTGGGCTTGAAACTTTTCAGTTCTTGAAGATGACTTGCTTCAGTTTAAGTACAAAAAAACTTCCATAGTATGCTATCATTTGTGTTGGCATATGCCACAGTTGCTTAAATCAGGCCTGCTCACATATGTGTTAGGCCATTAAGTGTCTTAGTCTTGATTGATTGCTGACTGTAGTGGTGTCCTACAGCAGTAGTCCATTGTTAGCTTCCATCCATCCTCTTTGGAGTTCCTCATTGGTACCTTGTGAACTTCAGCAGCTATAGGTAACTGATAACATCATGAAAATAAACCACTTACTGGAAGTAGAAGCAGCATAAAGCTGAAAAGAATCACAGTTACTAGGCATGAAGAGTCCCCTACATAGGAAACAGGTAGATATTTGTAAGGGACCATCTTTTCCCTAAACTTGCTTTCCAAAACTTATAGGACTTCTTACTGAATTCTGAAATTGCTGTGTTTGAAAAATCTGTTTATTGCAGTTTATCTGCAATGTCTGTTTATTGTGTTTCAGGCAGCAAGAATTATTGCCAAACTGGCTGCTTGGGGGAGGGAGCTTATGGAAGGCAGCGACCTGAATTACTATTTCAACTGGATTAAAACTCAGCTCAGTTCACAGGTAAAAAGCTACCTTTGTTTAAACATTACAATGGCTTTGGAAACTTTTTCCAAGAATGTAAATGTATAGATGTGCAAACGAAATACAATTTTGATTTTGTTTCTTAAAATGAAATTTTCGTTTGTAATTTTTAAAGCTAAATATCCTTTACTCAAGAATGTAGTTTTTAACGTAGTAGTTTACATTTTCTTCTCTAGTCCTTGAATTATAAACTAAAAGTAAGTAAAGCATTTGCCTTTTCTGTTGGTTAACACTGATTTTTCTTCTGGACACTGAGAAGATATGTGATGAGGGGTTTTTGACTTGCCTCTGTTGTTTTGGTTATCAGAGGTTTTTCCTGGGAGGAAAAATCACATGGCATCAGGAATTGAATATCAAAACTTCTTTTGAGTTTACTGTAGTACAGAGCTTTTATTTTTAATCCTATCTCTTGAAACTAAATAAATTCTGACTTATTTGGGCAGTATTTTTAGAGTATTGGCTCAGTATGAATGGCTTACTTTTGGCTTGTCCTTCAAAGATAAATCATTCTCCTTTGTATTCATTTTTGGAGATTTTTTTCCTTCAAATCCCACTGATCTGTCATTCTCTAAGGTAGTGTTGTAGCAGAAGTGCAGTCTGGAGAAACATTCAGTAGATTTAGTAATGGTGTACTTCTCATAGTTTTCCAAACTGTATTTATTAAAAAGGAATTTTGTGTTTTTTTCTCTGGAAGAGGAATCTTAAAGTTAGAATTTCCTTCGGGAAAACTCGAGAACAGTTTTCAAATTTCAAGTTGAATAAAAGTCTTGAGTAAATCCACACTTAAATGAATAAAAAATTATATCTTGATATACGTGAATCAGGTCCAAGCATATTTTTCTAGACATGAAGTGTGTGTATAGGAAATAAATACAATATATTATGATAATATATTGAGTAGGAAATATATCTAATGGATTCTAAATATTTTTTTTTTTGTAACTGGAGAGACTGGAGAACCAAAAGAAACTTGGTAACATCTGTTCCTTGAGGGTGAAGGACAGCTCTGGTTTTAAACTTTTTAATTTTTTTTGCTAGAAACTACGTGGTACAGGGGGTTCTGTGGAAACAGGAGCAGTCTCCACAAGTGATGTGAGTATATATTTGAAATCTGTCAATTTGCTATTTTGAGCAGGTGATATCCATTCCTTGGATTAAGGTGCAGATCTGTTCTGGTGTCAGTGATAAGAAGTACTTGGAATCAGAACTGTACAACAGAGTGCCAGGTGATGGCGCCAAGAAACAGGAGTATTTTTAAATGCTGATTTCACATAGAATGTTGGCAGTGGAAGTATATATTTTGCAAGTTAGTTTGAGTTGTTAAAACTGTAGATGTATGTAGCATTCTCTTTGTTAAAACTTGAAAAAATTGTATAAAATTATTATTTGAACAATGTTAAGTCACTGACGAGGTGATGTTAGAGGTTTTTCCCAGCCTAAATGATTCTGTGATTCAATACTGTTTAGCACTGAGCTCTCAGACTTGTAGAAAAACCTAAGGCTACAAAGCTTTTGGCTGTTGTGATGTGCAGAACTTAGAAAGGGCACATCAGATATTAAGGCTAACGTTGCCCCTTAACCACTGTAGCATGAAATTGCAAGAGTGCTTTCAAAGCTGTAAGCTTTTCATATTTGAATAGCTTGAATTCAAAGGAAAATGGATTGTACTTTTTGCATTAGTATTGTTTTTTCATACCAAATTTCATGTAGCTGTAATGACTGCTGAGCTTGGAGATGGCCTGTGGCAGTATAACAAGTGCAAATGATTGTCCTAACTGGATTTTTTTGTGGTAGTGTGGCATGATGAGGTGATTTATCATAGTTCTTGAAGGGGGAGTAGAATTCAGTTTGGTCTCTTGTTCCTTTTGCAGCTTGAAAGTGTTCACAGCTTTTCAGAAGACTTAACCTGGAATTTGTTCTTCTAAGTGTAATCATTGCTTTAAAGTGCTAGCTTCCTGTAGAGGAGAGCCTCTTAAATTGCCATCTGTCTTGGGTTTAAAGTAGAGAAAATGAAAGACTGTTATGCATGACCATAGGTAGGGGGTAAAATTATGGCCTGAGCATAGAAGTTCAAGCATTTCACGTGCAGATCTGTGTGCTGTAATGTTAGGTTTTGTTAGACTGAGAGCCCTTTGTCACACAGCCTTAGAAGAGTAAATAACTCTACAGCACACAACACCACTTGTGTAGAAATCTGTATTCATTGTACTGTAGCACTGTACGGATGTGCCATGCCACGGTACGGTCCCAGAGCAGCAGAACTGGTTGTGCAAATACGTTCTTGGATAATTAAATTGGCTAAGTATTGTCTTACCTTCATTAGTGTTCTGATTTTCGATCTAGCTTATACAGGATTTTGAAGCAGGTCCTGACTAATTTATTTCAGAATAAATTAGAGATGGAGTTGTAGCATTTTATACAGGAAATGAGAGCTGGGATTTATGATGAAATTTCAATCATAATAGTGTTGGAAGAGAATGCTTTTATGAAAACAAATTCCAAGTTCAGTAGTACATGGGTTGGTGATGCAGTTAAATTAATACATTGTTTGGGGTGGAGAGTTGTCCCTGTGTTTCTAACTGTTTTATTTGCATGGGGTGTGAAAGAGAATACTTCCCCAGGGAAACGTATGTTGATTTGGGCCTAGATGTTCAGACTTCTTTTTACATAAAGGTCTTAGATTTCTCATGAGAGAGAAACAAAATGAGTTACTCTTTATTTTAAATTCTGTTTGTCTCCTGTCTTTTCATATGGGATTGCCTAACTTCTTTACTTCATTAAATATTTGAAAGGTTTGACCGTATATTATGTGAGTGAGCTACCATAAAACTTTCAAGAAACTTGGCAAAGAAAAAAGCTTATAGGAAAAAAAACCCAAACAATGTTTTATCAGCAGCATATCAAAGTGTTAGTGAAGATAATGCTGACAATTGATTAAGAAGAGAAGAAAAGACGTTATTTCTGTTGTACCTTTGGATTTTTCAGTTGCTGTAGTGGGAGGGACAATGTGCTGACCAAAACCCATTTTTGAACTGCAGCCCATCTTGTGTGTTACTGCATAGAAAATACATGCTTTTACAGATAAAAAACTGTTTAATGTGACTGTTTATGAGTGAAAATAGAATTCATTGGTGCATCTCATAATTTTTCTGATGGGAAAGATTTAGTCTTATTCTTTTCTTAGCACAGCATACTTATTTTTCTAGTGGTATTGTTTTTGTCTAAATACACATCTCATTATGATAAATATGGTGCTTATTATGCTTATTTGCATTATGGGAAATGCAAAATGTACAATTGTAATGATACCACTGCTGTTTTGAGTTGGAGTGGGAAGAACCTAAGCTCAAGATTCCTGTTTCTGCAGTGATTTCTAGCGAACTTCTTCAAACTTGGTAGCCAGTTTGCTGATTTATTTTCCAAAGTTTGCTCAACGGAACAACAATTGACACTGGGGATGAAGGGCTCTGGCAAGTATAATCAAGAGAAGACAGCTTTCATTCATGGATACTGAAGGAAGGCATGTTCACATGTTCTAATAATATAAGGTGGTATCACTTGCATAACACTTCTGTAGCATTCAGAACTCTTCTCCATTTATGCCAGTAAAGCCTAATTTGGAAAACTGAACTCCAACACGTAGTACCTAACTTGTCTTGTAAGAAATGTTGTGTTGTTCTTTTCACCTAGAGTTCCCAATATGTACAGTGTGTTGCTGGATGTCTGCAGCTGATGCTCAGGGTCAATGAATATCGCTTTGCCTGGGTAGAAGCAGATGGAGTAAATTGGTGAGCATCTAGTTCAGTTTATATGGATATACTTGCACTTACAATATCACATTCCTCACTGACCCTTTTTAAGGGTGGAACTCTCTTCTAATAGACTGCTGTTCTGTTCTGAGAACAAAGAGGTTTGTTTTCAAACATTACCGTAGTCAAATAGACAAATAAAACTTGCAGTATTGAGGCTTTAATGCTACTTTCCTTTTCAAGAAGAACTGCTTAAATATGTATCTGAAGGGGAATATAGCCATTTGTCTTCAGCTTAAGATGCACTTTATTATTTAATAGACCAAGGAATAAAGAAATGAGTTTCTCCTAATCATCCTAGACTTTGAAATTGTTCAGTCTGAAAATATAAGTGAAAGGAGAAATGTTTTCTAGAGCTAAGCTCAATTTTTTTCCACATACTAGTTGAAGTAGGTCATTCTTTTATCCAGATTCGCTTAATAAATAGCTGTGCATGAGGCTAGGATGTTGGCACTAAGCTTATTTAAAAAAATGCTTGTCTGTAAATAATTTTTCTGCTGTGCATGCCTCTGTTGGAGATTGTTGTTATATGATTTGCACGTTAATGAAAAATACCCCTGTACTCTGAAAAGTCAAAGTTGCCAGTGAAGTAAAATTTCATATGATATTCATATGTGTCAAGATGACACTATTGAAACAGTCTTTTTCACAAAGGAAGCTTTTTAATCAAGTATTAAAGCATTACAATAAGCCTGTGTTTCAACAAGTTTGAATTTGTCTTAAAAAATTATGTTAAAGGTCACTGCTATTAAGTTTTAAATTGAGTTTGGTATCTCAGAATGGACCTGTAAATTACTTACTAAAAACTTCAGCTGAGCAAACCTTCTGCATGATTTTTTCTTGGAGATCTTGGGATATTCTTTCTTTTCTAGCAGTACTTTGTATATTTGTGTCTGAGACATTTTCTGAGAGCTTACTGTTAAATAATGAGTACTTCAGCACATTTCAGACACCCATGTAGAGAGGTACACTTAAGGAAACAATTTGTGTAGATTTTGTTCTGTGTGTTTACTCATTTTTAGCTCTGAAGGAGTAGCTGTGTGTTTCTTTTAGAGTGACAAATAATGCTCTAAACATGCCAAGAGAAAAAGTGTCTTGGTGTACCTGAAGATGGATACAGTACCACATCAGTTCACATGGGTAAAGCTGCATTATGGCTCTAAGGCTAAGGATAAAATAACTATATCTTTAAAAGATAGCTTTCTGAACAAGCTGCTTGTACAATGATAAATTTTGATGCAGGATACTGTGAAGTGTGTATTGTATGCTTATCCTCAGCATCTCTTTCCAATAAATTCTTGTTAACCATTTCTTTTAATGTTTCAGGGTAGAAATCTGCAATCTATGCAGTCATTATATAAAAATTAAATGTGTATTATGGTAATTTTTCAGCATCATGGGTGTCTTGAGCAACAAATGTGGTTTCCAGCTCCAGTATCAGATGATTTTCTGTGTGTGGCTGCTGGCATTTAGCCCTCAAATGTGTGAATATCTTCGTCGGTATAATATTGTCCCGGTGCTGTCAGATATTCTTCAGGAATCTGTCAAAGAGAAAGTAACTAGAATCATCCTTGCAGCATTTCGGGTGAGTATCTGTTGACTGCAATCAGGCTGTGCTTCTCTCATGAATTCCTAGGTCTCAAATGTTGCTGATGCACAGCTGTTTCTTCTGGACCACATCAGTAAACTGGATTGAAAGCTTAATTCTATTTTTTTCTTTTTTTTTTTTTTTTTTTTTTTGTGAACTGAGTTTTGCTACAGGTAATAGACATGCTATTGCAAGTAATAGATATCTGCTATTCAATGTCTTTTTAAAATAAGGTTGACCAAAAAAGCAAACTGTCTTAACAGAGGCACTAGTGATTTCTCTTTTAATTCAAGATTTTTTTTCTACTGGTACTAGTGTAAAACTGTAGTTACTCATATCTGGTAAATTTTGCCTTAGGAAGCTTTAATTAACAAAATACTACTTTGAACACACATGTTTGTCCAACAGAGAATTTACATACCAGTCCAGAAATCTTTTTTGGTGGCTATGTCAAAATGAATGAGAATAATCATGCAAGAGTGATTAGTTGCCTTACTGTGTCTGCATTACCTGAAAATCACTGGTCCTATTTAAGAAAATACGTAATAACTGAGTATCTAGGTTTGATGTTTTCAATGTGAGAATGCTATTTTACGTTCATGGATGCTAATAGTTTTCTGTGCTTGCTTGTCAAGTGTCTTGTGAGTAATACAGGAACGCTATAATGACTTGTAATTCTCCTTTAAAACAGCACTTGTATCCTGAGTAGGAGATATAGATCTTGGAAACGTTTGTTTTCCTGGTTGATTGTGTTCCAATAGTAAGTGTTGCAAGCAGTTTAGGATGAAGAGGGGGATTGTTGCTTACCGACTTGCTGATTAAAAATAATAAGCTGTGTGAAGGTATTTACTCTGTCTGAAACATCTGCCACTGAAAAATTTCTGGGTGAGACGCAGAAGAATATGCCAGTTGTCCTGTTGAAGGAGTACAGTGGTGTGAGGTTTCAGTAGAGGCTATTCTTACTATGTAGACCTGTGTAGATGTTGCAGTGTTCTTTGGGATCTTAATGTCAGGATTATGCAGGGGCATATAGCAAGATAGATTGGGACCCCCCAAAAAAAAACCCAAACAAAAACAAACCAAGAAAGAAGTTGGGGGGTTCACCAGTTTATATCCAGCTTCTTCCAATTCTGAGGTCATAAAAAGTAGGAGAAATAATTGCTAGCTCTTAGATTTAGTGTGTTTTACAAGAGGAGAAAGAAATGAAGCAAAGGTTGTTGTTTTTGTTTTTGTTTTTTAAATAGATAAAGGCTAAGAAGGAATTAAAGTGGTTCTGTTACAGGCTCTGGGGCATGTAATTTAGCTGTTTCCTTTCTCCAACATTAAAGACTTGTGTTGGCGTGAAAACCAGTTGTAAAGTGGTAGCCAGGAAAATAATAGATGAGAAATTAGACATCAGAGCTATGAGTTCTGAAGCAAAATTAAAATAGGTAGAAGAAACAAAATAGCCTTTTTCCTGTGTGATATGCCACAGTGTCAGTTTATGGGGAGAGGGTAAAAAAAAGAGGTGAATTGCATAAAAGACTAGGCTTGCTGATTCCTCAAATCTGCCTGTGCATTTCTGAAGGTGTATTGTGAGTCTTCACAGCTTCTATGTCTTCTCTACTACTTGATTTCTCCTAATTTGACCTATTTCACCTCTCTGTCAATGGTCTGAAGATGATGATGGTGATAATTGTGATATAATAATTCTTTCTATAAAGGAACTGGTATTGAGTACTTCTGTCTCTTTGAATCAATTACTTTCTTTACCTGTTAAATTTTCTTCCTCATTTTTCCTGCTTTTATTGTCTGTTATTTCTGTTTTCTGCCTGTAACTAACTTTGTACCTTAAGGTTTTGGTTTTTATCACTGAGTAGTTTACTGATCCGTTCTATTTAGTCATGTGCTCATGTTTGTACTTTGTTATATTCTTTCAATTTTTCTATGGAAAGCTTGAATATCTCACTGTTGTATGAGATGGTTAACAATATTCAGAGTAGCTTCCGTGTTTGCCTGCAATTCTGTTAGCTCGGAGTTCTTTGGAAACTTTATCTACCTTCTCCTTGAACTTGAATCGTCTTTTAAGATTAATTATTTGTTCGTTTGCTCTCGTTAACACTTCTAACTCTAAGTATTTTTGCATTATGTGCTGTTTACTACCTTTTAGTTCTCTTGCTGAAGTAGTAACTGGGGTGTGGTTTTTGTTTTTCTTTTTGCACATTAAAGCTAATTGTATGTGACCATTAAAAGCAGTAGTAAACTTACATTTAGTTTGCAAGTTTTAACATTGGTTTGCAATGTTCTATCTTACTAATAGAATGTCTGATATCTAAAATGTCTTAAGTGGAATAGTTCTGTAACATGAGAGTGATGCAGTCAGATTCCTTCTGTGTAGTTTCATTGCTTATATCTGGTAGATGTTAAGTCTTATTTATAGGGACACATGTTCAGTTTGTGAAGAACTTCATCTTTATATGAGATTCATGTTTTCAGCTTTATCAAGAAGTGCAGGTGGCCAGCTCTGATTGAACAACATAATTGAAAACTGGTTAAATTGAGTAGAAATGTAATGAATAAACTACATTGGAACTTGACTATTACATTCTGTGCTTGTAATTCTAGTCTTACCAACCTGCTCCTGTTTGAATAAAAATGTCTATTCAGATAGTAACTCTTCAGTTAGAAATATGACTTCAGGCTGGTTTGTTTTTTTTTTGTTGGTTTTTTTTTTAGGGTTTTCTGATTTGTGCTATTGCTGCATAGAAAGCTAATATAATCTAAGATACAAGTAGTTATTTATGACAGAGATTCTGGTATTTGGGATATAAACCTGCTCTTTTTCTGTGAATGATCTTTGTAATCACCCTGATTTGGTGTGGAAAATATTCAAAGAAGGTGAATTAATACTTTCTAGTATTGAAGAGAGAGATTATTTTAGGAAGGTCAATTCTGTCCCTTACTAAATTGAAAAGTGCCAGTAAGAATTTCTTAAGTGCCGCTTTGTTTTAAAGTAATCTATTCTTAAAACCCCCCAAAATAAATGCATCTTTACTTCTGTAGAATTTGTTAGAGAAATCAACTGAGAGAGAAACTCGCCAAGAATATGCCCTTGCCATGATTCAGTGTAAAGTTTTAAAGCAGCTGGAGAACTTGGATCAGCAGAAATATGATGATGAAGACATAAGTGAAGATATCAAATTTCTACTGGACAAGCTTGGTGAGAGCGTGCAAGACCTTAGGTACGCTTAGCAGTGTGAACTTTAAAAAAATGCAGTTATTTGGGTATTGGTGAAACTTTCTTCTTTTGTAAGACCAAGTAATCTACAGAATTATGATATGTAAATACTAGTTGGTAAGGTAGAGCATACAGAGATGCTGGTTGTATGTAAGCTTTCTGTTGTGAGTAGAGGCTGAATAGAAAATAAGTCTTTGCTTTGATGTATGAATCTAGTGCTTACCTAGTTCTTCTTCCTCTTGTGCCTGTATTGAAGTGCATATTGTAATTCATATCAAAAGTTTAATTGGATGGAGGGTAAAGACTGGGGTCAGTGGCTGAGGAGGTTGAAGCATAAAAGAACTGGCAAAAGAGCTAATTAAATTCCTAAATGTCACATTTGTGTGGCTTGGGTTTTGTTGTTGGTTTTGTTTTGTTATGTTTCTTTAGGTATAGTGTTCTGGAGTGGGTAGAGGAGCGTGTTTGAGAACAAACTTTTCATCTTGTTTCTTGCGTTTTCTTATTTATAAAATGTTGAGACAGGAAACAGTTCTCATGCTCTGCAGAGCACTGACTTCTAAATGTGTCATAGCAATTTTGTTAGGGACAGGCTTGGGCATGTGATTCTGACTGGAAGGTTAGTCAGTATTTCATTTAGATCTTGTGTTGCAGCTCCTTTGATGAATATAGTTCTGAGCTCAAGTCAGGAAGACTGGAGTGGAGTCCTGTGCACAAGTCTGAGAAGTTTTGGCGGGAGAATGCTGTAAGACTAAATGAGAAGAATTATGAACTACTCAAGTAAGTTTTCAAGTGTTGAATCACATAATTCTTTAATATTTTTTGTATTTAAGTGAACCTGTAACTAATACAGATTTTGCATTTCAAGATGAAATAATGTCTAGAATTAAAACAAGTCAGAGCATCTTACATATTTTAGAATGCATGGTGCTTACGTATGGTTTGATTTCTTCAAAAGCAGAATTGTTATTTGCTTTTACTGGTCAAAGTGTATTGATGATAGAGGGAATAGCTCTAGATTAACTTGCATGGAGATTTATGCTGTTGACTATTCTCATGCTTTCATTTGAAAAACAGCTATACTAATTGATGTAAATAAAAATGTTTTTACTATACCTTAGTTTTAGTTTTGTTTTGTGTGGTGATGTTGGTCCGAGTAATGAACTCCTGGCTTGAATATTTGGGGGTTGAAAGTTGTTGTACTTGTCCATGGAAAATCTGACTCGCTGCATTGTGTTCCAGTCTGTCTGTTTTGTCTTGGTACTGTGTTTGGAGTACATAGATTTTTCGATGAAGTGAAGCAGAAGCTCGTATTTTCTTTTGGAGTCAAGACTTGCTAACTTATGAAATTATGTACTGAAAAAATGTCTAGGTCTTCAGTAGCTTGTAAGAGCTCTTAGTTGTTTAACTGCACAGTCATTAACTGATAATACGTGATGTTCTTTCAGTTAAGGTTTTGCTAATAAGTGCCAGACCTAACAGGAAGTTGAGTGGAGCATGTGAGATGGTAGAAGGCATGGCAAGAACAAGCTGATCCTGAGCTTTATGTGCATTTCACTCTGCCCTAACTCTCCCTGACACAAGTCTGATAAATTCCTCCCTGCAGGCATATTGCTAAATATGTAGGATTACGGACTTAAAAAATTTTAGATGCTGACAACTGCACCATGAGGTTGATGTTGTGACTTAATATTTCCTCCAGTGATCACAATGTTTTTCTGTATTTCTGTATCTCTCCTGGTTCTGGGACTGCTAGGTAAATTTATTGTGCTTGTGCTGCTACAAAGACAATGATTTTCAATAGTTCGTTTAACACCACCCAAAACACCCCAAACAAACCCAAAACACCACCACAGCAACAAAACCCACAAAAATCCCAGCCGCCTTCCCCCACAACATGGTGGGGAGATTCTTGCATCTCAGAACTTCTCTTTTGCATTATAAGGCATTTGCTTTAGGCCCCATAATTTTATTTTCCCTTATCTGCCTGCTTATTAGTTTTCTAAATCTAATATATTTATGCTGCTGTTAAACTTATTTTTTTCATACTTTCCACCAGTATTGTCTACTTTGATGGTAGACTCGTATTTTGTTGAGCAGTATTGTATGGATCTTCAGTGCCTTCTGATTAGTGCTACGGTGCAAGCTTCTGCTTCTACTTCTTGGCCGAATTAGAAGGTGTTTTTTAATTTAAAAAGTGTTTCATGTATCATTTCTGGCCTCTAGGGAGGCAGTGGTTGTGGTAATTTAATTTTACCAGAATGTTCTATAACCTACCAAACTTGTTACCAACTTTCAGTGATTAGAACACATTTCTGATATCACTAAGCATAATCTAATTTTCCAGTGATCTGTATGTTTAACCTTTTCAATTTATTAATGCCTGACCTTCATAATCTGTATAATTTTCCCCCCTCCTCATTACTGGCTAGAGAACAGTGTTACTGGTAGCTGTTTTCCACTAAAGATGATTTAAGTACTTAATTAAAAAATGCAGGCAATATTAATAGTTGAGAAGCTGTTTTCTACTTCTTATATCTCTATATTTCTGTGCATCCTAAGAAAATAACTAATATATGACACCGGAGTAATTTACGAGGTATAGCTTTCATCATCTCACTCTTTCAATTAGGACAGAACTGCTTATTAGCTCAGTTTACCTTGAACTCAGAACTGTTGGTCTTGAAGCCAATGTATAAAATAGAAGAGGTTTTGTAAACCTTGGTTATAGGTATTTGTGGATGTAGCTCACTAAAGTGACTCTAGTGAATGCTTTTAATAATGCTGTTAAATAGGGCACGATCTCAGTTGCTTTAAGTGAAACCGCATGTTTAGAAAAAATTCTGTTATACCTTTGCTCTTTTGGTGACTGGTAAAGCATTTTTATGGTTATGGACTTTTATATTAGAAGTTATCACTGATTTAAAAATAAAACAACAACAAAGAAAACAAACAAAACAAAAAATGAAAACCAACCCAAAACCCAATCAACAAACTTGATGGCTTCAAATACTTTTCTAGAATCCTCACAAAACTTCTGGAAGTTTCTGATGATCCACAAGTGCTGGCTGTAGCTGCTCATGATGTGGGAGAATATGTACGGCACTATCCGCGGGGGAAACGGTAAGAAAAATTCTTCAAGGGACTAGCTAGAGTATGCACTTTGCCTGTGGCTTGTTTTGCTTATTTATCTTAAAATATTCTCCAAAGGGATTGCAGGTTATGTTTAAATTTAATTCACTGGGAAGGTGAGAAAGCACAAACTAGATCAGATTAGAAAATGCAAACTAAATCTTTTAACAGTGAAGGGAACCAATGTTTGAAGGAGTGTTTAATATGTTGTTTAGACTGAGCAGAAGACAGGCACCAGAACAAATTGGAAGAGCTACCAAGAATTTAATCAACGTATAATTTTTGCCCTCTTTTATGACTGTTGGACTATAATTATTGGACTTACAGAAGGAATGGACTATTCCAGCAAAGACTGAGACTGTTTTGTGACATAAGGCTACTGAGAAGATTTTTCTCACAAAAAATTGCTATTGTAATTTCAGTCATGTTAGCACAGATTCAGTTTTAGCATGTTTTCTTTTAACTACACAAATACGCATTTCAGTGAAAATGTTATTGTTCATTGTAAACCTGAATTCCTGTTGAAATACACAGATGTCGTTATATTTTTCTGCTTTGTTTAGTTTTAAAAATCCGTGAGCAAAGATGTTTCCTGAATAATGGCACCTCTAAGGTAGAGACCACTGAAGTACAAAGGAGACGTAGTTTACTTTTTCAAGAATCTGTCTTATCAGTCATACAGAAGGACATGTGACTTAATTCTTGTAGCAAAGAAGTGGTCTGTTTCTGGCTTCTGCCTGGGGTTTAAAGATGTGGTGTTTAACCCCAGCTGGGAACTCGCGTCCATACAGCCACTTTCTCATTCCCCACGGCAGGATAGGTGAGAAAAGCAAAAGAGTAAAAGTGAGAAAACTTGTGGGTTGAGATAAAGACAATTTAATAGGTAAAGCAAAACAAGGAATTAATTCACTGCTTCCCATGGGCCAGCAGGTGTTCAGCCATCCTGAGGAAAGCTGTGGTCTATCAAGCGTAATGGATACTTGGAAAGACAAACACCCATCACTTTGAATGCTCGCCCCCTTCCTCCTCCTTCCCTCAGCTCTATATGCTGAGATTGATGCCATATGGTATGGAATATCCCTTTGGTCAATTTGGGTCAGCTGCCATGGCTGTGTCCCCTCCCAACTCCTTGTGCACCCCTAGCCCCCTTGCTGGGGGGCTGGGGTGAGGAACAGAAAAGCCCTTGATGCAGTGCAAGCACTGCTCAGCAATAATGAAACCACCCTTGTGTTGTCAACACTGGTTTTAGTACAAAGAAGAAATTAACTATCTCATCTAAAACTAGCACCATAGGGCAGATGAGAAGGGCCTTCTAACCTTTTTGGGAATTTCATGAACACTTCTTGTGCAGACTGCTGTCTCTACAGGAGTAGAATCATGGACAACAGACTGAAACTTCATACCATATGTATGCTAGAAAGATTTGTTCACTCTAGAGAGATTCACAGCTCTTGTAGTCTTGTAAGCAACTTAACTGAAGGTATTTTTAGATTATTTGAAGAAGTCAAATGTTTTCTAGGTCCACTAAGAAGGGTCAGAGGTGTTCAGTGTGTAGCACTTGTAGTGGGCAGTGCTGTGTCTTTGCTAATTAGCTCCTGTGTATTTCAAAAGATTTGTGACAACTGGTATTTGGAGGAGAGGCAAGATATCCTCCAATAAGGTGGAAACTAATAGTACTGCCTGCAAGTGGCAGAGATGAATGACTGACTAATATTGGTTACTCTTGCTTTGAGCTGCTCTTTATCTGAAACCATTTTACGTTTGCCATAATCTTTAAAACAGCTTGCATGCATTTACCTGAATGTGCCATAACATTTGGGGTAGTATGGCCATGCAGTTGCTGGACCAAAGCTATGAACTCAGAAGACTGGATAAACAGGACCTGTATCTCTGTCTGTAGCTGGGAAAATGTATTGCTGTTGGGACCACAGCTCCACTCAGCTCCCAGGCCGTTAAACCTATTCAGAAGTGCATCGACCTTCAAGGGAGTGGTCATCAGCAAAGAAGAAGTGTCCTAGATACTGTTCTAACCCACAGTCTTACCTCAAATTCTAATGCTTTAGCTTCTTTCTGCTTTCTGCTTATTTACCTTTCTGTTCCAATCAACAAACTAAAATGCCTCAATCTCTTTCTTTTAAATTTCATTTATAATCCAGCATATTCTTACTAAGTATGACTTTAACAATTTTGGGACTAATTAAAAGCTTAAATACCTAAGGATTATGTGTCAGTTCCAGCATAATGGTCCATTTCTTACCATGATGTTTTTGGATATATAGTTGTTTACTGCTCCTATCCTTGGTTAGTATTTCACACTCTGTTGCATGACTCACTTAGAGAATGGATACTGTTCCTTGGTTTAGAAGAGTAGAAGAATTCAGATGTCCTATACTTTTGTTTTCTTTAAATATTTATCAGCTCTTAACTAGATCATTGTTTAACCTTTGGAGGTTGCAGAAAAGAATTGGAACCTAAAACTTCTTGATTTCTTTACCTGCTACACACAGTGGAGACCTTGACTTAAGGTTCTGGCTAACCTTTCCCTTTGTCTGACAAAAGAAAATATTTGTAAAACTAAACACTGTGTTTTTGTTTGGCTGTTCTCTGCTGTCAATGTAAATAATTTTAAGTTGCCTTTAAAATTAAACATTTTGGACCAAGTTGTCAACACAATAGCATTGTGGGCTTCTAATGAGGCTCACCAAGATGCATTTTCTGACAATGTAACAGCAGAAATAAAGTATGGCACTGTTGTTTCCTGTCACTGAAAATAAATGCAGGCCTGCAGCACAGCTTGTATGTTGCCCAAGGATTATTGCTATGTACTATCGACACTTTGAATCTCTTGAATGCTGTGAACATGGGCTTTATGTTTTACATGCACGAGAGATGGACAATTAGAACCATTCCTTTCCTTAACTCACAGTTCAGAAACAACTTGCATTTCCTTTTTTACCTTGATCTGCTTTTAGATATGTAGTGTGGATTTTATATTTGTTTTCTGCTATAAGAGTCTAACTTGTTCTCATTTGTCTTTACCTTTCGTTTCCTCTTTCTCCCTTTAAATGGGTCATGTTAAAATGTCCATCTTCAGCATCCAGAAGCTTCTTTGAAATGCCACTGTTTTGGCTTAGTACATGGGTATTACAGGGAACAGTCCCTGCAGAAGATGTGCACCTACTGTTACAGTTCCACTGGGCTCTATTACTGCTATGAAGTAAGCAGAAGTTGAGGGAAGGGGAAGCAGAACTAAATGTAATGTCACATTTGGGACTTGAAGGAACAGGATTCACTGTGAACCTTCCTCACAGTTTAAACCTTTGGGTCAAAAACCCAGGGCTGGGAAGAGATTTGTACCAGTAAGCAGCATTATGCAAGAATGATACTGCTATTGTTTGACTTCACATTGTTAGCCATAATTTCAGTGATGTATTTTCATCTGAAAGAGCCTATTACCATTTGTGATTATAGGCTTTTAACTTTTCATTTTGGTTCTTGTGTTCTCCTAGAATAAGGAAGCTTTTGATTTTAATACCTTTTTTACATACTTCCAATTCCTGAAAATCCAGTGGTTTCAGTCAGTCCTATAATAAAGAAAAAATTCTTGTTCATGTTTTCTAGTCTTGTCTTTGTGTGCAGTGGTTTCATATTTAACTCAGTAAAAACATGAAGCAGCCTAAAGCAGCCATAAAGCTTTTTGAGGGTTACGGTACTAATAACTTCTTGAGTTCTTAGCAAGGATTTTCCAGCTTAAAACAATTGCACTTTTCTGAATGCATTCCTGCTTTATGAAACATACTTAAATGTTTTAATATTGTTGGGAAATAATATTTCCTATGGTCTTAAGGATGGTTTTGACTGAGTTATAACATGAAATTGGAAATTCTTTTTAATCTCCTTTCTATGTGTTCATACCTGTGTTCTACAGTTTACAAAAATACATTGTGTTGTGCAGCAGCAGTGCAAAAATTTGGCCATGAAAAGAGCAGTACTAAATTCAGATAGCTAATGCAAGCTTAGAATGGCAGGACAGCGTCAGGTAAAAACTCATGCAAATGATAGCCTCTTCACAGGTGATGTGTGAGAACTGATGCAAAAAAATATATGAAAGAGAGCAATCAGCTCATATATTCCTTGCAAATTTTCTCTGAACTTACTTTATTATGACAGTCCAAAATGCTGCATGTGTAGTCCTCTGGATGGTGATACTTTTCCAGGTTTTAAGTGTGTTACCTTCCATTTTTTTTTAATTAAGAACTCGTATGTTCATGACATGCAATACAAGGTTTCATTGGTATTTCAACAGGGGATTTGGTGCAGCTATTAAAAAGCTATGGCTGACTATGGTGGTAAAGTTCATAGTGAAAGATGTAGCCGAAACAGAATTTTTCTGGAAATTGTATCTTAGCAGCCAGTTCTGCCTCTTGTGCAGGAATAGCTCTGGCTCTAGTACAGTTTGAATGTCAAAAGGGACTATATGTACGAGGTGGGTGATTTAATAGGTATATTGATGTGATTACAGGCATTTTTCTGTGGTGGACTAGATTGGGGTTTTATTCTTACAAAAAATGGAGTGACCTGTTTATCATCCATTTGTGGAGGGGAGGGCACTACCTTCTACCTAGTAATTGATAGTGCTGTACCCTGCTAGCCCTTTCAAGCTCATACTGAGTTCTTTAGAGATCTGGATAAAGTAAATAACCCTCTCTGAAAAGGGTTCTTTCCTTGATTGTTTATTTCAAAGTTTATGGAAGTTGGTAGTGGGTAGCAAACAGGAGTGCAATACAAACACTTTCTGATGTTGTGAATTCTTAAAAAAAATTTTTAAAAATTCAGCAGCTAGTAGAAGATAATCTGTATTTGTAACATGTCAGATGAGATGTGTATGCTAGGAAATAAATATTTTTAATAAGGTAAACATTATGTAACTTAACCTCTTAATGCCTTGAATGTGAAGTGGTTGGATAGTATAGCTACTCAGAATGTAATGGCCAAAAACCTGCTTCCCTTCTCTCTTTCAGAGTGATTGAACAACTTGGTGGTAAGCAGCTGGTAATGAACCACATGCATCACGAAGACCAGCAAGTTCGTTATAATGCACTACTGGCTGTGCAGAAGCTGATGGTTCACAATTGGTATGTGAAGATTATTTAACATACTACTTACTAACAGTGAGAAATCTTGGCTGTGGAAAGAGGATTCAAGATGGTGGATTTCTTTGTTTCTTTCAAGGGGAATAGCATTTTTATGTGGTAAGAAAGCAATTTTTAAACAGTAGAGTAATATGTTGATTGTAAAAACTTAGCTTTTTCGTGTATTTTGGAAGCAGTTGAATTGAGTAGCTTCATCTTACATGGTCAGATGTCATATGGGTAATTCACTTGAACAACATATTTTAACTTAGGTTGAATATTAGGAAAAGTTTCTTCACTCAAAGGGTGGTTGGTCACTGGAATAGGTTCCCTGGGGACATGGTCACAGCTCCAAGCCTGACAGAGTTCAAGAAGCATTTTTACAATGGTTTCAGGTTTGTGGTGTGATTTTTTGGGCTGGTCCTGTGCAGGGCCAGGAGCTGGCCTCGACAGCTGTGGTTCCCTTCCAACTCAGGGTATTCTATAATGATTTTATTTGACCTGCTTAATATTCAATACAGGCTGTAATTTAGGCTTGCACTTGTTCAAGTATTTAATTGACAGTTGCTTTGCAAAATGCATACCTGACCATTCCTTTGCATTGTTATTCTTTGCTCTAGTCCTTTCTCCCATTCTACACTGGTTTGTTTTGTTTCTGTTGCCATTTTAAGGGGTGCAAGTAGAACTTTTTTGAACTCCTGGAGTAGCAGATATTTATGAGGCAGTTGGTTAGATGAAGTTGAAAATCTCATGCTGGTACCTTTATTGTCAGTCACTGAGGATAGTGTTTGAAGTGAGGTTTTTCTTTCATTGTTTGTTGACTAGTTCTCTATTAACCCCAAAGTCTTGGCATGTTCTGCCAGAGAACTTGCTTGTGGGTGACACTGCCTTTCCAACAGAGCACGGGACCTTTATAGGACCTTTATACTGAAGGACTGAAGTTCTGAAAAACTTCAGCGTTCTTGTAACAACTTTTTATAGCTTGCCAAGCTAATTAGATATGCTAAGCATAAAGCATGGCGAGTTGAAAATACTAAACAGAAGTTCTTAATCTGATTACTAATTATGATTACACCAGAGCTCATGTTTTCAATTTGGCATTGCCTGAAAGAAAGATAAAATGCAACACTACATTTGGGTACATCGAGACACAGATGTTGGGATACAAACAACTAATTTAATTTTGAACTTAACTTTTATTTCTGAAAAGCTTAGTGCTTGGAAGTATCTATAACTTCTGTCAGTTTTCTTGCTTCTGAGACAGTGTGATCTTTTTCAAAGGCTGAGCAGTGATGATACTAGCAGCATGAAAGTGGTAGGGGAACAAGGTCTATCAAGTGCCTTCTGACAAGTTAAGTTGCCTGTTTGCTGTGACAGGCTGGCAAAGCTGACAAAAAGCTCCTTTCATCTCTCCCTGCAGGATATCTTGGGTAAAACCAAGCCTAGTTTTCTCCCTCTCCTTCTGAAGAATATGGCGTTTAACTCTCATGTGTGTTACATTAATTTTATCTTACTCCCTCCTCCCTCTCACATACTATGGGAACCTTCTGTAACAGAGAAACACATGTTTAAATATCCTACTACAAAAAATCTGGAGGTAATATTCTCCACCTGAGGAGTACTTTGGTAAATAATATGGAATTTCTGAGTGTGTAGAGATGGATACTATCGCATGGTCACGTGCAAACTAATTTTTGGTCATTATTGTATGTTACACTCCATCCTGCTTCTCAGTTTAACACATTTCTTTTCTCACTATGCTATTCTCATCTATTTGAAACATTCTGACTATTATAAACCAGTTGTAACTAAATAGAGATTATGGCATGAGAGGTTAAGTTACTGAATTTGCCTTCTGCAGTAGGGACTGGTCTTATTTTGTGTGTGTTCTGATGTCTTGAAAATCTGATAATAAATATATGAAACTCCAGGCTTTCTCCAGCACAAACCTCACTGGTAGTAAAAATTTCCTGAATGCCTAACCCGGCTTTTCCTCACTTTCATCTTGAGCATACTACTTGTAAAAACATCATGTCTGGTCTTCTGGACTTGTCTTGGTTTTTTTAATGACATTTAGCATTCTGTGCCTGCTTTTCACAATTTGTGAACCTTTAGACTTGAGACTGAGGGGGAGGTGGCAAATGCATCTTGTTTCAGATCTTCAGAGGTGTCACTAAAAGGATCTGTGGAAGTTAGTGCCATTTTCAGATCCATATTGTCATCTCTGTAGGGAATATTTTATTTTTTAATTCTTATTGGAACAAGCCTCTGAGACACATTGTCCTTGGCTCATATTTGCCAAAGTAGTGTTCCCCTTGGCATGGACATCAGACAGTTTCAGCTAAGTCAATTACACACTGTTTGTATGTGGGAAGCTAGATCTCTCTTTGTATAGATCTGGCTTTTGATGAGTGTCAGGAGCTCTTCTGTTTCATTGCTGTCTCTTCTCCCCACACAAGCTGAGTCCCTTGAGTGCTGCACAGTGCAGTATAAGTGCCTACTTACTTAGCTTTGCTTTATCATAAGATGGATTGATTATTCAGGAATTTCAAGATTTTACTTACTTTGCTCTTCAGAGCTGGAGAAATAATGAACATTTTCCCTCTTGTGTCCACATATTCTGGAATTCCACTTATTTCACTCGAAGTAATTGCCTTTTTTCCTTAATTGGCACTGAACAACTCTGCACTACTGCCTGTGACACATGAGTGACAGAGGTAGTCAGGCATTTCCTAGATCTGGAGGCTGACTGGGACAAGGATTAGAAAATAGAGGTTTGCTCTGCCAGGATGAGGCTTGGTGCAAGTGCTGTGCCTGGAGCAGCAGAGTAAGGAAAACTTCGGGTACCTGAATCAAAGGCATGTCATGGGGCAGCTGAAGTAGCATTCTACTTAAAATGCAGCTGTATCATTAGACTGCTAATAACTCAACTTAGAGACAGTTAACTGCTAAGTAATTTGAGTAGCTCATTACAGGCTGCTCAACTAGCTTTCCCTTAGGAGTTTTTAAGTCAGGGATAAATGGGGGAAATCAGACTGTCAGGCATTCTGTTAAATGGTGAAGCTATGCTGGCAAAAGCAGTAACTGCTGTCAGCTTTTCAGATGAGATAAGTTCAGGTGAAATATTCCAGTTAGATTTGCATGTTAAATGATCATGCACTTGATGAAGCAGGGAGCAAAATTATCTTTTTAGCATCACTTAATGCCTATACATGGTAATTAATCCTGAGTTTCATTTTGATTTGAACTGTGTTAGTCATATCACCCCATGCTGATGGTGAAAACCTTTTACTGGCAAGTGGGAGAGTTTGGCCTGGCAACGATAGCACAAATTTTTTTGTGTGTCGTGTTCAATCTGTGCTTTAGCTATATATGAGAAGCATCATCGCCTTATTCCTTGTCTTTGCTAGTGTTCAGAGGCAATACCCAACTTGTCATTTTTAGTATTGGGAACTCGTTCTGGGAACTTAGTGCTGTTGGGAGCAATGTTCTTAATGATGAAAACTTTAAAGGAATCAAATCATTAAGTTCTAGCAGCACTTACACCTGTCACTTTAAAGAAACACAATATGTTAATTGCTACAGGTGAAGCAGGTGCCTTTTATGTGTTTCATGGGACAACATTTTACTGAACTTCAGGGATGGGTTGTTGTGACTCAAAGCACCTTCAAATTTCTGTGAGAGGGGCAGGTTTTCAGAGCAGTGCAGATCAGCTTCAGTGTCTGAAGTTGAGCAGTGGCAATAATCTTTTGTCTTTCATGTTTGTGAACCTAGAGCCTCTTGGATTCATTTTGAAGGGTTTAATTCCAGTCTTCTATTATTTCACTAAAATAAGACCTAGGTGAATTCTAAATATTCTGCATTTAATGTGTATTTTATTTGTGACCTTACTGGTCACCTCTAAAACACAGTGCATTAGTTTCCGCTGTTTGCCTATCTTTTAGGCAGGTTAGGCCCAGGAAAATTTACTCATGACTTCTGTAGTTAGAGCAGCATATTATTTTTTCTTGCTCTGTTAACAGCAGTGCTGCTGGTGGGAGTGGGGGACTGTAGTAGTGAGCTGCAGGCAGGGGGCGATTCCATCTCTTACCTGTGGGGTCAGGTGTGGTGCCTTTCCCCTGGGTAGGCTCTGAGCTAGAAACTTCCTTTCAACAGGCAAACTTTTAGAATTAAGTGCTCTCCAATGAATTTATACTGATGTGAAGAGTATGAGTATGTTGGCAAACACTAAACAGTGGGAGTTAGAATGGATCACTTAAGCATGATCAAGTTTGGTTTGGGAAGTGGGATTAATCAATGGCATACTGATTGAAGCAACAAATTCGGATAACCTTGAATATGCAACAGTTTCATATATGATGTTCTAAGTGCACATTCCAGGCAAAAGTACTTGCTTTCCATCTTTTAAAAAAAGGAGAGTTCTGCAGAAATGTTAAAAAAATTTGAAACTGACTAGGATTTGCAGTAAGCTATATTTAGAAAGTTACTCTATAGATAACTTCCGTACCACACTTGCATTTGGTAGTGAGAAGTGCAAAGTGAAATGAGAAAAAACTGACACCCACAAAGTTTGCATCCCTTGCCCCTTATTTTTCCCCTCATCCCAACACTGAGGTGTGGAATGCTTAATAGAGTGGTAGGCTTAAATTTGGGAAACAATGCCTACAAGATCATGCTCTCCACAGTATTTATTTATCCTGTTTCTTAGCCGTCATCATCAGTGCAGTTCCCTTTCAGTAGTTAACAGAAGTTAACTAACTGAAAAGTTTGAGAAGATAGTGTCCCTGATAAAAATAGTATTTTTTCAAGCAAACAGTTCCTAGCAAGAATAAGAGAAGTTAGGCAGAAATCCAATTAGTTACAGGCACACTTGGTATCTAGTGGAATGCTTTATCTTTTTGTTTGTAAAGCTTAATTCCATGCAGGTAGTGGGTGTGGGTTTTATTGTGAACATGTTGTCTGGTATTCACACTGTGGTCATGTTTTTTGTCATAAGATCTCTACGCATTGCAAAAACACACTCTTTCTAGATCTTATGTTAACTTATGTTAGAGCTTATGTGGAGCAAATATTTTGCAAATATCAAAACATCCTGCTGAGTTTGCATTTTCTGTTTTTCAAAGAAATTGCTCATTTTTGTATGTAATGCTGAAAGCATGTCACCAAAGAGGTAACTTTTTGATAATTTACTTCTGATTTGTATTACTTTAAAGATTTGATTTTTTGATAGGAGAATTCAGTTAAACATTATTTATGTTAGTCATTCTGATATATATTGGGCAAAGATGAAAGCTCCAGCATGGAAAGCAACAAAATTCTTTGTGGCAACTAAATATTTTGATTAAATATAAAACTACTTTCAAACCATGTTGCATGGTTTAGGCAGGTAGTTTTTTTTAATTCGCAGAATGGCTCTGTGTAAGTGTTAGCTCATAGTGCATCTTACAAGTGAAAAATTACTTAGGCCTTGTCTCCCTAACAGAAAGGCTTATATTGAATTGAATTCCATAGTTTATTTTCTTTCAAAATCTAATCAAAGGCTTAAGTAGTAGACCTGTTATAAGAGCTCATTGATCTGTTGTTTCTTCATGTGTGAAGATGTAAAGCTGTGAACTGTAAGTCTGTAATAATTCTTTCAAAAAAGGGACAAAACTTTGTAACGAAAAGGAGGTTCTTGCAGTGTCTCAGTTTAAAGACAGACATTAATTTTGCATTTCATGTTGTAAGGAGGGCTTTAAACTATGTTATGAGTAAAGTTTTCAATAATCAGGAAATTCTGTATGTTTACTATTAATACTGCATTCAGCTGAAGACAGGCTCCATTTGGAGAAAAAATCTTTCATATAACGTTTATAATCCTTCTGCACAATCATTGAGACTGTTTAGTTTTAATGTGCAGAATGTTGACTGTCTTTTTATTGTGAATAATTAAAGTGAAACAATGTCCTATGTGCTGTTCGTCTTAACATCTGGCGTTTGTTCTACTTGGTTTTATGAAGTGGAATCTGTTAATTTACATATTGAGAACTGCAGAGAATTTTGCAGTGTCTCCTCTCTCTTTAGATCCACAGCCATATGTATGGGTCAAGGAGATACATAGTAATTCACCATGGTTCCAATGAAGTAAGATAATTTTAGAAACTTCAATTTGATATGGTGGAGTCCCAAACTGTTTGGTCAAAGTAGCTTTGATTCTGTTGCCTATACCTTTGTTTCTTGGTTTGTGATGGCTTGCCTTCAGCGCTGCTTATAGTCTGCATTGATATAATAGATAAATATTTTATAATCTTTAATACTTTTATTGAAATATTTCATATTTCATTGGTCCACTGAGTCAAAAAAAGAAAATTATATTCAGCAAACAAGTGGCTGAAGAGGACTGCAGATTTCCTGTGATAGCACTCCAGCTTTGGCAGTTTTCCCAGCCCAACTCTCTAGGAAGATGACTCTTTGTTTTTTAGTTTACTGCTTTCGTAGCTGTACAATTTCTGTTTACTTCTGTGAAGAACGTGATAATGAGGAACATAAAATGTGATATATAAAAATACGCAGTGCTATAACATTAGATCCAGCAGTATGATATGTTAATATTACATTTCAGGAACCAAATATTACTATCACTCCAGGTTTGATTTGAGCCCTGACTTCTTTATTTTCTTTCCTGGCTTCCGTGACCATGGCTCTGTGGCAAGGCAAATGCACCTGTGGTGGCCCTTCTCCAGCTCCACCTGTCTCTTCCAGCCACCACTGGCATTAAGCGTGACACTGCAGTCAGCAGGTTCAAGGGAGCTTATTAGTAGAAAACAATTCATTTGAGAGTTAAATGAACAATAAAAAGTACTGTCTCACCAGAATGCCTTAAATGCCCCATGAGAAAGTCAGGTATACACAGCTGGAATGGGTTAAAGGGGTGGCTGTTCCAGTTTTCTCTCACACTGGATTAGGTGGAGATTTGACAGATGGTTGTAACCTTGTCCTGGTGTTGCTACTTCATGTCTGATGCCCAAAAGTTCCAGAGAGTGTTAGTCTGTGGAGTTGTTTCTGCAGCAGGGTTACACTTAAAAGAGCAGTGCTTTCAAGGGACAGTTTAGCCTGCTTTGAGTTGGGAATACATCAGTTGTGTAATTCAAATGCCTATTTGTAAACTCACAATAAATTACTGAAACTGGTCCATCTCTCTCCACAGGTCTAATAACCTCTTTCCATGTTATTAGACCCCTAGCAGAAACGCAACATAAAGATGGCAAAACGGTTCCGTTTGTTCAAACTATTCTGCCAGTCCTGTGAACTTGTTTTAACTGTTTGTCATATATTTATGATTTGTCTGCAAACAGTGTATGTTGGCAATCTTTTGAATGTGTTGTGTCAAGTGACAGACTTTCTACTATAGCTTTACTATGCTTCTTTACCCTTTCCTAAGGGGAAGGATTTCTTTAGAATTAGCCTTTCAATTTCACACAGAAGGAGACGACTCTAGGTTTATATTTAGATGGAGAAAAATAATATCAATACTTTATTTTTTCCTTTGTCACAGGAAAGCATCCTATCTGTTGGGAACCTCACTCTGTTAAAACCAAGCTAGAAATTGCAGATGTTCAAGACTATCAAATATTTTTTTGGGTAACTTCGTTCTTTAATAAATGAGAAGCAGTATTTAAAATAAATGTTAGAAAAAGAAAATATGAAAATTTTACCCCTCCTTTCTTCTGTGCTTCATCTACTTTCCTTCCCTTGCATATTAAAAAAAAATAATTTTTGGTGTTCTTTTATGGACAGGTAAATCTGACTGCACGGGAATTTGGAGTATAACACTAAAAGTAGTACTCCTTAAACTTCAAGGCTTGTTCCTTTTATCACATGGCCTCTAGAAATCTCTTGTATGTATCATAAAATTTTTCCTTCTGTCATCAATTGTTGTTGACAATGGTCCTTTAGTACATAACATATATTAGTACACAATTTTCATTTGCTAGTTTTCAATTATCTCCTTACTGCATACTCACTGAGTTTGGTGGCTTACATGGATCAGTTCCATGTGCCTTTTCCTAAATGACCTTTAAGCATTTGTTGCAATTACCGACACTTAAGTATATTTTAGCTTGAAGGTGTCAGTGTCTCTCATGTGAAACCAAACCAATGAAATGAAATGAAATGAAATGAAACAACAAATTAGAATAAGAATTTGAGATACAACAAATTCATTTACCTCTAAGCTTCCTTTTCTTCTTCAAAACACTGGAAACAACAGAAAATATGTGTTTAAAGAGAGGCCTGAAAAAGAGGTAAATTGCTAGTGTGGAAGGAATCTCACTTGATTATTCTAATAAGAATGAAAAGATTAATTTGCAAATGGAAATTACTTACACCTCACAGAGTGACCAGGGAAATGAAAAATTGTGATGTTTCAAGTGTTGTTGATCTGAGTTTTAATTGAAAAATGTAACATTCTTATAAGTGATGTACTGCAGTTGCATGTTTGAAGCTTTTCTGCAGTGCAGTTTGTGTTCTTGTAAATTTATACTGAATTACTTGTTTTATGTTTGAATGTTATTATCTGTAAATGCCATCTTGTTTGGACCATCTTCATCTGCTATGTAATAAGGATGGTTTTAAGCTGAAGGAAGTCAGAAGGTGGCTAAAACTGACCTTTTTATAAAGGCCTTTCTGTTCCAGTGTGAGGAAAATAGCTTAAAATGGGTCAAGGTGGTCCAATTCATGGACTTATTGCTTCTAATTAAAAAAAGTAAGTTTAATACCTCATTACTTTCTGTTGTAGCATGCATCACAAATCTCAGATACTGTTTGGAATATCTGAAACAGTGTAAGCTGTGCAATAGCTGCAGTGCTATGAATTGTTAGCTTGATTGATTTTTCTTACTTCTAAGTAACGATGTAGAAATTTTACATTTAATATGCTTCGTCTGTGCTTTAAGAATAAGTGATGTTGTGGGCTTGTAATATGGTGAGCAGAGCCACATATACAGCAAGTGTCAAGGCTTTCAAGGCTCGATGTCAGAAGAAACACTAGAGTCAGTACATGCAGATAGGCATGAAACAAATGAAAAAACCCTTTGAGGGAGTCAGAGGAGGTTTGGTGAGTTTGGAAGGTCTTTCTTAGTTGCTGGCTGTGTTTCTGGATGACTGCCAAATTTTGTTTTGTTGATACAGTTTTGAGTCCTGTAAAATCACAAGAGGGCAGCTCATTTCCTTCTTTGCCATCAGGAGTCTCTACTCTGAGGACGGTAATCTGCCTGTTATGATCAAGAGTCATATCTATTGAGTGCAGCCCAAGCATTCTACAGCAACACCTGATGGAGCTGTGAAGGAAGGTGCTAAATCATAGCATATGGTTCAGCAGTCAAATTATGTGTTATTTTCTTTGCTAGTGGTGTTTGAAGTTAATGTTGTATCTTACAGGAATTTTGCTTTTCTGTATGCTTAATGTTAAAACTGAGAAAAGTGGTGTAGGGTGGTGCAGTTGAGGTGCTAAACGTCATTGCGCAATAGGAGTTGTAATGCACAGGGAATAGCTGTTCAACAGGACACTAAGCTGAAAACTAGTTTTTGAAATATGCAAAAAGAATTTATCTTATTTTTTTTTAACAAAGGAGAAGCATGTGCTCTTGAGTTAGGACAAATTTTTTTTAAGATTTCATTCTGAACATCATTCCTCTGAGCTGCTTCTAGTGCTTAACCTGTGTAGGTTGATATATCTGTGTCGTGAGAAAAAACGTGGTATGATCAGCAATGGAAAAAAACGCCTACATTTCATGAGTCCTGAAACCTCTCCTTCAGCTGATACAGTGGTACAATTATTGTATTTTCTGTAACAGGCAGCAACCCAGGCATTATTATTAAAGACCTCTTTCAGCTTTTTTGGTGGTTCTATGAAGTGTTGATCTGCTTTCACAGGAGAGATTGAAGGATTGAAACATTCAGAAGAGTTGTGCAGTTATTTTTCCAGGGAATTTAGATATTGTTGCTCAAAGCAAATACTAGTAATTTGGGAAGTGTTTGTTCCAGTGCTGAGAGGAGAGATAGAAAATAAGTGTCTGAGCGCACTTCAAAATGCAGGTGAAGAAAACACTTTAAAGAAGTTTTGGTATACAGTAGTCCTGAATTGATTCTCTTCTTTTTTTCAACTTGAATATGTAGTTATTCCGTCCGTGTCTGTTTTGTTAACCTATGGGTTGTATCGCCAGTGTGTCATTGGTATTACTTGTGCTCATGCAGCTGGATTATGGGAAGAATTACTTTCAAATGTTTTGCCACAGCCTCTGAAATGTGTATTCATTCAACAAGCATGTGTATTCAATTCAACAAGCAAAATCTATGGGCTTCTTGTGGGTGTCCAGTGTCAGTTTTCAGGGCTTCTAAATGTTACCATTGGGCTTTTTCCTCTTCTAGACAGCTTTGTAGATGTTTGATTTGTACTTTATTTTCATATGGATACATAATGGATACTTAGAGCTTAGGTACTTTCATTGTTGCTCCAGTTGACTCTTGACAGTAGACATTATTTGAAGAAATAATTCTGAATTTAATGCTTTTTCTTCATCTACTTCATACTTCCCACCACTATCCCACTCCCCGTTCTCCAGGACATTTCTCAATCTAATTTTCTGTTGTATTTCAGGGAATACCTTGGAAAACAGTTGCAGTCAGAACAACCTCAAACGGCCACCGCACGGAGCTAAACACTTCTGTCAGTTCATGCAGTTCATGCTTACAACTACAATATGTTTGTCTTAAAATTAATATAAAGGAAATACTGAAATCACATGTTCTCTGTCTGATACTGATACATAAACATTCCAACTTTCCTCTAGTGTTGTTGACTTAGTAAAAATTAGTTCAACTAGTTCTGATGTTAATGCCTATTAGCTTCTTGTTCTATTCTGAATGTATATGAAGAAATGTGGCTAATATATTGCATTTGTTTTATGTATTTATTCTCATAATAAAGAATATTAATAAAGGATATCCCTTCCATAATGGATATTATAATTAGCCTAGAAAAATTGTTCTCTTTTTTTTTTGTGGGTTATCAGTGTTGTCATTCTCCAAGGAAAGAAAGTGGTCCCTATATGTCTCCAGTAATAAACCTTTGACTTGGTGTTGCAAAGAAAGTGCAATAGCCTGAGAAATGTTGATTATCAATACTGAAACATAGACCAAGTCTCAAAATAGTGTTAAAGTTGTATATAAAAGGAAATGTATGAGTGGGGCTTTTTTGGGTGTAGGGTACTTCTCTTGTTAGACACTGCATTAAAACATCTGGAAATGAAAAGAAAGTGAAAACTCTTCCGTCAGTGAAGACTGGTACACTCAAGATTATTACTCACCAGTATAGCACCATGTTAGCCTGTAGATCAGATCAAGATGAGGTTTCGGGGTTTTTTTAATAACAAATGTGCAGTAACTGCTGAATTTGGAATTTAATGGAGTTTTTTGTTACTGAAAAGACTTGTAAGTGTTAGGGCTCTGGTGTCATTCCAAAATTTGTTGTTTTTCTTTTATATTAAGGCAAACAATTTGGCTATCGATCTTTTCTGTTTTGCAACTTCTGACAGTATAAAATGCGTAATCATCTATAAATCTAAGATGACCTTGTATTGGCAAGTGAAAACAGTTTTGTTGCATAGATAGAAGCCTGGCTCCAGGCACTTGTACCACTAAGTAATTAATATTCTTGCAATTCATTTTTAGAATTAAAAAAAAAAAGGGGGGGAGCGAGCATAACTTAATCTTGTCGGTACTCTTGTGTGGTGCAAGTCTCTGGGGAAGCTTAGGGTACTTTGTCATCAAGTGAAAAGACAAATTGGAAAAACATTTTTTTTCATCATATGTAATTAAAATTTGACCACTGTTGCAATGGAAAGAGAGGACAGTTAGGGGATTACAGCTGGATGATTTCTTGGCCTGCTTAATTAAAATTGGATTGTGTAGCTTAATGACTGTTGCTTACTTTTCCATATAGCAGGCAAAGACTTTGATATTACAGTCAGTATCATGAGGATTGATGCTGAAGCCTGAAAAGAATTAACCCACACGTGGACTAGTCAGTTTACCTGAGTGGATCTTAACTCAGTGCTGCATATTCACACAATGATGGGGGATAGTGGTGGTGTGGAAAGCTGCTGGGACAACAAGGGTGCACCTACACTGCCATTTTTATCTTGTGTGGGTTGGATGCTCTTGAAATGAATCTCTGAGTCTTCCTGGCATTTCACACTTCTGTTTGCATCCCATGATGGTGTCAGTGCATGAATGGTGTTCTTCTCTCAATAATGCTAAAGCTCAGGACAAACATCCTGTGTGTTTTGACTGCTTGGCAAGTGTTCAGTCCACCAGAACACGTAGCATTGTATTTGACATATGGCCTTTTGAAACGTGTTCAGAGTGAAAGCTGGACTCCTGCTGCCAAGTGCCTTGCTCTACAAGTCAGATTCTCACGTCACACTTGTTGATGTAAGGAGAGCCTAAGACTTACCTTGAAAATGCTGTAAAAGATGGTCCTAAGGTTGCACCTGTATTGTTGAGCCCAAGATCATGATGGGGCATTCATGGCGAAGGAATATACCCCCACGTTCAAAACCAAGTGCGTTGTTGCCTTTTATGAAGGGAACACTGAAACACATGATTAATTTTCATTGGCGACCCTTTCAATTTCTAGAGGAGCTAGAAATAACCAAGCTAAAATTGCTTACGAGGGTTGTCCTGAAACATCTGAGTATTATACAAATAAATTCTCCTATCTTGCTTTGCTGTTATTACTCTGTGCATAGTTTAATTCTTCATTCTGTGGTCTGTTTCTAAGCTATGTGGTACCTGGCATTCTCCACCATTTAGTTACCATCTTCTGTCTCCAACTGATTTCTAATTAAAGAAATGGATCTGGTGTTTCACTTATATCCCCGTGCAGTGTTGATACTCTAGTGCCTGTGAAACCTGAAATGCCTGAGATTTCCAGCCCCCAGTGGTAACATTCAGGTAGCTCAAAGGCTATGGTCTGAATGACTTTATGCCAAGAGTTGTACCTTAGGAAGCCTGGAAACCTGTGGGGGAGGGTGTTAACAGAGGGTTTTCCTGTGCAGCCAGTAATTTGGACTGAAGTTGGCAGAACTGAAGTTTCTGCAGGAGTCAGCGTTGACTGTGTCCTACAGTTCCTGGGGAATATTGGCATAGCAGGGAGCTGCAGAGTAGGTTCTTCATCTCCCATCCTGTGGCAGGCCTAAACCTGTAGGCATTAGAAGGCCTTGGATCCACAGTCCCAAGAGAGAATATAGTGCGCAGCTGACCTGGAGCTTTTAACCTTTGGAATCAGGAAAATCTACAAAAAGTTTCTATTGAGTTTTAACTAATTCATAAAACTTTCTTCTACATCTGTTTTGTGTCTGACAAGCTAAACTCGGTGTTAGCTTTTGCTACTGAGCACTGTTTTTACTATTCACCTGTCTGCATTAGCTCACTTGCTCAGCCTCATTCTCCCAAAGTCTGTCATTGTGCAGGCAGACAGATGCCATGGTGGCAGATTGATTGCTACAGGGCTGTGTGATGACAGTGTGGGTAGAGCTTGGTGTTCGGAAGAGAGGTGTGTACCCAGCAGCTTCCTTGCTTCCCTCTGGTGACATGCAGATTTAGAGATGATTGGACATCAGCTGCCATGGACCAGATGACTAACTTGCTTCTAAAGTGAGGAAAACCTCTAAATTAGGGTAATCAGTCTTCTTTTTGTGAAATTCACCATTTTTCTAACTTTGTATTTCATTCTGATGTTTCCTCCAATGGAGTTTAATTTCCCTGTAATCAGTGACAGTCTTTGAAATCTTTATAAGCTGACTTTTATGTTTTCCATTTGAGATTTCTTTTGCTTTTCCACTTAAATGATTTTCTTTAAACTTTGATTTTGGTCTGAAATCTAAATGGTAAGTAAATTTGAGTAAGTTTTCAAGATGCCGCAACTGTGGAAAGAATTTAATCCAGTAATAATTCCCTGTAGAAGGGTCGGAGGGGATGCATGATGAACAGTACTGACACCTAGAATGAAGGCAGGAAAATGCTTTTAATCATGTGCTTAGTGAATGTTTATTATTCCCACAAGTCATTTGAGATCTTAAGGCCTGCAGTCAGATGAAGAGACCAGAATTTGCTCTTGGCTGCTGTGATCTACTCTGCTGGCAGCAAATTAGGGCTGAGCAGTAGAAGGGCTGCCCAGGCCCTGGGTGTGCCACGCTACATCAGACCTCTCTTCAGTATCTCATATGAGTGTCAGAAATGTCTCTGTGCACCTGCATGAACAAATGAAGACAGTCAGTAATTTCTAATACTCAGGCCTTCTGGGTCAATATTGTTTTCACAAATATGACGTGCTGGTTTTAGCCCAGTAAGTGACAAGGAGTGAGATGGAATTTGGTTGACTCATCTATATCCAAAAGCTTTTGGTTTTCCCTTTGGCAACTTCTGCATAATAGTTGGGAATTTTCTTTTAGAGCCACGTGTTGTCAGACCTGAGAACAGAGCTCTGCTCTCATGATGATCAGTATGTTCTGAATTTTATTTGGTTTCTCTTAGACTCCAATGATTTTTAAAAAATCCAATCTGCTGTTCAGATTTTCAAATGGCTAAGGGTGTCGTCATTCAAATACCAGAGAAAGCAGCAGCCTGTTTTGCAAATGTTAGGTGCAGCATTTAGGGTGTTACCTGGGGTTACATCTTATCCTGGGATGTGCATATTTCATTGCTGAAGCTGATTCTGAGATGCATCAGACATTGATGTGCTAAAACCATCAATATCCTTTGTTTAAAAATATTTTTCATGACGTGGCCTTACCACTGTTTGTAAGCTAAATTGCTGTATAGTAAGGAGTCTAATAAATAACAAAAAGGGAATAATGACTGATTATTATGCAGTTTTTTGTTTCTGTTTCTTGGTTGTATCCTAGAACATTTCTGTCCTATGGGAGTATAATTTTTCTTGGAGGCAAAACTTGAAAAAAAAACCTGTCTTCATATAAAAATGAATAGAAAGGCAATATATATATTTTTCTAACCTGGTAATCTCAAAGATTTTCTCGGAAGTGCAGAATGTGTCCCTCTATGTGAAAACTAAATCTGCAGAAGGAAAAATTAAGTTTTTCAAGAGTCATCTTTAGTGCCCTTATGTGCATATTCATAATATAATTTTTTCAAGGCTCTTGACAAACTGTCAAGTTGAAAATATAATTAACTTTTTCAGTGTCATCATTAGCTATTTTTAAAAGGCTACACAGATCCATCTCTGCCAAAAAATGGGCAAAGAAATTGGATAGCTGATGGTGGCAATGACAGTTAAAACCTATGGATTTGGAAATCACAGAACTGCTACAGTATCAGATTATTTTGTAGCAAGAAAACACAATGAATTGTAGACTTAAAGGTCATCATTCTCTAGGTAATTTCATGATCAGGAAGTGTGCAAAACAAGCCTATTCCGTCAGGTTTAGGTGGCTAAAATAAAGCTTTGGATTATGAGTCTGCCACGGTGGGAATCCTAGCAACACTTCCCCCCCGCCCCGAAGATCACAGGATATCTTAATATTTGAGACTTACAAAGATTACAATGCATTTACAAAGAATTGCTTTTTGTCTGGCTTCCCCAGCTGGTGCACTTTAACAGAGCTGGTCCTTTCCTATCCAAGTGTATGGGCATGAGTGAGATACTAAAATCCATCTGGGATATCTTCAATTGGTGAAGTCCTTTTACAGGAAGTACATAAATTATACCTTCTGTTATGTTTCTGAATGTCACATCTCTCTTAATATTTCAGTTCTTAGATGTCATCTAGTTATTTCTATATTATATCCTGGTTTCTCTTAGAATTGGTAGACTTTCACAATTGAAATACATTGTGTTGCTATGAGAAGCAGATGCTGGATGAGACCTACAATAAGGCAAATGTCTCAGAAAAAAGTAGTTACTTTTCTCTATTAAAAAAAAGACTATTTATGCCTCTTCTGTCTTGTATTTTACCTTTTTTCTTATACAGTCAAGTTTATATTCTGTCAAATACTATTTCTGAAGAAAGAGTCAAGATTTTTATCTTATTGCTCTTAATCTGGCATGTCTGTTTTCTTTTTTGTTTTCTTTTTTTTCCCTGTTCCCACTTAGGCACACTAAATGTCCTAACTTTTATCACCCCTAACTTAATATGCATTGTGATGATTTTTTTTTTCCCCTCTAAAAAATCTGCAATGGGATGAAATCTTTCCTTAAAGAGAATGGATTAAGCTCCCTAGATTTTGTTTCCACTTCCTTACCGTAATTTTATTAGTCCATCTAAATACCCTTTAATCTGGGGAAACCTTCATGACTTGGACTGCCTTGCAGGGATTGGATACTGTAACTTCTTTATGGTAGTCTGTCCTGTTGTCCCCCTGGTCCCTTTCTGGAGATGAAAGGAGTTCTGTTGAAGATTGCTGGAATCTTCCTTTTTTGGTCTCTGTTTCCTAATCCAGTAGAGTAATTGATGTGACCCTGAGATTAGCTCAGTTGGTCAGAGCGTGGTACTAACACTGAGGTTATGGATTTGATCCCTATATGGGCTATTCACTTAAGAGTTGAACTTGGTGATCCTTGTGGGTCCCTGCCAACTCGGAATATTCTATGATTCTGTGAAATAACTTTGATAAAATCTTGTGATGTTGCAAGTCAGCATGGAGGATAACTGGTGGATTATTCCATCACACCCCTAGCATACTTTTTCGTCTTCCTAGTTCTCCATCCTGTGTCCCTGTTCTTAACACACAGTCTGAATTTCCTATTGGCTGGTTCATGGCACGTGAAACAACTGTACATAACTGAGGAAATATATCTCTTGTACTGGGGTGACCTCTGATCTTCTCTGGCTTTCCTGTTGGTTACATGATCTCTGGCACTTTTTTCCCTCAGTGCATTTCTCTCTCCCTCCCCTCCCCTCCCC
>JAWWTY010000077.1:111445406-111480404 GCA_035222235.1 Margarornis squamiger | reverse complement strand
TCCCCTCCCCTCTCTTCTCTTTCTTTTCTCCTTTTCTCTTCTCTTTCTTTTCTTTCTCTTCTCTTTCTTCCTTGTTCTGAAGTGTTGCAAGACTGTTGATTTTCCTTCACTGGATGCCATTTTTCTCAGGTCTTTTTATTTAATCTGTAGACACTGACTTAACTCTTGGCCACTTCTTCAGAATTGCATATGAATTCCATTTCCAGATCCAGCTTTAGTCTCCATCTACTCAATGCTTTATACAGGTAAAAATTCTTGAGTACCTGAAACTATTAAGCATAACTTCTCTATATAGTTTCACTTTTATTAGGTCTTTTTCAGTACTGCCACAGTGGCCACCACTATCTATTCTCTTCTTTTTAATTTTATTTTTGAGGAGTTAGAACTGTGAATTCCTGGGTGTGTAAAGTCACTTGCAAATTTTTATGTTTTATAAAAATTTGGGTTTCTAAGTTTGTATTTTGAGGAAATGGAGATTTTTTTTTTTTTTTCTGCAGCAATGGGGAGGCAAACATATCTCTTGCTGGCTGTGACACTACAGCTTAAATTTTTGTTGTAGGCAGATATGGAAAATCAGAGTTTTGATTAAAAAAGCCAATTCACACTATGGAGTCATCCTAGATCACCAGACACAATAAATATAATACTTGAAATCAATAGATTTTTATAAGGTTCTTCTTCACGGTCTGCCCCAAGACAACTTGAGAAACAGATTCTTGAAGAGCCTTTTCATGCAGTGCTTGTAACAGAAGTATTTTGCATTCAATGTGGTCATATCTCACAAAATCCAGGCTCTGCAGTATCAGCAACAGGATACTTCAAATTTAATCTGTGTGCCCTAAACTCAGTAGCCTTGAGAGAATTAAGTAATGTATTATCAATTTAAAATAAAATTCTGAAATAATAATAAGAAGTTAACTTTTTTCTCATCATTTTCGTATTTACCATAAAGCAGTAACAGTGAAGTGTAAACCACTCTTTGAGCAACACTGAAAGGAACTCCATTGCAGCTTCTGTAGGTGATGCTAATAACAAGCAAAAGCAACTTAAATCTTTGCTAAAGTAGACTGCTTTGTGCCATCTAACTCTCTCTCTGCTCAGTGTCTCAAGCCATGTTTAATTTGAAACAACATCTCTAGCTGTTTGCTTCTCCCTTGTCCCCAGCTGACGACATTTGTCAGGTAAATGTATGCCAAAGGAGATCAGCAAGTGGAGGATCTCAAGCTGCCCTTCAGCTGTCAACAGTTGATATGGCTTTGCAAATAATTTATACTGTAGGCTTTTTTCCCCTCTCTAGACAGACAGCTACCACCTTGCTTACCTTAGGAAAATCCAGCCAACCAAACCCCTTAAGGATACGTGCTCAGGCTTCAGCGTACCGCAGCTTGCCTGTCCTCCTGAATGTGGCTGGGTTAGCTGTCTAGTTCAGTGCTGTGTCTGGACTCAAGGGCTGACTCCTAGGGCAGTGAGGAACTGTTTCCTGTTCCCACTTAACTTTCTGGCTTTCTGGGAGCCTGATAAAGCAGCAGAAGGGGGTGTGTGGCTTGTCTGAATCTGTTTCATTGCTGCCAATTTGTTTCGTTCTGTAAGGAGACCTACAGCTTCCTTTCTCTCTCTTCCACCCTGACCACAGGAAAAACTGCTCCCTCTGAGGCATAAACACTAGGCAAGCCAGGAGAGGTAATACTTCCTCCTGGTGTCGTTATGGGTAAAGAGCTCCATATAGCTTTTCCAGGGGTGCGAGTTGTTTGTATTTCCTTTAAAGCTAAATTTTTTTATTCTCGATTATATTTTTTTTCTATTATGTGAAGCTGTTAGAAATAGCAGATAAAACTTGTCATTTTATGAAGTGGTAGGCAAGCTATTTCCTTTTGAAGTACCCGGCGAGCGAGTGAAATAGAGTCAGACCTGATCAAATTATGCTTCTGAGACTTACTCAAAGCGCTGATAATAGTATTGTGACTTTCTGCCTTTAGGTTGATATGTGTGCCATGCCCTAGAGGTCATCATTCACCAAATGGGGGAAGGTTGGGTTGTGCAGGTAGATATAGCTGGCAGCAAAGAATCTGTGCATCTAAAGGATTCTGCTGTGTTTCTGTACCCTGGATGGGGAATTACAGCAGGGAGACACATTCTGAAGGGCCACTGGTAGTTACCCAGATCATATCAAGGAGAGGTTTGAGCACTGGGAGGTGGTACTGGGTAGAAACAGGCAGCTGCCTCTAGCTTTTACTTGGATTCCAGTTTTGGCAAGCTCACCTTTCCTAAGCTACAGTGTCCTGGTATTGGTTTTTGACAAGTTAAACTGATGCCTTACATACCTGAAAAAATATGTATTTACTTCTGTTTTACTTCTGAGGGGATTCTCACTGATGTCAACAAAACTAAATGGTTTGTTGGCCTTTCTGAGCTTTAAGAAACTCTACTGCCAGATCAGATAGTAACTCATCTGCTTATTTAAAATACCTTTTGGTTATTGTATTTTGAATACAATAATTGCCATAAAAGACCTCTACAATGGAGTCTGCATAAAGCTTCTCTAAATGTTTGTGAATTTGCTCATAGTAAACATTACTTTAGCAGAAATGCATGCCCTTCTCCTAGCATTTTTGAAAATGAGTGTCTGGTGAGTACTAAGGGGTCACCAAAGTAGAGGACAGTGCTTTTCTGCAGCACAACTTCACAGTAAATGAGTTTAAAATAAAGGTTGTAATATTATCAGGGTCTCCTGAGTAGCATAAATAACTTAGTGATGCTGCTTGCTTAAACCAGTGCTTGGGAATGCTTTTTAATCACCACTATTGCAGCTCAGAATTTGTAATAAGCTAAAGAGGCTAAACAAAAAAAAAATCTGTGTTCCACTTTGTTATGGAAATAGTTGGGTTTATGCCACCAGGCTCCACAGCTTAACTTACCATGTAGCCTCCCTTCCAATGTGCAGAATCAAGAAGTAACTGGTTTGTATTAACCAAAAAGGTTTTCGTGAGAAGTGCCCAACTCTTTTGACACCCTGAGCAGTGCAGGGCGTTTCTTGTGTTGTGGTTTAGGAATGGTACTCCCCAGTTTAGTGCTCTCCCTGAGACTCTCCAAAACCACACTGCCACTTGCTTGCTCCCCACCACCCCTCCCACTCCTTCCACTCCCCTCTGTGGCAGGATGGAGAAGAGAATTGGAGGCACAAAAGCTAAAGATCATGGGTTGAGATAAGAACAGTTTACTGGAAACAGCAATGAGATAAGAAAAGGAACAGGAACAGCACAACTGCTAATGACAGAGGGTATGAAAAAAGAAATACTATTACTCACTGTCAAAATGCCGACAATAGACAATACCCAACTGCTCCCTCTGGCTCAGAACCAGCATTATCCACCTCTCCCTCAACTCAGAAGCGAGAACACGCAACTGCTCCCTCCTCCACGCTTACTCAACCAGAAGGAAGCCCTTCCCCTTTGAAGAGACTCCCTTCCCCCTGCAATGAAGTGAGATGGCATAGAATAACTTCTGTGTCCTGGCCATGCCCTGTCCTGGCTACTGTAAAAATTAACCCTGTCCTGGCTGGAAGCAGGACAGGTTGGGAACCCTGTGCTCTGCAGACTGCTATGGCAGCTTGAGCAGGGCATCAGTAGGGACTTGCTGTGTTTAACTGTTCTGATGCATTGCCCCAGCATAAAAGTTATTCTTGATTTCATCGCCTTTAAAGACTCATTCAGTAGTTGGGTTTTCCGGGGAAGATCCTTGCAGACATCTCTCCTGAACATGAGGGTTCAGAATAGTGCAAGTGTCTGTACACAAGGTGATGATGCAGCAGGGAATGGAGGAGGCTTGTGCTGGTAGATGGGAGGGTTCTGAAGCAAAGCTATTCCCCAGTTTCTCCATTAATTTTTCCTAGGTCTTAACTGGTATTCCTGAAGGACTGTGAATCCTTGAATCTATAGAAGCAGAGCATTGTCTTGTGATTATAGGACAGGTTCATGAAAGATTAGGAAAGGCCTGGCTTGTTCATTCTGGATCTCCATTCTCAGAGACTGTAATATTTGCCGTCTTTGTCTCAGTATCGGCTCTTTCTCCTACTTTTCTTGTTGGGAGCTTGGACCAGAAACCCACACCTCTGGTAGTTTTCAACCTTCCTGCTTCCAGATCCACTGAAGCTATGGTAAGGATCACAGATGGCTGGGAAGCTATGGATGGAGTTAGAAGAGACCTCTGAAGACCATCTAGTCCCAGCCTCTTGCTAAAGCAGGTTCACCTGCAAGTTACATAGGAATGTGTCCAAGTGGGTTTTGAATACCTCCAGAGGAGATTCTACAACCTCTCTGGGCAGCCTGTTACATTGCTCTGCCACACTCCAAGCAAGGAAGTTTTTCCTCAAATTCAGGTGAAACTCATTGCATTTCAGTTTGTGCCCATTGCCTCTGGGCCTGGGTATTATAACTTATTTTTTGCTGGTATTTTCCTACAGCTGTTCAACGTTTGGAGAAAACAGCTCTCAGACACTTCCCAAAGTAATTTAAAGAGAAATCACTTAGAAACACTGTTACCTCTGTTTTTAATGGGTCCTGATAGTATCACAAACTCTTCTCTTTTGAGTCAGAATGCAAAAATTAAGAGCATCACAGAGGTGATGTATTAGAGGTATCAGAAACTCCTGACACAAAGGTCATATCTGTGTTACAAAGAACGAGCTTATGAGACACAGGCTGTATTCTCTTATCTGTAGATGTGTGTCCTTCCACACACAAAAAAATCTTAAGCATGAGTACCTTAGGCAGAACTAATTAAGTGGTTGATAACTGGAGTCTTAATTTCCACACTGATATACTCTGTTTTTATTGTCTTTCCCAGGTCAGAATCATGGCTTTCTGGGAAAGGTTGCAGTATTAGATCTACATTTAAAAATGTTTTAATTAAGTTGTTTACTCACACAACTATTTTTTGTTTGATTCTGTAGGAGAGCAAAGCAACTTTTGTAAATGTAGTACTTCATAATTATCTCTTGTCTGAGTCTGCTGGCTTGATTTGTTTTTCAGACAGAATAAACCACCCTTGATATGACAATAGGCCTGAGTGCTGTTACCTGAATTTGTTCTTTCTCTTGCATCCAAGGAACTCTGTGGTCAAATATGTCAATCTTCGCTTTCCTCTTAACTGTCCTGAGTCACTCAGCTATTGTTTACTATTGCATTATTCCATTCCCATGGTAATGTTCTTTTCAAGATAATAGGGAAAGTCACTTCTGTTGTCTAAAAAATACTTTCCCCCAAAGCTGTTTTCCTTCTTTGAACAGTTTCTTTTTGATATAAGTGCAATGATGTTCTGTTAACATCACAAGTATTCTTGTTTCACCAGTACCTTTGCAGTGGCCTCATAATTTATTTCATACTTAGCAAGATCAAAATATGAGGGGAAGATATGTAGCATTAAGTAGGTGTTCAGAGATAATTCCATGCTACCTTATTAATCTGATAGTCCGTGATGGCAGTGTCACTGCCTTTCCTATGCTTACCCTCTTCACATATATATGAAAATGGTACAACAGTATTTGGATTCTACCTGTCCTCCCCCACTTCTGTCATTCATTCTGTTTGTCCTTCACTGCCTTACAGTGAGGGCCAATGTAACCTAGTTCTTGACTGCTGTGAATGACCTCATCTGTGTTCCTGATGAATATAACAAGTATAATTCTATAAAAGCTTGTAAGGCTACCATTGAACATAAGGGTAGATTTTTTATTTTTTTTTTTTTTTTATATGTGTGTATGTGTGTGTTCCTGACTTTGTTAGCAGAGAGGATGAAGCTTTCCTCCTTTCTCTAGGTCTGGAGCTAAGAAGAAGGTAACTCCCACTTTGGCTTGTGAGACTTAGAAGTCTTTTAACATGTTATCCTGAAATGCAGGACTGTTTATGCATGTGTGTAGATACATTACAAGCTCTAATTAAGAGGATTTGCAGTTTTCTTCCAGAGCTGAATTGCTTTGAGGTGTTTCCAAAGTTGAACAGGGTGGTTGTTAATGCAGCATGATTTTCTTTTTTTCTGTTTTTACAAAACTTGTTTAGGTGTTGAGCTGTTAGTGATTTGTTTACCTTAAATAAATTGCTTAAGTAGAATGGTATTAGTGACTACTCTGAGTATGATTCCATCTCTCCTGTACAGTTATCTTAAAAGGGGATAATTAATGTTGAATTAATTTAGCTTCTGTGATAACATATTTAAGAAGGAGAAAAAAAGTTGTTGCGCAAATGAAAATCTCAGTGAAAGAAGAGCAGAGTGAGAACACGTGAACAACAAAGTAGACACCAAGGTCAGTGGAGAAGGTGGAAGGTGGGCTAGGAGGTGCTCCAGGCACCGGAGCTGAGGTTCCCCTGCAGCCTGTGGTGCAGCCCATGGTGAGGCAGCTGTGCCCCTGCAGCCCATGGAGGTCCATGGGGGTGCAGAGATCCACCTGCAGCCTGTGGAGAAGACCCATGCCAGAGCAGGTAGATGTCCAAAGGAGGCTGTGACCCCGTGGGAGGCCCATGCTGGAGCAGGGTCCTGGCAGGGACCTGCTGACTGGTGGGGAGAGGAGCCCACACTGGAACAGGTTTTCCTGGTAGCACCTGTGGCCCTGTGGGGAACCCGCTGGAGCAGACTGTGCCTGAAAGACTGCCCTCACATGGGAGTGACCCACATGGCAGCAGTTTGTGAAAAATTATTGCCAGTGGGATGGACTCACTGGAGAGGTTCGTGAAGGACTGTCTCCCGTGAGAAGGACCCCACAGGGTGCCAGGAAAGGATTCCTCTTTCTGAGCCGTGGCAGAAACAACCTATGATGAACTGACCATCACCCCCATTCCCATCTCCTTGCACTGCTGGCAGGGGAGGAAGTAGAACTTGAAAAGAAGGAGCAGCGGGGGGAAGTTTTTTTTGAGATTTATTTCACTTCTCATTTTTCTGCTCTGATTCTGTAAGTAATAAATTTAATGAATATCCCCACTTGGAGTCTGTTTTGCCCGTGATCGTGATCAGTGAGTGATCTCTCGTGGTCCTTAACTAATAAATCCTTTGTTATATTTTCTCTCCTCTGTCCAGTTCCAGAGGGGAGTGAGAGAACGAATTTAATAGGTATCTGCATCCAGGCAGAGTCAACTCACTACAGGGTGTCCAGGAGCTGGAGCCTGGAGGGTTCCCAGTCTGAAATCAGTATCTTTGAATGGTTGTAGTTTGAATCCATCTCCAGGTGGACAGTGGAACTAATGCTGGAAACCAATTGTCTCTTCATGCATTATACTTTACCTTACATAGAAAATTAAATATTGGGGCAGAGAATGGCATGAAGTAGTCTGAGCACTTGTTATAGACACTAAAGACGGCGGTTATGTCCGAATCAGTGACTCAGCTACACCAAATGGATCTGCCTCAGCCAAGCAAATGGAGACACTTCCCAAGAACTGTAGGCTGGCGGTCACAGCACCTGTCTGGAGAGACAGAGCTGGTTTAAAACTGATAGTTCAAATTAGATAGACAAGGTGTTTGAATGTGAGTATCCACAACCTGAATGAGTAGTCAAACTGTTTTTCTGGAGCTTGCAGATTTTTGCATTTAGACTTACGTTCATAAATAGCTTAGATGCTTTTCGGACTTAATAGGAAGTCTCCATAAGTGGAATGGAAATTAAATCCAGCCAGGCAAATTTGATTTCTTCTTATATGGCAATATAAATTAATCCACTTAATGCCTGAATTGGAGATAGCTCTTATGCACACAGAAGAGCTGATATAATATTATCTTGATTTTAATGTAGCAGTTTATTGTTTCTTTCTGAAATTCATTGTAAAATTTCATCTGCTTGGAATAAAAGAAAAGCAGTATTGAGTGGATAACTACAGAATTTATTGAATTTATTGAGATGAGGTTTCCTTATAAAATGCCTACGAGCAGGTTGTGATTCCATCAGGGTTATTTGTTCTTTAATTTATTAGACATAATTTTCTGTTTAGAGCTGGGTTTTGTTCCCCCTTGTTATTTTTGGCAGCAGTTATGTGATTAACTGAGGTCATTGGTTTGAACTAGATGAGCTGCTGTAATTACATAAGTCACAATCTATCACTTCATATATCTTGACTGGAGGAAAATAGCTTTGTTATTAGGAGAAAAAGTGGAGGCCATAGGATGGGGAGTAGGATTTGACACTTGGGAAACAACATTAAAAGAAGAGGATTAGGAAACTTTTATTGACTTAAACAATATCTATGATGTCAATCCCAAACACAATAACCTAGTTTTATATCTGTCCTGAGTTCAGATGTGAAATGTAATCTTCTTTTGCAAATTACTTATATTATAGCATTTCCTCCCTGCCCCAGTGGGGGCTGTTGCCCTTTTTGCCAGGCATTGTGCACATTAATAGCATCTTGCTTGTTTGCCTGGAATAGGGCCCATCATCCCATACCTGCTGTATTAGCTGCAGAGCCTTGGTGGTTTAAAAGTTGAGCACTATTATCCACAATTAGAACTTGAGCATGTGCAGTGGGTTGTTTTCTTGTTCTGGGAATCAGACATAAAAAAAAATAGTGATTACATTCAAGATAGTCATTTACTAATCAGCCTCTTTCCTTAGGTGCGTAGAATACAGCATAGGATGAATTAACAATAGTCATGGACAGTGATAAATGTTAATTTGTCAAATTAGTTTGGTGGGAGGGACAGATCTCAGCGTTAGGAGAGGAATAGACCTGTTTTGATAATTTTTAGTTACTGCATGCCTGTGAGTGGATGTCTGGGTCTTTGTGGGATGAGGCATCAGCTCTGTGACTGTGGTTACAAGATTACATGATGTGAAAGAAATCCTTAGTGTGCTTTCTTGCAACCTGCAAAGTGTGTCACCTTTTAAATTACAAAACAGCAGCTTCTGCTTTATTTTGTGGTATTTCACTGAACGTAATTTGAGTCCTAACAGATGGGCTTGGTTGCTCAGCTCCTGAGGTTTGCTGTGAACCTTCATGAGCTGAGCAAAGCCATCAGAGGGAATCATAGAATGGTTTGGGTTGGATCTCTAAAGATCATCTAGTTCAACCCCCCTGCCACGAGTGGCAGGGACATCTTCCACTAGACCAGGTTACCCAAAGCTCTGTGAACACTTAAAGGTATGGGGCAGCCACAGCTTCTCTGGTGAACATCGCACTCCGGTGCCACGCTAGCCAATACATCCTCCTTGACCACCACCCCCTCCACATCCTTGTATAGTACACAGATACCATTCCGTCGGAATACCCTTTTAAAATCTCTGTAAAATGTCCACAAATGCTCACAAAATGTCAGTAAAGTCTCTCTGGAGCCTTTGACATTTTTGATTTCAGAATTCCTGTGATATTTTGTGATCTGAATTGTACTGATAGGGGAACAAGGATTTTGTCAGGGTTCTGCAGGCTTTGCCATATCTGGTTTATTCCATCCTTCTTGGGGTATATCTGCATGATATGATATGATAGGTGATTTGGAAAGAGGATAAGCTCTGGCTGCCCAAGAAAATGGGAGTCTGCAGCATCCTAAATCCTTATGTTCTCTGAAAGAGCTGTTGGAGCAGAGCTCCTGTTCCCTGCAGAGAGATTAACATCTATGGAAACAGCAGGTTTTTTCCACTGGCTGAGGAACAACTATTTAAAACAAAGCAGGTAATTGGCGTAAGAACTAATGTCAAAAGGAGGATTGAATCCTCTGCACAGATCTTTAGTGGTGGCTTCATTTGCATCTGTACAATGAGCTGGATAATCTCCTTGTTACTGGGGAATGGTGTGAGTTGGGTTTTTTTTTGTTTTGTTTTGTGTTTTTGTTTGCTTTTGTGTGTGTAATTTGTTTGTTTTTCAAGGCTGAAACCGTATTCTCTCTGAATGTCTCTTCAATGGTACAGAAAATCTCTAATGACAAAGGCAAAATGAATGACTTTCCATGGTATCTGAGCAATATAATTTTTATTTAGTCTCCCATATTCATCCCTGGTTTTCTGTTCTAGAAAGAAAAGTTTTGGTTCTTCAGTTTACTCATTTGCTATAAAAACTAGATGATTATAATAAAAAATGTGAAATTCAAAAGTTCCCTGTATATCTTCACAGAATTACTTTTTCTTGTGCTCTGTATAGTGGGGAGTCCAGTGTTAAAGAAAGTCTGTTTCAAGTTATTTATTGAGTTTCCAGAGCTTTTGAAACCAGATTTATGCCTTTTTTGTTTTATCACTTGTTATTACAAATGAGCACTCTAAAGCTTAAATTTTTGTCTTTGAAAGCTGAATGAAGTAAGAAAAAAGGAGAAATTGTTTGTAAGAACAGCAATCCATTCTAATGTAAGAGACTGTAATTTTCCTGTATCAAAATTTATGTTTATATATTTATTTTTCCCCTATGGAATTAGTAAAGTAAAATTAGTAACCAATAGCCAGCTTAAAGCATTTAGGTCTCAAGGATACTCTGGGAATGCTAGGTGGAAATGAAACACTACCACTTTGTTACTCATTTTCAAATACAGAAAGAAAATACATGTTGGCACACATGTTTTACCTGATCAGGTCTCAAGTATTCTGTTTGGTCTAATAAAAGAATAAGAATAAAAAGTAATTTCTTTTTTCTTAATTTAATTTTGCTTAAGATACAGGAACAGTGATTAATGAATTGTCTGGGAATTTGGAAGAAGAGGTTTATGTAAAAAAGTTAGTTTGAGGGGTTTTTTGTTTCCTGTCAAAAGGTAGAAAAAAGGAGAGAAAAAAATGCCAAAGAACTATTTAACAGAACATTTAAACATATAGTCACCATATAAATTTTGAAAGACTATTTATGACCTAAATTTCAGGATGAAGTAAGCTGGCATGTGAAGATCACCACGGACTTCAAGTTATCTGTTCTCATTATTTTGCAAAAAAAATATTATTTCTCTGTTCTGTGCAGTACTTTGCCAATTGATTAATAGTTTATTTAACACTAGTACCAGGGTTATCACTCCTTTGCTAATCTTAATTTCTGTCTTCAAACATATCTTCAAAATACAGTGCCCCAAAATAGGTCTCTAATGTTCCCTTACTATAGTTTATCTGCTCCAAATACCTGAGAGAAGATATTCTTCAGTTTCTAGCTATCACTGCTATGTATGAAAGCATCATGTGTGCCTGATATATATACACACATATATATATAGTCAGATGCAACTTAGTGCTGCACAAAAGACCATGGAGTCTGAAGTAAACAAGGTGATATTGGTATAAAACCAATTAAATGAGACATTAATATAGAGGCTGTAACAATGAAGGCATAGCAAAAATCCAGGAATACAGAAGAACCCCAAATGGGAGAGATGAGATACTCTAGGAAGCTGTAACTATTTTATGTTGTTGTGGCAGAGATATCTAGGAGATGCTCTGTTTAAAGTATGAGCTCTTCCTGTGCAAGAGTGGGAAGCAGTGGCTGGTGGCATGGCAGGGCTTTAGACCTTGACCCTTGAGCCAAGGGTGAGCCGGCTGGGAACATGTGGATATGGGCTTGATGACTGAGCTGATGACTGAAGGTGCCAAAAAGCATTTCAGAATGCATCCCCACGTCCTTGTGCAACAGTCCTTCCAAGTGGAACGGGGGGCTGCGATACCTCTCCAGGAGATGCACCTGACACTCCTGACGCGGCTGTGTGTGCACAGGACTGGTGTTAGGTGCATAATATGCATGAGTCTGTAATGTACCATTTCATGCTACAGCAGCTATTTATGTCATTTTTTGCTTCAACACCTAACCCAGTGAGTGCTGGAAGTTGTGCTTGTTACCTGTTTGTTTAGAGGGAGGCTGTGGCAAAGGAGTGCTGGAGGGGAATGGATGAGTGTTTTCTTACAGCAGAAGCAGGGCAGATTCCTGGTGCCAGGCTGCAGCACAAGAGTCACAGCTGAGTGCTACTTGTACCTGTACCTGCCTGTTGCTGTGGGTCAGTGTCTCAGAGTGCAAAAACCCAGGTTCCCTTAGAGTGTGTGCAGACACTGGCTTCTCTCTGCCTGAAGGCTGAGCTCTAGGGTTCCCAAAGCACTGTGAGGAGCAGGAGCAGGAGCAGAAGCAGCAGGGACTTGTGTCACAAGCAGGATGACAATCCAAACCCGTGTTTTTTCAAACGTACAGAGGTATCATACCTCATTTCCTTGCTTTATGTGGTCTCTAAATTGTGTGGAAATTAGAGTGTGAAAAGCGTATCGTCTCTTTCATAAGCTCAGGTTAGAAGAAACGTCCATGACATCTGAATAATAGTACTTCAAAGGAGAGCTTTAACAAATGCCTACCAGGCTGCTCTCCATGTATGCAGGAGGAGAGAGTTAGCATAACGAGACTTGTGGGGTTTTTAAAGGATGAAAGGTGTGTTTGCGATTCAGCAACTGCCAATTATCTCAAAGATGAAAAGTAGGCATATTAGTAAAATTGAAATTTGAAAAAAAAAAACAAACCACAACAGGGAAATTGAGATTTAAAAAGACTTTGTTCAATAGTGCGTTGCTGGTTGGCTGTCCTTTGTAAGGTGACATAGGTACAGAAACAACAGGATCACAATTCTTTTGCTTAATAAGCAAAGCATCTTCAAGGCCTTTTTGTGGATAACAGTACCAAAATTAGGTATATGATGAATTGAACTCAAAAAGATAGCAATTTTTTTGTCTGATTTAGTTACAGGTGGTTGGGAGTAATTTAAAAACCTGATCCCAATGGCACTTACAGCTGATAAGCATTATGTTAAATATATGTGGACAAAAGCTCAGGGATTGTAAGCCATCAGATTTAGATAATAGCTTTATAAGCATGCACTGTGCAGACAGTGTCTGCCAGGGTTAAATGAACAGTGAGCTTGTGAAACCAAATCAGTGAATACACAATCTTTTCAAAAGAAGTTTTCTGACTATCTGTTTGTCTTGGGCCTGTTTTTAAAAAATGAAAAATTACCATCAGTAAGATCTTTTCTTTGAGTCTGGTTTTTATGAAGTGCAGTGGGTATTTATGAAACTAGTTGTTATGGTCTGTTACTGGGACGACTGGCAGGAAACTAAGCTGGAGTTAATAAAATGAATAGTATGGGAAATCATCTGGTGACATTGCTGGATTGTACCTTACCCAGTAATGGTTTTTTTGTCACATAAAAATATATATTGTATGCAGTTTGCAGGAAGAATATCGGTTATAAATATTTAGTTTAGTTATGGTGAAGAGGGTGCTCCATTCTTGGTGTTACCCTGAGGAGAAAACAGGTCCATTAGGCAGGCACCTGCCAACCTCACCATGTTTGTAGCAGGCCAGAGGGTAAAATCAATCCTTGTGCAGAAGGCTGACATATGGGTCTCGGTGGTATTGACAGCCATGGGAGAAAGAGAATAGCGATAAACTAATTTGGCAGAAATCTTTTGCTTTCCTGGCAGGACTCAAGAGGAAAATATGTACCTTCATTCTAGATAACAGGCTGAACACTTGAGTCTGTTGGAAAGCTAAATCAATAAATATTTGTAACTCACTGCCAAAGCACTGAACAGCTTTGTGGGTATTTTGAGCCTGTTCTTCAGACAAATTACTTTGGGAAGGTGACTGTGCTACAAATTACTTGGGACATTATTTATCTCTGGGCTCTTGGCAGGACTTGGAAAATTGTGTTGTGAGAGTTGTAGTCTGTTTTTTTTCTGGGAAGCAAAACTTTTTGTCAGTGAAGTTTGATCTGCTCTAGGACTGATCTTGTTGAAGAAGTTATGATGTAACAAGTAAAATGTGATTTTATGGCTCGTTTAGTGACTTGTTTTATTACTATCGTGCTCTGGCTGTATCAGAGCAGCCTTTCCAGCACATTACAGGCTGGCTGCAGGAGCAGTGAGGAGAGGAAGAGCATGGGACTGTGACGAAGGCTGCCCTTGATGAGGTTTAAAGTCCTTTTAGAAGACCAGGCAACCTCAGAAAGACAGGGAAGAGCGGAAGGGCAGGGTAAACTTGTTAATATCCTGGAGTGCTTTACCAACACGCAGTAAAGTTCAGGCACTTATGGAGGTGTTTATTTCTGTTTGAACCAAAATCTGTCTTTAATAATATTCAGGTTTAATTTGTTTTGAATGAATTTGTCCAGACCCCTTTCAAACCCAAGTCTTTAAGAGTTGCAACATCCTGTGATGAAGTCCTGCAGTATAACCACCTCTTGGGTGAAGAAACTGTCTCTTTGTTTCCCCCCCAAACCCTGTATTTTCGGATCTCCTGGAGGCATCTCTATGTCAGTATTACTGTGTGTGGGAGAGATGCTGGCAGGTAACCTCCACACAGCACAGCATGGAGACAGATTTTTTTCTGGGAGCAAGAAACACTATAGGCATTCAAACGAATTTTCTAGAGGTCTGTTTTTTTCTGTTTTACCTTTGACCTGTCAGGATCTAGTTGGAAAGCAATTGCATGCTTACTCTTGCTGCCCTTTTGTGAGAAAAAATGCAGCAACAAAAATAAAATATGTTCTTTTATTTTTCTTTCCAGCTGTGAAAGGTCTTGAGAGAGAGTAGTAACTCAAATTCATCCTTGGTAAAAGCAGAACTTTGTTGGAGTCAAGGAAAGCCTTCTTGGACTCTTCAGTGAAACCTGGTATTGAACTCTCCATCCTCTTAGAGAGAAGGATAAAGGAGCATCAGTCCAAGGATGAATTGGATTCTTGGTGTCATTTTCTTCATATTCTGTGCTGTTGGTCCTGAATTTTCCAAAGTATGTTTTTCAGAAGGGTGTTGAGATGAATAATGAGGTGAATAATTCAATGCATAATTTGCAGTATACTTGCCAATATTTCATTTGTTTTTTTTTCTGAAGCTCACTTTTAGCTTCAAACATCTACAAGCATAAACAGAGTATCAGTAATGGTCATTGCTATAAAAGTGAAATCCAGTTCAATCATGATAAATTTTCCCTCCTCACAACTAATATTTTGAAGGGGATTTGTTTTACAGATTTTTAAAATATTTAGCCTGAGTGCCACTGTCTGGGACAGAATGTTTAAATAATGCAATAGCAGAAGAAGATAACATCCATAAAAAGAGCAATTGCCCAGCTGAGAAATTAAAGCAGTATTATGCCATTAAACCTAGGAAAAAGAAAGAAGACACCTAAACTTTTATCTCAAAAGCTGAGATAAATAGGAAGGGTCTCATGACCTTTCAGTAATCTATGTGCATTATTTTAGGAAAAGGGAAAAACAGCAAAGCCCAAAAACTAATTTTTGTTTTTCTTTGGAGAGACTGTTCTGTTCATAGAGCTTCTTTTCCAGCTGAAGAGACCTATGTTTACATACTACTAGTGGCAGACCAAAAGTTTGAAAGGGAATTGCTCTTCTAAGCCTGCCTGAGACCTTGACCTATCCGAACTCATCCCAGCATTGGTGGCACCAGATACAGAGACAGCCACCCAAGGCACTGATACATCCTGTGTTGGCATACTCCCTGATGCTTTATGCAGGATTTTGTGAGGCATCTCAGATGGCACCAGGTGTAGACTTTTAGGTGACTGGATCAAGCTGTGTATCGGTGCATGAGAGATGCTTGCTAAGCAACAGTAAAGGAAGCCAAAATACCTCTGAGAATAGCAGACAATTCTGCTGATGTGAGAGTGGTCTGCCTTTGGAGTCTTGATATGTCAATATGCCAGTAAACAAGTGACCTGATCAGTGCAGGGGCCAGGGGATGGTGATGGTGTAACCTCACCGGTATTCTGATGTCCTTGAATACTCTCCATGGGAGGGGTCTGTCCTTTCTACATAATTTCTGATTCTTTGTGGCATAATTGCAAGAAAATGCCCAACAGAAGTGAGAAGGTTTTAATCCAATGAAATAGTCCATTGAAATAGTGGAAGGTTTCCTGGCGATTTACACCCACTCTAAACCAAGCTGCTTATGAAATGTTTCTCTGTGGCTGGGAGTGGTCAGAAGTGTGTGGTGTCAGACCGTGTTTGAGCAAACTTTCTGGTTTCAGATTATTCTACACTTGGAAGGAACCTACAGTTATTTTTCTTTTCCTGTTATGATCTTTTAGTCCTTTTCTCATCTATGCAAACAGCTTTGTGAACTTTGAGAATGGTCCTCTGTGCATTAAAATGTATTTGCTGCTAAAATGTTAAATCAAACAGCAGCTTGAATATTTTTAAAGGTCAGAGTTGCTGAAGCAAAATACACATACCGTAGACCTTTTTGAACTGGTTGTTGTTGTTTTTTTCTTTTTATTTATTTTTAATTTAAATAGAATTCCGCAGTGTATAGACAATGTTGCCACTACAATTTGTATAGTGAAATCTAATTTTGTCCTGCTGGAATTAGCAAGCACAATGCTGTTTGCATCTTCCATTTACCATTCATAGATAATTAAGGAGAATACTAGAAAAATGGTACTATCTTCTTAGGAAAAGCACAAGACAATTAGTAATTTATCTTTTCAGTATTATCTTCATCACACTGAGGCTCCAGAAGCATGTCTGGGGAAAGTACATCAGTGGCTTAACTGAAAGCTGAGGTCTGGGAATGACAGAGCAGCTGTTGCAGCTGAGGGATTGCAGCTCTTTAAGGTTCTAAAGAAATGCTCTGACTGCTACAGCAATAAACCATATTAAACATATCCTGTTAGATAAGCAGACACGTTTGGCAGACATGCTTTAGTATCTTGGAGTTGGACTTTGATGAACCCTTTCAACTCAGGATATTCTATGATCTATTAGGGTGATTCTTAGTTATCTGGCTACAGTTAATGTGTTAAATTATATCTTAATTTTTCTCTTTTCGTTGCAGATACGAATGTTTAGAGTATCTACACTAGTCCTAAGTATACATTTGTTTACAAAACAGTAAGCCAGCATAATTGCATGGCATTTGACACTGGTGCTTTTGCATTTACTATGTTCTTCCTGTGCATTAAGGATAAAGAATTGCACACTCAAAAGTAAAAACTGACTCAGTAATAACAAATGTCCTAAGTATTGCTACTCCAAGTGACAAATTCAAAACCTGAGAGAGAATCAGAGAATTTAAAAGCTTTAGCTTGAGGTTGGGTCTTGCCCACTTAGACAGGCATTAAACCTTTCAGCACAGAGGCACTGAGGGCTGCTTCTTCCTGCTGGAGTTCCATTGTCCCTAGAGTTTTGGTTCATTTGTTCATCATGGTCACATAAGAAACAGGGAAGGATTATTTGTTCTTCTATTAAATGACTGTTAGCTCCTACCTCATTAATTTTAAGACTGACCCATCTATCCATCCATCCTCTGTCCTGTGCATATTATATCACATTGATTTTTTTTTCTTCTTTTCCCTTATTTGCTAATACAAGGCAGAGGTGATGGTATAATTATTTCTGTCAGGGTAATTAATTTGAAACTTAATTTAATAGAAAGCACTTATTAAATTTTTTTAATTGCAACTGATGAAATAAAGAATCTAATATTTCCTGCACTCAGGATGGAGAGGATTCTTCTAATTTCCATAAGTTTACATTACAACAACAACAACAATAAAAGGACAAAAAAAATGCAATTCCATGTAGGTTAATATTTGAAAAGCATTAATTTTATTTCTCTCGAGGATGAACTTGACCTACAGTGGTATACAATCATTCACTCTCAGAGGTTACTCCAGTTGCTACTGTGAGTTAGCAAAAAATGTCCAGCAGAGTTGAGTCCTGCAAAGTGCTTGATGTGTTCCATCTCTTCTTCACTCCAGTTGCAAGAAACACTCAGCACCTGATGGACCTTGAGCAAATTGTTCGTAAGGACTTGGGTTTTTGTCCTCCAAGTAATTTATTTATTTGCCTCTTATTCCTTTATATTGGTTGTCTCTACTAAAAGCAGACAAAATATGAAAGCAAACGTGTGGCCCGTGCCTAAAAGAAGCTGCATTTTTTTTTTGGTATTAACCCTGAACGTGTCACAGGTATCACCTCATATTTTTCTGAACTAGTATTTTTTGAACTAATATTACTTTTTGTGTCTATGAGGAAGTCATTGGCGTCCTTATGTTCTGAATCAAAATAATAATAAAAAAACACACCAGGGTTTTGTGGTGCCACAAATGACTGAATTATAATTTCTTAATTTGACAGAGTATCATGTAGGTAGTGTCCAAGTCTGTAATTAGAAGTTCTGCAGTGTAAGCATCAGTTAACAGCATAACATCAATATGCCGATGGTTGTACTTGGAGGGTATTTCAGTAACAGAGAAAAAAAGAGTGCGAAAGTCATCTGTGAGGATGCCGAGGGAGGCAGTCAGGAGGAAAAATACCATTTGTTTCTGCAGCTGTGAGGTTGTTCATTCATCAGCACATTTTGTTTCTCTGAAAACACAGAAATGATGAATTCAAATCTTAGTACCTCCTTGACTCTTAAACAGAGTGTTCTGCACAATCTGATGCTATAGATGATATATAGATGTATAAAGAATAATATGGTTTGCATATTTTGGATGTGATTGTGAATGGCAGGACCCATTAGCAGAAATTAACTGGATGTATTTTTAAATAGAAAGCTGAAACCTTGGTAAAGCTTTTGCAAAATGCTCATATGCTTCATATGCAAAATTCTTTCTGAAGTTTAATTGAAATTTTAATGATTTAAAATCATTTCACTGAAAGAAGAATACTGTACAGCCTATTTAGAAACAAAAATCACTTGTCACTATGCTAAAATTCATTAACTTGGTGGAGTGCTGAAATCTGGACAACATCAAATTACTGTAATTAACACTTCTGTGATGTAAGCATACAGGAAAAACTGAGCCTCTGTTTTGCCTATTTTCCTGCAGTTTTATTAATTTCTCCTACTGGCTGAGACCCTTCAGCTCCTTTGAATATCCACTGTAGCTCAACCCCCCAGATATGATTATGCAATAATTTAAAGTTACATAAAGTCAAAAGGGTTGCCCAAAGTGCTGCAGTTCTGCAGCAAAATATATGAGTGGAGATCCAGAATCTCTTGTTGTTGACACCTTTTGTGCTTGATGGGGCAGCAAAATGAGCCGTGTGAAATGCCTTTGCACCCTCCCCTGAGCTTTGCATAATTTGCACTGTTGCTGGCAGTAAAAAAGGGAGGTCACTAGAAAAATGGAGCCTGTGGTGCGTGACTGTGGATTAGCAGCTTTCCTTGGGGTATTGTAAAGGAACCGTGCTGTGCTGTGCAGCATGGGGATCTTCACTGCTCTCGTGCCCAGTTGTCATATATCAGAATCTCAGCATTATGAGTAGGCATTTTAAACCCATTCACTGTGAAAACGTATGGCTTGAGGTGTGATGCAGATGGCAAAATATTTCAGTTCCAGTTAGCCCTGGATAAAGATTTGTATGTGTTATCAAAGAGTTACTGAGAGCACATGGCTTTTCTTGGAGGCAGGGGGATAGCTTGCCTTTTACCATGAACATGTATTTATCAAACGAGCAAGATATCTCTTGCTTTCCTTTTCAGAGTAGCCAAACCATCCCAAAAAGCTGAATAGTGCAAACAACAGCTGCTGTGGCTGAAGCCAAAGCAGTTCATTTGGGCAAGCACCACTGGATGCTTTAGAAAAATAAGGCTTTTTGTAGTGTTTTATTCATGATTAAGAGGTAGCTTGGAGAGAGGTGGAGAGGAAACGGTGTGGTGCTGGTGAGAAAAGGGGAATAACATGGTTGCAGAATGTTAGCAGACAATTTGGACATCCTTATTAAGGCTGTGGTACACCCTAGTTAATGTACACATGACACAACCTTGATTAGCCTTGATATTTTGCCTCTTTTGGATCATGCCTAAAAAGGAACAGTGGCTTTTTCCTGGATGGGTTGACACTGGAAGGGGACTGGAGATGCACTCTCATCCCTTGTGACCCATTGCTGTTTGAGCAAGGTGCACACTCTCCCCCATCAGCACAACACAGCTGGGTCCATCCATACCTGCTGCTTCCTGTGTTTCTGCACCCCAGCTCAACCCCTGTTGAGGTGTTGGTGTGGGATGGGGACCTCTGGCCTGGCCTCTGCCTCCTGCCCAGAGACCCCAAGGCAGAGGCAGGTAGAAGCAGAGGTCAGCCCTTCATAGATGTTTGATGTCCACCTCCCTAACACCTCCCCTCCAGTCCTCACCTGACATGCATCCAAAACTCACAGGTGCACAGACCACATCCCTCAAACTTCCTCTTGTGGAGGGGTATGAATAGATAAACACTTGGACAAATAGAGGAAAAAGGATTTTGCTGATCTTTAAAAACACCTCAGTGTTTTGGAGCTGTGAGTGTTGTCAGACTTGCTAAGATCTTTAGCAGAGGAATGGGTAGGCAGTAAGATTAGGGTATTCACAAACTTCCCAGCAGCTTCTGTCAAAATAAACATTATTTTGTTCACAGAAAAGCAGTAATGCCTATGGATTGCATAGAAGCATCACTACACTTTTCTGGCACATTGCAGCAGCTTTGGGATTGGAAAGGGGCATAATAATTTAATTGCATATATGTGAGTTATAAAAAGTAGTTTATGTTTTTAAAAAAAGGCTAAGTGATTTATGGATCTAAAATTTTATGGATTACTTCTGTAATGCCTTAGGTATGAGAATAATAGATTTATTAAGATTGAACAAGACCGTCAAGATCATTGAGTTCAATCTTTGACTAAACTCTACCATGTCAAGTAAATAATAGAATTAATTGCCATGTCCAATTCTTTCTTGAACACTTCCAGGGATTCTGACTCCACCACCTTCCTGCACAGTCTGTTCCAATGCTTAATCACACTTTCCATGAAGAAATTCTTCCTGATATCCAGCCTAAACCTCCCCTGGCACAGGTTAAGGCTGTGTCCTCTCACCCTGTCACTGGTTGCCTGGGAGAAGAGGCCAATCCCCAACTGGCTACAAGCTCCTTTCAGGTAGCTGTAAAGAGTGATAAGTCTTCCCTGAGCCTCCTTTCCTCCAGGCAAAACCACCCCAGCTCCCGCAGGTGCTCCTCATATGACTTACTCTCTAGATCCTAAAAAGAAATGTGAAGTTTCTTTGGAAATCAATGATTTGCTGTAAGTAGCTGTAAAGCTACTTATATGCATTTAAAATTATATTCAGTGACTTGATAGAGATTTATGAATCAACTGTTAATTCTGAATTAAACAGGATTTCAGGCTGATTTCAAGATTATTTTAAAGTGTTCCTAAATCTACTAAGGTAGATAAGTTTACCATCACACCCATAATTATCTTCATATATTTACATTGATGTGCATTTTAACACCTGTTTGTTTCCAGTGTTCTTATAAAAAGTTAGGTATGTTCTAACTATATACTGTCAAAACTACACCCCAGCATGCACACCTATGCATACACACCATTCCCCTTCACTAACTACTTTTACTCTTGTGTGAAAAAGCTTCTTTTATTTTTAGGAATGAAATATGTTATTAATCTTCACAGAAATGATTTTCCCCTTCCCAGAAAAATGATGAAGCTGGTAACCCAGAGCTTGCCTAGGGTTTGGGTACCTCTGTTTAAGGACTTCTTTCAGATCAGATATGTAAAACTATTTCTCACAGCCCTGGTTAATGCTCTAATCATGGGGACCTTCTCAGGATACTGTTCAGGAAACAGGAATACAATTTATAAGGCAGCTATGTGATAACCAGCACAGAACGCTGGTTTGCCAGGCTAGGACCCCACTTTTTATGTTGTTTTATTATCTGCAAAAATTGCTTGGGGAGCAATACAAGCCTCTCTGCAGAGTACTGAGAAGTTTTGTACTTGGTTTTACAGCACTGACACATTTCCCCCACCATACCTTCACCTTATTAGTAAATATTGTCAAAGTCCAAGGGGGAGTATAACAAATGTAGTTGTAATACCAGGCGCCTCATGGCTGACATTTAGATGCTGATGTTGCATTTGTGCTATGCCTGTTGGGCAGACCACAGCTGAGGGGCAGCTACTATGATTCTTAAACCTGGTCTGCCTTGGTTGTGGAGCCCAATCTGAAGTCAAAGCAAATATTCTCTGGGACTGCAAGATGGTATGCACATGTCTATTAGATCCCCAAATGCATGGATAAGGTGCTTCTTGGACGGGAGAGAAGTCTTTTTCCATTCTGCTTGATTTTGAGCAAGGAACTGATTTCAGATCTGCCTCCTGTGAAAATTTGCCAACTACAAAACACCTGAATGCTCCACAATGAGGCTCTCTATCTCTTCTACAACAGTCCCACGCACACCAACAGGGACGTGAATATAAATCTGCCACTTCCAAGGTGAGTGCTTCAGGCTTTCAAACAGATCATTTTCATATGGGAAATGTTTCAAGGCAATATGGAAAGAGGTGCTGTAATTTAGAAAAGATAAGGTGTTATTCATACAGAGTATGTTTGCCTTTAATAACTTCAAAATTGAAATGAGAAGACTGAATATTACAACAATACAAAATTTGAATATCCCCATAATAGCTCTGTCTGTTCTGAATTATTAACAAATTTCAGGAAATATTGCAAAGATAATACATTTATACACAAAGAAATGGACTTTAAAATGCAATTCTAAGCTACATTGTGGGGTTCTAGGTTAAAGGAAGCCAAACTGAAGGGCTTTTCAGATCTGTAGTTCAAAACAAAACAGAAAAAATTTCTGAATCTTTTTCATACTAACTGAAACATCCAGAGTTCAGTAAATCCAATGACCACAGGGATTTAAACTTATGAGCATCTCTTACATATGAATAAGTGCCTGGTGAGGAAACTTGACATTAGTTAATATTTCAGTGGTTTTTATAATGTGTGGGGGGGTTTGTGTTGGTATTCTGGTTTAAACTGCTGGATAGACATTCAAGGGTGAAGAAGAGTGGGTGAAGGTTGGCTTTAAAAGTGAATTGGCAACGGGCAACACTAGAGTGATCGAGTCCTGCTTTGCTGTCCAACAACTGAGATATTTTTAGTGTACTAATGAGTAATTTTTATGCTATTTATGATGTAAATTAAGATAAACTCAAGAGATGAGGTCTTGTCATAAATCATGTGTATGCTTCTATTGTGGTAGAATTCAGGAGCTAGAAACTCTGTTACAGATATATAAGCTATGGAAACATCGCAAATTATAAACTTCAATATAACTATTAGATGATAATGCAGATAAATTTATGTGAGAAAAAACAGTAAAGCAAACATACAGATTCTGAATTATATTGTTAGAGAAGAATTATTGAGGGAAATGTAAGTTTGAATTTGAGATTACTGTATCACAGTACTTCAGTCCCTGAACAAAATGAGGTAACAGGAAGGGGAAACATATATGTTTAAAACTATGAGTGAATAGCCTGCTCAAGTAAGAAATGATTATGTGATTTCAGCAAATATCATACCAAAAATGTTGAGACCAACCCACTGAAATCAAGGCTTGTGAATAGTGCCTTGCTGGAATTCAAAAAGGAGAGTGAAGGGGAAAAGAACTGAAGAGCATGAGGCTGGCGATAAACATTTTGTAGTGAATGGCCTGCAAAAAGCCTGCTGGAAAGTGGTACCATCACAGAGTAAGTGCCATCAGTCATTTGGGATGATTTATTTTTATTTTTTTGTTTATTTTTTTGGTTCTTGTTGTTGTTTTTTTTTTTTTAGTTTTTTTTTTTTTTTAATCAAAGAGTTTGATGACACCTATTCAGACCTGATTTTCAGTAAAGATGAGGAAAGGACTGGATGCGAAGTGATGAACCTGAACCAAGCACTTTTAAAGGAGGAGTATGCAGCTATGTTTCTTTTACATGGTAATGTGGATTGCTCACAACATGAAGAACAAAGCAATTACATATTGAATGTCTGTGATAGTCTAAAACTCTTACATTTCCCACGTGATGGATGAAACAATAGGGATTTTCCAAAGATCTGCTACATCTGCTGTGGTTCCAAATGAGTGGGAGATCACTGTGAAGGTACAGCGAGATGCGCTTGCTGTATGTACTGTACTGTTGTGCAGGCAGGAAACGCAGGTATACAGTGTGTTCCACAAATCACTGTTTCACATATTAGCAGTAATTCCATTCAGGCCTTTCCTCAAAAATTAAATGCCATTTCCAAAATGTTTGTTGTATTTCTAAGGGAAATTGCTTTATTGCCAGATGGTCTCCCCTGCAGTCTGTTGTTCCCTCCATTTACATACCTTGGTATGCTGTGATGAAGGACTTTGAGGGATACCTCTGCAACTCCTGGCCTTGCATTTGGCGCACTGGGGACCTGTCCAAGGGTGGGATGCCTGAGAGTTATCAGCCAGGCTCAGACTAATCTCAGCTCTAGACAAACTTGAAGATAATTATAGAATGTAAAATTTAAGAAATCTGCCCCTTCATTCAAAGACTGGTGCTGAGCAATGAAATGTTAAAAGGCAGCACACATAATTCTCATCCTGATTTGACTTTTTCTTCTTACCCTTTGCTTTGGGTTTGGTTTTGTTTGTTTTTTGTTTTGTGTTTTTTTTTTTTTTAATCATTAAAATAAATGATTTTTAACAATGCTTTTTAAGAAAGTTTTGACTGGGTATAGGTCTGGGAAATTAATTTTTGGTAGTTACTGTTAGTTACACTGAATAGGTGTATCAACACATAAATCAGACTGAATTCTTGTATATAGATGGTACTTTGTTTTAGTCAATTTTTTTTTTTTTAAAAAAAAAAGATAATTTCTAAAGCTATTGCCCAAAGAAACATGTTATGTGTGTTTTTCTAGTGAGAAACATCCTAATTACAAATTGAAACACATATATATCTTCAGAAAATGAAAAAAACTCTCTATCTCACCATGCAGTAAGCCTTCTTTTCATATGCAAATGTAAAGGCGTCAATTAGAAACTAGCTCTTATCTCATAATTTATGAGGTACATAACATGAAATGAAGTGTGTAGCCTGTTTAAGTTGTCAGTATTGTCTTTAATAGCTAACAGATGAGTGATGCATTGTATAAATCATAGCTGCTATTCTATTATAATGCTCAAAACCTTTTTTTTCCCCTGCTCCTCCAAAGGCAAAAACTTTGATTCAAATAAAGGAGAAGTGGAATTGCTCTGCCAAGGGCACAAGAACATTTTACAGACATGCCATCTTCTGAGTAAATATCCTGGAGTACCTCTGCCAGCTCCAGCTGATGCTGTAGTGGTCTTGTGTTGGTCCTACTTCAGGGCAGCTCTGTCCTGTCCGCTGGGAACACTCCACTTGTCAGATTGAACGAGGGGAGGGCAGTGCGTGGACTAGAAATAAAAAACTTTGCATATTGAGGGTTAGTGATTTTGCAAACAACAGAATAGAATATTTCCAATTGGAAGGGACCTACAACAATCATAGAATCATAGGATCATTTAGGTTGGAAAAGACCTCTAATATCATTAAGTCCAACCATCAACCCACCACTGCCAAACCCATTGCTAAGCCATGTCTCTGAGTCTACATGTCTTTTAAATAACTCCAGGGGTGGTGACTCAGCCATGACTGTCTAGTCCCACTGCCTGACCACTTCAGTGCTGTCCAAAAATTAAAGCATGTTATTGTCAAAAAGGGCTCAAACACTGACAGGCTTAGAGCATTGATCACCTCTCTAGGAAGCCTATTCCAGTGTTTGACCACCTCTTTGGTAACAAAATCCAATATCAATTCTGAACCAAAACTAGAGTAGCTCTCTGACAAATCCACATTGTTTCCTCTCACGCAGCTATAAAAAAGGATTTTGAGTTTTAATTCAAACATATATATGGAACAACAAGTGAAATTCTGCTTCTTCAAGGGCAAAAAAGAAAAACTGTCAGTGAGCAATCATGGCAAAAAGATTATTTTTTTTAAAGAGGGAGTTACTGCCCTAAGGTAACTGTATAGGATTGCTTCAGTTGTCTTGAAGGGTTTTTCTGGTAAATATATTAATTTCTGAGAGTTACTGCTGGTGCAGAACAAAGGTCACAATATAAGTATAGGTATATATATATATGTGTGTATAATTTTTTTCCTTTTATCAAAGGTGCTTAAATCTTTCAAATGTGGCAAAGAGCAGCCAGATGCCCATGTGTCTGTCCACAGAGAAAACCTTTCATAGACACACTTAACAGTTCTTCAGAGAACAAAATTTCACTTTCAATGGTGGAAGAAGCAATTTGACTATTTTAAGGTTGAATCAATTACATAAAGGCATTCATAGAGGTTCAGATCTGTGCCTTATCATCCTAATTAACTATATTACCAATAAGAGATGAAAAATGTTTTCTGTGCATGAAACAGCAAAGTCCTACTTGGGGGGAAGAATTGAGTCCCTAGGAAACATTGAGAATTAGGGAAACAAAATACTGGGTCTGGGATCAGTCTCAGACAAACTCTTCCTTTGATCACACACAAACTGGTGCAGTGTTGGATTTAAATGAGAAGGACATCTTAGACATCTAAAAGCATAATTCTATGACATTCAAAAGAACAGAGAAAATAGGACTTTCAATGCAAGAGGCAGAGTGAGGAATACTTAATACGTCTCTGTACTAGTTTCATACAAGAGATCCCATAAAGAAGGTGATGCTGTACGACATTTTCATTACACTGAATCTCCTTTTTGCCTGAAAAACTAGTTTGGTTTGAAATTTAACAGAAAAGTGGATTTATGACTTCTCCTTAGTATATTCATTGCTTTACATTAATTGGAAGCTGCTATATGGAATTATTTGTGTTGATGTATTAGGGGGGCTTATTGCAGATGCCTTGTGTTTATCTTGCATGAGGAGCGGGCAGTTTCTCTGGTACTTTTGCTGAATTCTTTTCATGCAAATACTAGCAATTGTGATAGTAGTTTGTACCTGGAATAAATTCCATAAATTCTTATACTTTTCGTAAGCTCTTATACTTTTATATTACTACTGAGTTTTTAGATTCTGTAATCATTCAGAAAACCTGTAAAGGACAAATGTCCCCCCTCACCCCCCTGCGCATAAACCCCCACACCTTCTACTAATTCATTATCCATGTGTAAATAGCTTCTGAATTCAGTGTCATGACCTAGCAAGCTCTAGCAGGCTCAAGAGAAAGGGCACAGCAAACTTGCATCTTGCTGTGATCAGTGATTTTATCTGGTAGCTGATGAGCCTTTTTTTCTCCCTCTGTGAAAAGACTAAATCAGAAGAGGGTAACTGGGAGTCAGAGACTCCTTGCAATACTTCTTCCCACCTCTTTTTTCCTCTTGAACATGACTTCTATGTCCTAAATAGTTTTCTAAAGGTGCCTTCAGCTGTTTGGCCTCTGAAGCATGCAGGCACCAGTGGACAAATGCTTAGGGTGTGATGTGGGAAAAGGCTTCAACTTTTTGAATGGTTGCTGTTCCATAGCAGTAAGGCTATAGGGAATTATAATTTTAAATGTCTTAGGTATTTTAAAGATTCATAAAACTTCATGAAAACCATCCCTAAAATTTAGCTATTCATAATACACTTTTGTCACATGTGAACAAAGTTGACAAATATAACACAAAATCCTTTGTGTTAAAATGCTCTGCTACATGCTTCATATATTTATAATGCTTTTAAATACACAATAAATATTGCTATTTCAAATGGTATTGTTTTATCAAGACTTAATATTTTGGCTGTGATTTAGTTTGGCCTGTGCTTCATTCTGAGCAGACATTTCAAGCAGAAGACCCATGTGCAACTTTTCAGGTTATTTTTAAATTGACTTTGCAATGAATTGACTTTGCCTTTTGCAAAATCCTCAGGGGAAGAGTGGCACAGTCTTATTTTAAGTGTTCCCTCTATTGTATCATCAAATATTCACATACTGTGATGCTCTCTGCTCTAATGTGTCACTAAAAGCAAAGGCACCAAATTAATGTTACTGCAACTTTTTGGGGCTTTCTGGGGGCCAAGTGGATTAGGTGTGTGGGGAGAAACAATTGCAGAGACATTTTCCATGGCTTCACTTGCACATTAACCTGCAATCCTAATGGTGCAAGTGGCAGGCATTTGCCTTGCTCCCCCTTCCAAGCCTGTTTACAGCTAGGATGCTGCCCCAGAGCAACTCCCTTATGATTTCCACTCTATATCATGCTGCCATTAGGTGTTGGGATTTTTTAAACATTCTCTGGCTTTTACAACCTGAGAAGTAGGCAGCCTTCCAACCAGGCTTTGGTGGTATAGAAGAGGGCAGCATGGAAAACTTGATTGCTTGCTCTTTATCTTCCACCCTGTGGTGGTTTGACTCTGGATAAATGCTTGGTGTCCAGCAAAGCTTTTCCAAGGCCTTTCTTCCCCACAGCCACCCACCCCCCTCCTTTTTCGCCTTCCAGAGGGAGGGAAAAAAAATCAGCTAGGAATTTATGGCTTTAATGCTTAAATTTATTACTAACAAACTAAAAACTAAAAATAAGAAATAGAAACAGTTTAGAAATACTTTTCCACCACCACCCCTCGGTCTGTCAATGCCCCCTCCTTCCCTCAGTGGTGTGAGGGACAGGGAAATGGAAGGTTTACAGTCAGTTATTGTTGGGTCAGCCATTTGCAGATGTAAGTCCAAAACTTAAGCAACAGTTCTGTCTCAGGGGTCTTGCCTGTGGACTGCAAAGGGGACAGCTTGCTTCACCACAGTCATCACCACAGTCACAAGGGAATCATAACTCTGAGCCCTTCCCCTGTGTTTCATGGGGTCCCCCCCAACTAGAGAGATCCTCTGCTCTCTCATGAGTCATTCCATGGGGTACAGTCTCTCATGAAAAGAGAGACTTGGCTGTACCTGCTTAAGAGTGGGCTTCTCCCTCCCTAGGTCTTGGCCACAAATCTCTGCAGGACCTTCGCTCCATCTTGGGGGCCTCCCACGAGGTAGCAGCTCCTTTCATGCATCCCCCTGCTCTGACAGGGGGGTCTTTGCACCCCGATGGATCCCACGGGCTTCGAGGGGACAATTCGTAATCACAATGGTCATCACCACGTATTCAGAGAATAATAGTTTTAAGTCCTCTCCCTGATCCGTGGGGTCCCTCCCCCTCCTTCTCCTCTTCTCCTCCTGCACTGACCTTGATGTCTACATTGTGATGTTGTTAATCCATGGCTGCCAGTTTCTAACTGTGCAACAACTTCTCAAATATGTTTTCACACAGGGGTGTAACTTAATGGTTCAAAAGAAGGAAGTTTTCCTTGGAGCTGGCCATCATTGGCTCTGCTCTTTAGGATGGAGGGAAACTTCCACAGGCTTCCAACAGAAGCCAATCTTTCTTTTATAAAAAAAAAAAGCCTAATCAGAGAAACCCATGACACACCCTCATCCTTTTTCCATTATGGGTGGAATAACACCTTTCATTTGACCTCATACTAAGTGCTTCATTTTGTGGGTCTTGCTCTACATGCTGGTTTTTAAGAGTTCCACTTGTGTGGTACTGAACTCTTCACCAAGCAGAAACTCCACATATTCAAAATATATTTCTCAGAGCATACAATTATGTTCTGAGATGTCCAGAACTTGGTGAAACAGTCAACATTGTGTGTCAATTGTTTTTCTGCACTGCTAAAACCTTTCCTCAAGGGCTGGTGCATAAGAAGTGTGTCATGGCCAAGGAAAACTCACAAGTGTGAGGGATCTGGGAGGTGGGAGCCAAACACCAGCATACAACCATTTAACTAAGAGGCTCTCAGGGTAGTGTTGCTTCTGAAAAATGAACAATACTGGTATGAAAATTACTTGATCCCACTTCTAGCACAGATAGCTTGGTTACTTGAAACCTTGAAGTTTTAATTACTATGAAATCAAACGTTTTCTTAGAGCATCATGAATTACCATTCTCCTGCACATCTCAGTTTATTCCATCTTTAGAAAGTTGACCAATCATTAATTTGACTAAATAAGTAAAATGAGCACTGTGATATTGAAAAGAAGTTTTTCAGTTGCCTTTAAATTTGAAACTGGAATACAAATGAGAATGGAACAAGTTAATCCTTTGCAAAGCTAAAGCACTGGTAACTTTCCAAAGGAGTAACAAAGTTTTTTTCACAGGCAAAGAAATCTAATTTCTTCATTTCAGTGGGTAACTGTTCCCCACATCCTTTGCTTGTTCATTTTCATTTTCTGTCTACTTCTGCCATGCTGTTTGTTGCTAAAAGCATTCTTTTATCTGAGAAACACCCTTGGCAGCTCTATGGACCTACCAGGGAGTGTTAAAAGCATTCTGGGAGAATTCTCCTTTTTTCAGGAGTGTTCAAGGTGTTTTTCTGTGGCATGTACTCTGGTAAGCTTTTCAGGCTTAAGATCAAGTCTTGTGCCAAAATACTTGCAATCTATTTCAGTCTGAATTGCATTGAGGGTTGGTAGCTCAAGCATGGCTTTCTGCTCAGCCCTCAGGGTCTATCCAGTACAGACAGCTTCAAAAATTCTCTGAAAAGACTACAAAACTGTTTTTAAAAAACCAACCCCAATCTAAAAAAAACCTAACCACTCTTACAGTGTTGTGAAAGTATGCCTAATTAGGGTAAGCAGGAAGAAAATAATGATATAAAGTTAATCCTAATGAAGGTTCAAAATTCGTCCTCACCTTCATTTACTGTAAATCAAAATCATTATGATATCAGAGCATGGTATGGCAGCTGGGTTATCTCTTAGAGAAATCAGGTAGTTCTTCAATTTCAAGAAAACTGAGAAATTGTGGGTTTGGGCACTCTTTTCCCATGTCCTCCTTGAGGAGGGTTACAAAGGAGAAACTTTGCCAAATATCCCGGGATGTGCATCACTGCAGGATTTCCTCCTATAAGTCATCGTCTGCTGGCTCTGTGACTGCATGACAATAACCTGCAAGAGTTCTTCTTCAAAAACCTTTTGATAAGTTGACTTTCTTCAGTGACATCGAACAAAGTGGCCATTAGTGTGTCAAAGCAGAGTGGCAGCATGGGCAGGGAGGCTCAGTACTGATTGCTTAATGCACTTTCATTTCATACCTGAGGGTTTTTGGTTTTCCTCCTGTTTTTTCTCCCTTTCCCAGGGAGGCAAGCCCTCATTCACTGTCTCAGAGAAGGCTGAACTGAGCATTTTAGGAGGTTTGAACTCATCTCACTGATGAGTAATGGAAATAGAAAGGAGCTGCTTCTGTGTGGGTATTAAATTTTTGGGGTGTTTCAGCTGTCTCTGAAAAGCTTTTTCTGTACCAGGTCAGTCTGTGCCTGCAAACTTTACCCCTTCCCAGGCCTCCCTGCTTCCCCAAGACTGGTCTAATACTGAAAACACCCAATAAATCCTCTCTCACAGGCCTGCTATGGAAGTTCTCCCATCCTTTCACCTTATGGGGTTTTTTTTATTTTTTTCAGGGTGAAAAATGCCCGTGTTGAACATCAAGTAGATGAGACTTTGTACCTTCTATCTGTTCATTGTCAGAAGCACTTCTGCCTTACCTTGTGACTGCTGTATCCTAATGGATATTGTGGTGTTGTGTATTGCCTGAAGCTCTTCTATCTTGGCGATCATGGTTATAGTCCCTTTCTTTTGTAGCTATTTTATTGTTGCTGAAAAATAGAAATGCGAGACAGTGGCTGAAAAACCAGTTGCATTCTGATCTCCTGATGAGTATCTGACTTCAATTTTGTGATATAAAAAGAAAGTCATTGCAATCTTGTAGCAAACTGAGATTCCATGAATGGCACTGCAATCATCTTAACAGAAGAGTGTAGTCCATATTCTCGATACAGTCACAAACTCCTTTACAAGGGTAAGAAAGCAGAAGATAGCTTGTTTTTAAATTCTTTGAACCATGCAAGAAAATGAGGCAACTGATGAATAAAGTTCAGGTTTGTCCCTCTGAGACCTTCTGTCCTCACAACAAGAACAAAAACCCCCATCCGTTCCTTTAAAATGAATTTGGAACAAAAGATGGAAATGATATTTTATTGTAAAATTACAATGGGGCTTTGAAAGCTTGAATTAAATGCCATGTTATGTCTCTGGCTTGCCAGGCTGTAAAGGCAGCTCTCCAGTCTTCTTTATAGAAGTCTTAAAGCCTTCCTCCTGCCATCAAAATAAGTTTTCAAATACACTGAGAAAGTCAGTCATAAATTTTCATCAGTACACCATTAATCCTGACATGACTGGCTGTATAAAGTCAACAAACGCTTACTAAGATTTTAATTTTTAGAGGAAATTGAACTTGTAAAAATCTTTTGACTTTTTTTCTGCCCAGTTTGGTCTGAAAATGTCTTTCAAAGGGTTTGTACCTGTGTCTTGGTGGAGTAGAATACTTTTGCTTAAACTTGCCTCTAAAGGCCTCTAAAGTTCAACTTTGAAATCATGGTCAGGTTCAGCAGGAAATTTACTTACCCCAAGATAACAAACCAGTGAGTTGGTGCGTTTGCTCTACTGGGAGCCAATGCCTCGCATTTTTGTGGCTGAAGGGAGAGCTGGTGTGGATATTTGGTTTTCAACATGGATATTTTGTTTTCAGCTTGCTATGCTGATGGAGATGTTTGGATCCTGTTTCAGATCAGGCTGTCCCATTGGGCTGCTGATGTCTGCTCTGGAAGGCAGTATATAGACCCATCCTGCGTTGGTTTGGGGTGATGTTTTCAGCTCTTCAATGTACAGGTAAGTGACTCTCAATTGCTTTTTGTTTTCACCTGAGTGTCTGCTGTAGGCCTGTTTTCATACAGCAGTATGTTGGTTTCCCCTGCTCACCTGTTCCTTTAGTCATACTCTAAAAAAAAAATCTCCTTTTAACAATATTTTCCTAAGGTATACTGAGCTTTCATCCCTCCCTACAGTGTAGAGCTGAGGGTTTCTCTAGCCTTTAGATATATTACTATCCTGCTTTTAGCTGAGATAGAGTTAATTTTCTCCCTAGTAGCTGGTACAGTGCTGCGTTTTGGATTTTGTGTGAGAATATGTTGATAACACTGATATTTAGTGGCTGCCAGGTCAAGGACTTTCCAGTTTCCCATTCTCTGCCAGTGAGCAGCTGCATAAGAAGCCAGAAGGAAGCATGGCTGGGACAGCTGATTTGAACTTGCCTACGACAGAATGTCATGCTTGGTGTATAAACTGGGTTAAGTTGGTCAGGAGGGGCCAATCACTGCTCAGGGATGGGCTGGGCATTGGTCAGTGGGTGTCGAGTGACTGTGTTGGGGATCACTTGTCTGTTGTGGGTTTTATCGCTCTCTCTCTCTTTTTGTAGTCTCCATTTTCATTATTCTTATTATTATTATTATTATTATTATATTATTTTGTTTCAACTACTGAACTGTTCTTACGTCAAGCCATGGTTTTTAGCTCTTTCCAATTCTCCCCATCCCACCTGGGCCAGGAACAAGCAGCAGCATGGTATTTAGTTGCTGTCTGGAGTTAAACCATGATGATTACATTCACAGAGCTAGTGCTGGCTCCATGACAAGACCTCAGAGGAACTGATTTTGGTAATGCATCAACCTGAGAAGGCAGCTGCAGCACTGAAGGAGGAGAATACACCGAGGCATGTGGCCTCATCTATCCTCACAGCTACAAAGCTACATGTGACAGCAGCCTGCACACCTTGCAGAGGTCACGGCTTGCCACAGATGGATTTTTGCTGTTTGTGCAGTTTTAAACTCAGAAATAAGACTCCCAGCTCTCACAGAGCTGCCCCAACTGATTCAGCACCTTGCTCTGAAGGAAACCGTCTCCATTTTGGCAAACTTCTCTCTGCTCATTTCCTTCACACCCTCAGTAAACAGCTTCACATTCAAGTGTCTCCTTAGATTTTTCACTGCCTAACATATTTTATTTTCTCCCCAGTGGTAAAATATTGTCAGGATGATTCTGGGAGGATGCTGGTTTACTGGCATGCACTGATGGGTGATCACAGGGGAGAAGATCTTCCCATCAGGGATGGATGCTCTCTGTGTTGCTTTCTTGTGGAAGAGAGGTTGGTGGGGAGTGCAGCAGGAATGTGGTTCAGAAATGAAGCATTGCAGTCTCTCCTGATACTGTGTAGGCACTCTCTATACTGGGAGGTTGTCTTTGCTGAACTGAGAGCAACAATATATGCCAATGTACAGCTCAGAGTGTTGAAACATCTTACGGCATTGGAGCAAAAGATGTCTCTTACCTCTGCTTCCTTTTTTCCTTTTCAGTTTGTCTTGGCCACCATGTGTGTAAAGATCAGTTGGTTAAGATTGTCATGTACATTTTTTTTATATGGTTTTATTTTTTTCTTTCTTTGAACAAAGATAGCAGAAAACCCATTCAAAGAATAATGTTTTCATAAAACTTTAACACTTACACTTTTGGAAGCTTGAAGTACTCAGAATGCTGTACTAAAATACAAGGGACAATGGCTACAAACTGAAAGAGGGTAGATTTAGATAAGATATGAAGAAGCTGCCTAGAGAAATTGTGGGTACCTTATGCCTGAAATTGTTAAAGACCAGGTTGGATGCAGCTCTGAGCAAGCTGGTTTAGTGGAAGGTTCCCTGCCCATGGCACAGAGGTTGGAATTAAATGATCTTTAAGGTCCCTTCCAACCCCAACCATTCTATGGTTCTTTAAAATCCTGCAAATCCATCTAAAATTTACTGTTGACTCTCTACCCCATCCCTTATGACATAAAAGCAAAACCTCATAGACCAAATATCACTAAAAGTGTATCCTCAGTAAACTGAGCTGTTCACATAAGCACATTTTAAAAGACGTGCTTCAGACAGTAATGAGAGGTGACAGTGTGTCTCAGAATACAGAATAATTCTATTTTAATTATAGAGGTAGTTCTTCATTACTGAGTGCTCAAAGAGAGAAGTGCAAAAGAAATCTGATTTCATAGTGTTATAATTAAAAGCAATATAAAAGTGAAAACCACCTATGTAATCAAAAGTTTGAATTAATACCAAGGAAAATATTTCATTTATTAAAAATTAGAAAAGACCTAAACACAAGAAATGAAAAAATGGCATTCTGTAAAGAATCAATGTATGAGGAAACAATATGAATGGATTTTCTTAGTTTCGTTTTTGTGTTTCTGATTTGCCTCTGAATCCTCCTTTTCCTTTTCCTTTTCCTTTTCCTTTTCCTTTTCCTTTTCCTTTTCCTTTTCCTTTTCCTTTTCCTTTTCCT
>JAWWTY010000077.1:111356451-111445306 GCA_035222235.1 Margarornis squamiger | reverse complement strand
TCCTTTTCCTTTTCCTTTTCCTTTTCCTTTTCCTTTTCCTTTTCCTTTTCCTTTTCCTTTTCCTTTTCCTTTTTCCTGTATTCACTATAATACTTGTGCTTTGTGATCAAAAGGATCTGTGGCTGAATAACATCAACAGCCAAATCCCAAGTTCCACTTAAGCTCCTGTGCAGTCGGGGAGAGCTTGCAGAAATGATGTCTAGTTTTTTTTCATTGCCTTTATAATGTGACAGGGACAGTTTATGCAAATAGTGCTTTTAGTTGGTGGAAATAATTGCTTTTGCTAATGTACTTTCCTGTTTTCTGCAGATAAAGCATTGGCTGTCCATGTGTTAAGTGCACCACTCTGTCTGAAAGTCCTACTTTTATAAACAAAATATCAGTGCTTCAGAAGATAAAGTATAAACCACCGATGAAGTAGGTTGTAAACTGGATTCTTTTTTTACTGTTTTGATTAGTTCTTATTCTCCTTCAGAATTTAGTAAAAGTTTTTCAATCATTTGTAAGAACAATACTGACCTAGATCGGGTTCTGAACTTTGGTATCATTGTGCTCAGGTGTGCAGGGATATTGCAGGACAAAATAATTGTTAGTTTTGGACTTAAAGCAAGTGAGCTGAACTTCTGGCACTAAAAATGATATTTGTTTGCCTTCCTGGTTGTTTTTTACTATTCATTTTTCTAGAAACATTTGCAGAAACTTACAACCAATTGCAGAGCTGAGTGTTTGGTGTGTCTGGTCTTGAATATGTTGTTTCAGAATAAATTTATCTCTGTATCTGGAAGTTAAATTACAGTGTTTATAGAGCATTTTTGCCTGACTTCGCTTATTTTAAAGATAAATAAAACCTTTCCAACACAACTTTGCACAGCAGACCTTGTGGTAAAAATACTGTGAATACTGTGAAAATATATCAGCAGTGCAGTTTCAGCCGGCTGAACTTCTGCAGCATATTTCCTGCCCCCAAAGCAATTTTTTCATCCTGTTCACCAAATAAAGCAGGCATCCAGATGAGAACTCCATCATATTACTAAACCACATGAATATGGTACCCAGGAGGTGTGTCTGAGGACTATTAGATCATGTCAGTTTTGGTATTTTTAATGTTGAATGATTGGATCTGAAAAAAACAGAATACTTTGTGTGGCATTATTGTTATTGTTTTTATTATCTTAACTTTCATTCAGCCTCCCCTGGCTTGTCTCTCTGTTCTATCAGATAACTCTGACACTCAAGTAAGCATCAAAAGGTGGTGGGGATGACAAAGGGACTGCTTGTACTTTAAGTTTTCCAGGGCTTTCTAGAAGGGGTGGGCTAACAAAATTTCTTTTCCATCTGGTGTTCTCAGCTGAGGACATTGGGTACGTGTGCACGATTTGGTTTCCATCCCTCTCCTCCATCAGGCTGAGCAGTATATATATAGAAAATGAATCCTGGTTTGGTTATATTATAGCTGTAGCTGTGCAGATGCTTGGCATTCTGGAAGACCTTCTTCATGGTTTAAGTTCCCTGAAATTCATGACTTTCAGATTTGCCAAGAAAGCTGTGTGTTTTCTGCTACTGTTCCTTATGTGACAATGGAAGTAAAATAGAAAAAAATCCAATCTTTTCCCAGCACTCACTTCGTGGGGAAAACCTGTCTTTCAAAATCCTTGGGAAACCTTGAACACTTTATCTAAAAACAGAGCAACCCAAAGCAAAAGCAAATGTTAGTTTAATTTTTAGTGTGTTTTCCATACAGCTGATGGAGGACACACTTTTCTGTTGAGGAACTCAGAGAGGCTTAATTATGCTTTCATAACAAGCTGGCCCTTTTCTTCCTGGTAAAAAAAAGACAAGGAACATGAGTTAATTCAGACTAAAATCAGTGTTTAAGTTTCTTCCAGGTTAACTCTTTTAATTTAGAAGTTAGAAAAAGATTTTGAAAGAAGTCACCAGACTTGATTTATTCATGTAACATTATTGACAAAACATACCTATTTTAGAATCAGAATAGTTTGGGTTGCAAGGGACCTTAAAGATCATCTAGTTCCAACCCTTCTTACCACGGGCAGGGACACCTTCAGCAGACCAGCTTACTCAGAGCTCCATCCAGCCTGGCCTTGGACACCTCCAGGGGTGGGAGGCAGAATAATCTTTGATGTTCTTCCAGAAATATACTGGAAGCTGGGATGAAGGGAGAGTTTTTCTCTCCCTCTAAATACCAACTGTATGAATTATTAGTAATGTGAAAGATCAGTCTGCTTGTCTGGTACTCTTATTACTTCTAAGTGTGTTCTTGCAAGGCAATTATAATATTAATTGATTTATGATGCTTTGTGGTTTGGGACATGTATTTTGAGTAGCAGAGAAAATCAATCTGTTGGTAACACACTGCCAAGTTGATCTATTTTGTTACACTAACCTAAAGAGCTATTTGAAATGAGCCTCCTGCTATTGCAGACAGGTACCCAGCGACAGCTGGGTGCCTTTTGTGTACAAAAGAAGGAGCTCCTGCAGGCTGTGAAGGACTTCAGACTCTGTCCTTGGCGCCTGTGAAGAGTGGATGCTGTTGACTTCAGTAGCTCCACAGCGTTGAAGTTAAGCTTGCTTGAGAGGGCAGCTGTTTGCACCAGGGAAGACCTGAGCAAGGGAACTATCTGGTTAATATGTCACGAAGATAAAACAAACTTCACTGTTAAGTGGCTTTATAATGGAATAAATCTCTGCCCTTTGTGTGATATGAAGCTTATTCTAAGGAAATCTCACTGAATTAAAACAAACAGCAAATGATTTACCTGCATATGCCTTCCCTCTCACACTGCTAAAATATGGTGCGGAGCCATATGCTCTGGTCACTGGGCCCCTGTTCAAGCAAAATGCATGTAAAACCATCAGGCTGCTTTAGAGCATCTTGTTTGGTGAATTTGATCTCTCAACACAACTTAGCTTGATTTTTAGACCAAGAAAACTGAACTTAAAGGTAGCTTACTGATTTTCTGTTGTTTTCTCAGTCATGTTAATTCTGTTATGTACCAGAATTCTACCCCAGGTCTGATTTTAAATTGAGTCAGAGTAACTACAAACTGCAGGATACCATTGTGGTATCTATGCAATAGGCAGGGATAATGCCTCAGTACACCCCAAGCTGCTGCCTTGGTACAGAAGTGGTGTACAAAATTAGATTTCCATCATACAGGGAATTTTCCTGGGACTTAGTTTTCCTGAATGATAGTTCAACTTAATGCAAGAAATCAATATAAATTAATGTAGCATGGAGTTGGATCTGACAAACCCAGTCTTGAACAGCTGCTTCAGGTAACAAACAATGAAGAATCACAGCAGGAGACTTTTGAATTTCATCTCCACTCTTTGCTCACCTACCCCAACTTGTATGTCTGATTCTCCATAAATAACAGCAATTGGTATCTGGTGGTCTACCGTTTAGATACCAAACTCCCTTTGAAAACCCTGAAGTTAGTTGATAGAATTTTATCTAGACTTGGCTTTTGGATCTTAAATTTAGTCATGGCTTTGAATGTCAACACTAGAACATGTCCTCTGTTACACATAATCCTATAGCAAGAGATTCCATGCATTGCATTGGCTTCTATTTAAACTTGAAAAGTTTACCAGCTTATCAGTTACTGGGATTTTGGGAATGATTTGCATTGATGGTATTGACAGCAGTCAGAAGATGGATATGATATATGCAATAATTTTGGCTAGTAGGCAGGGCAGAGCTCTGATTAAACGCTTAAGGTAGATGGATGTGATTTACCAAGAATCTAGTGTCACTCTAAGTATGGTGTTATTGTCACTCTAAGTATGGTGTTATTAATTTTTTTCATTTTTTATCTTTCTATCAAATGTTTTGGGTTGTCTTTGTACACAGAGGTTTTTCTTACCTGAAACCTTTTTTTTTTTTTTTTTTTGCCTGTATAAATTATGCCCCTGTAAATTTTAGTAATGATCATGTGAATTAGGAAGTTATTTTGCCATTAGCTTGATGAAAAAATAATATGGCCTTCATCTGAAAATTACATGAAAGGCAAGTGTAGAAGTAAAATTACATAATACCATATTAATACAGAAAATTCTTACAACCCTGGAACTGTCTGGTGCTGAACAGGGATTCAGTGGAGAGAAGATATTGTACATGGGCAGGAACCACAAAGCTTATAATCAGCAACTATATAGTGACTTTCTAACACAGGATAGTTTTGGATGGAGAGAAAACTGTAAATCGAGACATAAATGTTCACTTCTGACAATACTCATTTCAAGAGGAGACAGTGGAGATAGTCAGGGACATAAGAACTGGAAATATGATTTTGTGTTTGGAAAAGGGGAGCATTCATAACCACCAGAAAGACACACAAATAAGAACTGGGTGTTTCAAATTCTGCTTCTGTCTGTAACCTAAATCTGGAAGACACCCTGCTTTATGTTTTGCAGTGGAAAGGTTAACACCACTAGCCCATTCCCACCAGTTCCCTCCCTCATATTCAAGTAGGAGAACTTAGCTTCTGAAGTGTTGGGAGCCCAGAATTGTGCTGTGAAGTCTGTGGCATGGAGCTGTGGAACACCTTACATTTTGGTCCTTCCATACTCAAAATTCTGACCTTGGGCAAAGAAGAAGGACATCTGCATAAAAGTAAACAAAAGTATTTATTTTTCAGTGTAATGTCCATCTTAAGAGTCTCATTGTTAGTCCAGATTTAGTTGTTGCAGAGAAAGAAATAATTATAATGCTCACCCTTCAGAGACTGAAGGTTGGTGGCTTCACTCTGGGGTTTGGTGTGTAGAGCAGTGTTACAGCATGTCATTTTTGCCAGGAGGAATATGCTATTCATATTGCTGGTTTCCTCTCCCAGGATCCACTTGGGCTCATTTGTATCTGTTTGCTAATATGCTCATTACTGCACAGCTTCAAATTACTGTTGAGTTTTCTATAAATGGAAACTTTTTACATATTAGATACTATTTCTTTGGCGTTTTTTTTGTCATGACTAGCATTAGTGTTGCCTGGCTCCACATATGTGCTCTTTAAAAACTGAGAATTAAAGAGCTGTTCTACACTTTGTGACCTCCACTGCCAACACTGGCTCTGTCTCGTACCACCCCACACCACCTCTCTTACCACCCCACCTTACCTATTGTGCCTCCTGTGTCCCCACTTCTCAGGCATCCACTCTCATACTGGTGCTGCATTTCTCTGCACTATGGCACTGTGTTAAATCCATCAATATCTTGTTCTACTTTTCCCTGAACAGATTGAACTGCTGAGTTTCACTGATAGTATCCATTGCCTGAGTGATTCGCAATTATAGATATATAAATGTGCGCACATGCGCGCGCGCACACACACACATATATGTATAAAGACTCTCTTATTTTCTTTATTTTAAGTGAACACCAAGCTGGAAAATGAAGGCTTTCACCAAAAGTTATACTGGAAATTACAAAATTTTCAAAGACATTCCGAGTGCCTAAGAATAATAGTAGGAAGCACCAAAACATGGTTTGTACTTTCATTCTACAGACATTGGTAAGAGTTGAATATTTTGTCTATGAACATGCCTTTTAAAGAATATGGTCAATCACCTGAGTTACTGAAACTGCACTGCAGCTGGGTCATTCCCATTGGCTACTATGGGTCATGGAGGCTTTGGCTATGCTTTCCTGCTTGCTGTCTTTATGGACAGTGATCATGGCCTGAGGGATTTTATGATTGACATGGTTCAGATTAATTTTCTCTTGTGTATGCTAAAGATAACTGACATGTTGGGAGATCTTGCTGTGATCTAAACCCCCAAGCAAGTTATTTCTAAGGGTTGCAGCACACACAGTGGGAACAAACTGCTGGGTGGAGGCTCTAAAACTGATTTAGAAACAGTTAAAATGTAAAGTTCTTCAGACAATTTTTATTCAGTGGTATTTCAAGGGGTTTATAATCATAGTTCTGACATGTGTTGTTGAGATTAGCAGTAATCTTTCCTTCCTGTTTTGTGTATGACATACTAGTAGAGTCCTCAGAAAGTCTGTATCACTGAAGGAATATCAAGTGCTTAGAATTTATTTGAATACCATGAATAACTGAAGTATTTGACGGTAATCTATACATTTGTTAAATTTATAGGTAAGGTATAGATAATTAATCTGGTGAGGGAACATTTAAAAGTGTTTCCTTCCCTACTGACAAAACAACATTTTTCTCAGAAACAGGTGCACCGGACACTAAATTTACTTGTGAATTCAGTCCCTATTCTCCAGGTTCAGCTGAGGGGGATGTCTAAGTGGATTCTTTGTCTTCAGACTCTTTACCTTGCTCATATCAGATATGTATGAAGAACTACTCCAAAAATTCTTTTACCGTCTATGTGTATTTGTGGTCATATATTTAAAAACATTTCTGTTAGGCTTTAAATTTGAGGATAAATTTCTCAACTCTGTTTGCAGTCCTCTAAGAAAGGTAATTGAAATATATTTTTAAAATCTATGATGATTCCCCTCCAGTAATGTAATGACAAGGGTTGATTAGAGGGAGCAACTTTCTGCAACCAGGTATGTTTTCTCACAGCTCTTGGAAGGAAGTTATTTTGGAGGTAGCAGGGGTGCTAACTAATATAGTTAATATAGAAATAACTAATATAGTTAATATATAACTAACATATACTAATATATGTTTATATATACTAATATAGTTAACTAATATAACTAATTTATAGTAAGCTAATTGTTCTGATCTAATTTCTCTGATGATCTCTCTGACAATGCACAAGGCAGTTCTCTCCATTTTCAAAGGAGAGCAAAATCCCTTACAATGGAGATGCTCTTGGGGTTCAGGTGCTCAATCAAGATAATCTGTTTCAACACACTTTTTCATCATTGAAACTCAGGGTTCTAATGGAAGTTACACTCTCAGCCTCTCTTGGTAGCTAATGGAAAGATTCCTATACCTGCTGTTTTAGGGGGACATAATTATTGAATTTTTAAAACTCAGATTCTATTTTGGTGTTGTAAGATACTCAACACACCTCTGTCTATTATTTTAAAGGGAAGTAGTTATCAAATCACTAAAGCTTAAGGAAATAATATCGTGATGTTTTAGGGGAAAGGGTATAGTTGTCCTGAAAAAATGCAAATATGAAAAGAAATCAAGTATGTGCATACATGTGTGACTGAGTTTTAAACCAAGATTTTATTTAATTTCAGATACCAACAACACTAACATCTTGCTGCTAATTATGGCTTCTCTGTATCAAAATTTTGTGCTAGCATATGCTACTGATACACTTTTTAAGTATAGAACAGTCTGCTGGGAAAGCCTCTACTTTTGGGATGTGCAATATGTTCAAGCTGTAGGAGAACAACGAGTCCTTGCAAAGATCAGATGAAATTACTTTATTATTCTTATTCTTATTCTTATTGCATAGTAATTGTGTGAGGATGCCTGTTTCAAACGAAGTGTACAGGAAGTGAATTGTGCAAAGCCACTAAGACGCTAATTACGATGAGTATTCATACAAACAATTACTGCATTCGATAGTGTAATTATCTTGAGTCGTGTTCTGATGCACAAGGCTATTCAGGGCAGTGCTGAATAGCTGTGAATACGAGCTGCCAGCCTGTGTCTGGATAGTGCAGTAAGACACCCTATTGTCTCCTCTACCAGGCACCTCGTCAGGCTTGCAGGTGTGGAATTACACAAATGTGTTTGAAAACACCCATTTTCTGATGTTTATCAGTAAATTAGAAAAGATCAGCAAAAGATACCTAAAATCAGACAATAGTGCAAAGATGACCCAAGGGCGATGTCTAGCTGGTGCACAGTTAACCCCTGGTGCCCAGGGAGCAGGTGAGCCAGACGGGTGTCTCGGAAGGAGCAGCAGCCTGAGGTGGGGTTGGGGTGGGTGGCTGCCTGGCCATGGTGGCAGTTTTGGCTCTTCTGCCTACCTGTCTGTCTTTACTCAGCTGCCTGCCCAGGCATCTGTATTTCAGTCATTGAAACTCTGCATCCACCACTGTCCCAGCATCTGCATTTGGAGTGCAATCTAGACAAAACTGATGCATGTGACCAAAAATGGTCAACTGAGGGTCACTTGTCTTCCATTATTATTCAGATAGTAGCCTTTTCAAGCTGAAAAACTTTTACTGTGCAATGGTAACGGACACACACTTTAGTCTTTATACTTCCTCTTGTATATTTGTGAATGCTTTCATTATTGACCTAAGTTTACAAGCAAAGGTTGTACAAGGGGAAAATGTCCTAATGTTCAGTGCAGTGGGCTGCTTGTTCCACCCACCGCAGTGACTAGCTGACAGAAAGGGAACATGCTATTTTTCAAACAAAGAAGAGGCAGAATCATCTGCAGGATTTTAGTATTGAATAGGTAGATCATCAAATCCTTCCTAATAGTTGCAGAATCCTTCTCAGTGAGAGGAAGCTTCAGGAAGATCTAAGTGCAAACAATCTCACTGGAGCTTAATCATTCAACAGGTCAAAGGAGATTAAAGCAGATGCTGAATATAAAAAGGAAAATATTCTCCCTTCCTCAGTGCAAGATCTGCTCCTTTTTATTTGCTAGAGGTGGCGACTCTGCTGCTTCCCACAGCTAATAAAATTAGATAAATAAATTGAAAAAGCCCACTGTTAATTTTTAAAATATATGCATTTTATAAAATTGAAACCGTAGGTGAGTGACATGCCGAGAATCAATTTCTGAGGGTATATTTATAGAGAGGCTCAAATTTAAAAATTCCTGCATAAAACTTTGTTTTCTAAGATGAAGTAGAATGGTCAGCAGAAAAGCAGGTGGATAAGGAAGAGAAGAACAGAAAATAAATAACAACTTAAAAGAAAAAGTTTCAATGAACTAAGCTCAGTAAATTAACTGTTTGTAGTAAGTAGTCCATAAAATGGTGGTTCCTAAAAACCTCAGTCTTTTTGTGGCCAGGCAATCTTCACCAGTTCCAGATTACAAAACCTGAATTGGTCTTGTATACTCATAATACCAAGGAGTTAGCACTTGTACGGTGTTACTATACTGGAGACATCTAGAAAAGCTTTAGATGGGAGGTGGCTATAGCTTTCCTTATTTCCAGCACCGGAAGTGAAGGAAAATGGAGTGAGTTGAACAGGGAAAACAGGAAATTCAGTCACAGGATAATGGATTACAGTGGAAGTCTTTGAAATGTGCAGCAACTCTGAATGCTGATTCCATGCATTTTTCTGCAAATAATGTTTGTAGATGTACATATATACAACACACTTTATTAATTATTAATATATTATGTAAACATATTACATATATATGAAAGTTATCTCCCATTCTGTGTGTTTGTGTATATCCATGTATTGCTATAGAGATACATAAAACTGTATTTGAGGGATAACCCCCTCAATTTGTACAGATTGAATAAATTTTGGGAGGTAAAGCAGGAAAGCTAATAATATTTTTTTCTGTCAAAAAACATGAGGCTCAATAAAAGCCTAACACGAGCTGATAACAAAACATACTATTTTTGATTGCTTACTAACCTCCTGGGATTACTGCACTATAACAATATTTATAGGAAAACAGCAACATTTTCTAGTTCAACCTGGTCTGTGCTGTAGTATGTCAGGACAGAAAGCCTCTTTTTCTTCTCTCCCAAAACATGGCAACATCATTAAACAACATTAAACAGAGCTATAACCCTAAAATACCAGTTTTGTTAATAGGAAATGTGTGCCTTTCTCAAGAAAGGTTCCTCTGAAAACCATGAACCTCATCTGGGCTAAAGTATTAATTCAATATATTTCATCCCATCAGAAAAAAAAGGTCTCTTTTGGGAAAATGTCTGTCCCTGTTCATGAAGTCCTGGTATGCAATTCCTTCTTTTATTGCTTTTAATTTCTTTCTCAGCAGTTTGCAGTTCTTACTGAGACAGGAGAATAGAATGGCTAGACACTGGGCGCTGACTCTTTTCACACTTTTTTTTCTGTTGCATTGAATAATGGAATGTCTTACTGGTTTTTGTTATTGAGCTGAAATCAGAAAAGTGCATGTACAGCTGGCCAGACTGCGAATTAGTCCATGGTTAGCAACATCTCTCTCAGTGCCACTTTCCATTTTATATGGCCTCTGGATAGTCTAGTTCAAGATGGGAAAGATTTGTGCTGAAATGTGGAAGAAATGTGGACATGAGGTCTGCTGGAGAACGGTGATGACCAGAAAAAAAAAATAATGAAAAATGCCAGACCAGCAATTGTCCAGAAAAACCCAAGTCACAATGGGTCAAAGATGGGAATGTTCCTTCAGACACCCTTCACAACATGCCCAAGGAAGAGAAGCAGCAGACTCAGACCCTGAGAAGAATAATGCATTTATGAAAGGAAATTTGGGTGGCATTTTGTGCTTTTCAACAAAGCGTTGCCCCAGCGTGCCTTAGAGAAAACCACTGCAGTGCAGGATCCTTTGGAGCTGGGCATAAGGCAGCAGGACACTTACTTGTATGCTAAGTGGAGGCTGAGCAGGAAGTCCATCTTAGGGGAATAAGAAGACTGCAATAAGCTCTGTGGATCACCGCATACTCAGAAATTGATGCTTTGTTCAGTGCAGACTAGATATTTCTGTAAAAAAGCACTTGGAAATATGTTTGTCCCAAAGTAAATACATTTTATTTATTGAGCAGGTTCTATACAAGCTAACGTTTTTATAGTAGCATTGATTTTTCGAGATTCCAGCCTTATATTCTTAGATGAAATAAATCACTGTCACTTCTAAGGAGCTACCTATGCTAAAGCTTCACTTGCCTTCAAATGAACAACTTCAATTTACACTGGCTTTAGAATTGCCTTAAGAAGTTACAATTCTCAGTGATATTAACATAAATTTAGTTGATTGTTGTGCATGCTCTTATGAGTGAGGAAGATTAACTTGATTACCTACCCTCTTTCCTCCTTTTCTGCTCTCTTCTGACTAGAAGCAAACAAAAATATCTCTGCAGAAGTGATAGACTGAGGTCTCAAACTGAATGTGATTTTCGCTAATAATAAAGGTGAAAGCAATGGATTCACTAGTGAATTAATTCTGATCTGTGTGGGTGGGTGTGGAATTTTAGAAGGGAACCCTGAGAAACAGAGAAGAAACATTTTTTGTAGGCATCTGCCTCTTGGGAATTTACAGACCAATACATTTAGCATATTTGAAAGGTAGCTCATCTACCATTATCACTTCTGCTTTATTCATTTAAGTGCTGGGTTAAAAAAGTGCTTCAGATTAAATGGGAAGCTTAAACTTGGTATTCATCTCTGCAGTTCTATTCCCATTTTGGGATATCAGGATCTCTCAAGGTCTATTTAAGTCAACACACACTATTTAGCTCTTCAGACAAAATCCTTTTTTATTGAGCCTTTCTCCTGCACTTCTGGCTGGGAGGATCATCACCTGTTGGACTCACCTCAGAGCTTCCCCAGAAAAAGAGGCTTTATACAGCAAGTGGGTGAAAGATTTTGAAACATCTTGTTGGCAAGAACCATTTCTATGTGTTCTTCTTAACACTCAAAGGACTTTGCTGTTACTTAAATTTGCCTCTGGCCTAAGAAACCTGGACTGGATTCAACTATGTATATATATATATATATACATATATATATATCTATCTATATATATCTGTAAGTATATCTTGGTTTTGTTTCTTCTTGAACCTGTATGTCTGGGCGAAAAATAAACAATCAACTTGCCACAAATTGAAAACACCTTATTGAATATTCATAAGGAGCTCTAAGGGACACACTATGCTTATCAGAATGAGAATTAATTTACGCTGACAGAGCTAATAACTAACAATAATGGAGATGCTTATCCAACAGTGAATTAGCTTAATCTTTCCTCTTCTTCCTGAAATCCATTTGAATAATCACAGCCCAAAACTTTACCCCAATGAGCAGTCTGTCTGGAGGGGTGTTGGTTGAGAGCTCGAGCTCCTGAAGGTGCTCTGGCCTGATGCTGAGTGAAACTCTTCTCAGCTGAGAGCAGCTGGACTCGCTGTGGGTTCAGGAGCCTGGCTTGGCAATGTGGTTCCCTGTGGTGTGCCTTTACCTGCTGTGAACCTCTCTGCACGATGTTGGATCCTGCTACAAGCCCCCGTGCAGGACACAGGGAAAGCATGCTTTCTGTGGTCAACTAAAAGTATCAATCCAGTTGCAAAACAGGAAACACAGCACGGACTTTACTAGTTTCTGAGGAGAAGGCAGAAGGATGCAGAAAGAGTTAATACAAAAGACATTCACACTGATACGAGGTCTAAGTACCTACTTATGTAACTGTAAGCTGAAGTGACACAGCTAAAGTGACCCGTGTAGTTTATAAGACTGTTCAATAGGCTCCAAACACATTTGGTTAATTTAACATTCTTTTCCTATCTGAACTGTGTTAGAGGAGAACTCAACATTCAAGACTTATAGAAGATGACAGAATGATAGTCTTAGACCTTGGAGATATAGGAAAAAAGTCAGCCAAACTTCCTTTTCTAAAATTTATTTTTATATGCATATATATGTGTGTATATATATGTATACATATAAACAATTCTGAGCTGGACCATACAGATCTTTTGGAAATATTCTGCTAACAAGATAAGAGTATGTTGATAACATGTCTACAGGAGTGACAGTATGCAAAAAGCATTCAAACAAAAAGAATTCAGTGCTACCTAGACAGATTAGAGCTGGAGACAAAACACTCTAAAACCACATTCAAAGTGAAAAAATGCAAATGGGGGTAGAAAGAAGGTTGCAAAGTTCCATACAAAGCATAAAAACCTTGAAAAATATACAGTGTGACAGTAGGCAGCAATTTTGCTGTAGATGGTGATATTCTTAACCCTTTGTAATCCTGTGACATTTGCTTGTGACAAATCACACAAATACAGAGGAAAACCAAACAGATTTCTGCTTGCGACAAGTACTATCAAGGGATATAGATGTTTTTACCACTTAACAGATCTGAAAATGAAGCATACTTGACTGTTCAAAAGAACATTTATATGACACAGGAAGGAAGAAAGGACTAATTTGCAATTACAAACCATCTTCATTATTACGTATTCAGCTAGACTTGTTCTTAAACTTTATGGTAGCTTTACTTCAATCAAAATTGGTTGGGTTTTTCTGAAAGTAAAAATGCAAATGCCATCTGTAGTTTGACTGCTTAGGCACTGCATTGTCCGTAATAGTTTGATGATTATTTTAATTTAGGCTACAGCATGTTTTTAGCTTTCCTTGAGTCTCAGAAGCTTGTGATGGTAACAGAGATGTACAACTGGAGATATGAAATGTCTGTTTGAGAGAGACTGCCTTATAAACTTTATAGAGATTTGCTCCTGGGTCGTAACAACCTGGAGTGCCTCAGCAAAGAGCAGTTAATTGCTATTGTGGCTCCAGGGAAACAACATTTCTAGCAACAGGCCCAGGCCCAGAGATGCTGATCTCATTAACTTGACCCTTTAGATGTCTTGAGCTGGAGAGTAGATTCTGTGGGAGGAAACTTCTCTGAGCACCATGGAAAGCCATATAGCAGCTACAAGACCCAAACCCATTGGTTTCACTACTATATGTGGGTGTAAATAAGAGCGGTAGTCTGTTTACCACTAAAAGAAAAAATGTATGGTTAATCTCAAAAGAGCTGCATATGGCAAGAATTGCCTTGTTTAGGCTTCTAAAATCAGAGCAAGGAAATATTGCAAAGAACTATCCTGCCTGAAGAACTTTGTTCGGTGGATGGATAATTAATTAACGGCTTAATTAATTTTGTAAATAAAGGGGCAGTTTTTCAGATTAATCCAGGTTCTACGCTAAAAATGAAAGTCTTGAGGGGAACTGAAATAAATCAGTACAAATCAGGAACTGCAGAGTTTCACTATAATAGTGATGGAGCAAGTAATTTGAGAGGTTTGGATGTTCAAGTCACATAGCAAGAGTGATGCTGAGTGATGGGAGATGCCACCCTCTTCCAAAGAAGTGATCAAGTTTATAGCACTATGATACTGGTTTGCTCGTCCAGCTGAGAGAAGAAAAGCTCAGGACTGGGAATTGGGAATGACAACTCTGCTTGACATTAAATTTTGATGTATACAACCAGACCTACTTATTTATAAACCCCCAAATTTGGCATACTTATTTTAACAGGAACTGAAGTTATGTGTGGGCATGGATGCTCATTTCTCTGCTTTAGTCCAGTATTCAGGCATTGATTTGGGCAGGATTCTTCTCCCTAGGTTGACAGGGACCTTGGTGTGTTGACAGGGATGTGGGTGTGTTGCACTCTCTTCTAAAGCTTTGGGACGGGTAAGGTCATGGAACTAAATAGTTTTTTGAAGGACAGACCTGAACATGAGCAGCAGTATCCTCTCTAGCTGTGGTAGATGTTACCCTGGAGGACTGGAATACCTGGTGATGCCTAATTACCACTCACATATGGAAACTTACATTACCCAAATTATGTTTGTAAAGTTTGCACAAATTTATAGAATGCATAAACTATGTGTATGCATTATCACAGAAGCACTCATCACTATACAATCCTTTAAAAACTTACTAGGAGCAGAAGGTAACTACTGCTCTGCTGTGAAATCTGGAGGTATCTGTGTTTCAACAGCAATTCACTGAAACAGTCATTGGCCTCTTTAACCAGTGATCTGGTGTTTCCAGTGATAAATTCCTTTTGGCCAAATGTAGCTGTTTTCTTGTAGCCCTGTTGATTCCACTCTCATACTTCATGGACAGCTGCACATGCAACCATAGCTATTTTCTTTTTCCTTTAATTTGCTGTGAAAAACTGGTAATTTAAAGACTAAAAGACCAGCAGTAGAAACAGCCCAACTACTCCATAGGGTTCAGATTGATATTTCTTTCTATTCTGTTTCTCTTAGTCTTTTATGGTTGTTAATTCACAATACTCATCTCCTGTAGATTATTGGTCACTCTTCTCCTTTTTTTTGTCTGAATGTGTATTTTATTGTTTTACAGCCATGAACACTGATGTAGCCTTGCACAATATAAATAGTCTCATGTGAAAAAAAACAAGTCTGTTTAGTTTGGTTTTTTATCTTTCTGTGACATCTGCAGTGTGCAATTAATCAGGAAAGAAAATTCAGTTAGAAAAAATCTTTCCACTAGAAAAGACCCAGCACAGTCAACAGAGGTGTACTAATTTGTTGTTTGTCAGACAGTTTCCCTGGCACTGCTAAACCCTAGAGACTGGTGTGATGGTTGGGCTCAGAGGGTGGTGGTTAATGGGTTATACTCTACCTGGAGGCTGGTGAGAGGTAGAGCACCACAGGGGTCTGTCCTGGGATCTTTAAATCTTTATTAATCACCTCGAGGATGCAGCACTGCTCACTCATCAGATGAGCAGATGACACCAAATTGAAGGGACCAGCCAATATGTTCAAAGGCAGGGCTACTTCCTGGACAAGCTGGAGGAGGAGGCCAACAATAAACTTATGAAATTCAGAAAGGACAACTTAGTGACTGTCAAAATCCAGCCCCTGTGAAAGAATAATGGCTGTCAGCAAGGCACAATGGGGATGGACTGGTTGGCAGCAGCTCTGCTTGAAAAGATGCCGGGACCACGGCAGACAGTGAGTGGCGCATGAGGCCAGTGTGCCCTGTTGAAAAGAAGAGCCATGTTATCCTGGGTGGTATGAACAGCAGCACACCTGCAGTATGAGGGAAATGATGAGTCCCTTTCACTCAGCAATCTTTAAGTCACATCAAAATTCTTCATTCAGTCTCAGGCCACAACCAAGAAAAAGAAAAGGACATTGGTCAACTGGAGCAAGCTCAGCAAAAAGCTGTTGCAATCTTAATGAACACCACAGATGACCACAGGGAAACAAGAGAGATAAAAAATACCCAAAAAACAAAAAGACAAACACCTATAAAGCATTCTTGATCAGGTGGGAAACAGTGGCATCCAACAGCTTTGTCATTCAGTGGTTTTACTGCTTTGGAAATTCAGACTAAATGTGTGGGCATGTTGAAAATTGGTGTAACGGCGACTGCGTATGGCCTTTTCTTGATAAAACTCTGTCAAGCCAGTTCTGTCTGAAGGAGTGTTGACTATAAACACTAGTGCCTCCAATGCATATGGATGATTTCCTATCTGGAAGAAGTCAGTGAAAAAGATGGGTCACAGCTGGTTTCTTGGAGCTTGCTGCTTTCAGAGATCAGGAAAAAAACCATACATAGAATATTTATATATATTTCAGTTCACCTTTTCTTGATGTTATTTTTTTTTAAATGCAGATCAAACAGGGCTGCTTAGCATAATGATTGAAATCTACGTTACTCTCTGCATCTGGACTTTGTATTCCTGTGTCTGGGTAATCTAGAAGGCATGATTTTAAACACAGCATTTTGTTCAGAGTTCATAGGGCTAGAAAATCCAAAGCCTACAAAGTGAATCTGAATGCTGTAAGCCCTTTATAGGATGCTTTAAAGATCAAAGAAGGAAAAATGATTTATTTGTATATAAGGTATTCAGGTACATAAAATTTTGACCATCTCTTCAATCAGAAAGGTTTTTTTCCATTTAGCAGAATTAAAAATTACGTTTGTTCTTTCTGTTTTAACTCTCAGTCAACATTTGCCTTTAAAATGATGATGTGAAAAAATTCTCATTCTTATTATCTCATTGCTTGTCATCTGCCTCTCTCCAAACATATTTTGCACTTCCTCAAGCGGAAAGTGCAAAAGATGTGCCCAAATCTGTTAACAGCAAATGTACAAGTCTCTTTTGCCTGTGTGAAATGTATTCAGTGTCATAAAGATCAAGTGATATGTTTAATTCATACTGCAAGTTTTTAATATGCTCCTTTGACCTTTTTGATATACTGTCAATAGCACTGGTGCTTGAATAATGAATTTTATGTGTTCTAAGCGCTAGACTGATTTACTGACTTCACAGTGGGTTTTAAAAAGTGTCATGTCATTCAAGTGGTACTAAAAGAGAACGATGCAGTGTTATGGACAAAAATGATAAATATTGCCTTTAGCAAATGTCAGAGATATGGAGACAAATACTTTGCAAAAAGATTGATGAAATGTTTCTCTTTTTTTATAAATTATAAAGAGAATTCTTCAGTACCTTTTTATGAATCTTCAGCTTCTTTTCTCATATTTTTTCATGTACATACTGGAGTCTGAGGTATCTCAAAGTCTGGGTCTAATGTGAACCAATATTCAAAGAGAGTAGAGAAGTTGCAAGAAAGTGTATGAAACTGTGTGTATATGCCAGGATTTTGGCATGAAGGGAGGCAGCAGGATGGCTGCTCTGAGAAAAGCTTAGGAACTGCTCCCATGTCAGAGCAGTGGGCTCCACTCCAGCATGGACCCATCACTTCCTAAAGCTGTGTCCATCAGCTGCTGTTGCCTCTGCAAAAGATACTGAAGTAGGGGTAAAAAGTGCTGTGCAACAGCTGTGAAAGAAGAGTGAGAACATGTGAGAGAAACAGTCCTGAAGACACCAAGGTCAGTGTAGAAAGACAGACTCCCTGATTCTCCAGAGATTCCCCTGCAAACCATGGTGAAGACAGTGAGGCAGGCTGTCCCCTTGTAGCCCATGGAGGACCACAACAGAACAGATATCCTTACTGCAGTCTCTGGAGGATCCTTTACTGCAACAAGTGGATGTGTCCCCTGCAGCCTTCAGAGAGCCCATGCAGCACACACTGCTCATAGTAAATGCTGCCTGTGGAGAGGAGCCCACACAGGAGCAGATTTTCTGGCAGGAACTGCAGCCCTTCATTAGTGATATCCTTGTCCTTGTCCTTACCTCAACCTACGAGCTTTTCCATTTAATTTTCTCCCCCTGTGCTGCTGAGAGTGGGGAGAGAGAGAGCAGCTGGGTGAGCAGCTGGCAGTCAGCAAAGGTCAACCCACCACAGAGACATGTGGGATATAGACACCATTTGGGAGCCAGTTGGGGAGAAAAATAGATAAAAATTTAGAATATAAACCTAGTTTCAGTCAGGTTCTGAACGGAGGGATTTCTGGCCTGAGCAAAGTCAGAACTGAGTGGATATTGAATAGATGATGAGCATATGTAGGATTTGTTCACCTTTCTTCCTAACCATGGAGATAGGTAGCTGTGATAGTTGATAAATCAAAGAATCTGCAGTGACAGGCACAGGCTTTGTACATTTGCAAGTATCTCAAGTTCAGAGTGAAGAAAGGTACTGCCACACAGCCCATGAAACTTTTCACCCAGCATTGAATTAAGACTTTAATTTATTTTACAATTTTCCAGTTGTGAGCAAATGTTATTTAATAATATCAGTGTTATTTAATTTCACCTTAACCTGTTATTGTGAGGTTGAGGAATATTGCTGCCTTCCCCTTAAAAAATGTGACACTTGGCAGGACTTGTTCAACATTACAAAGAAATTTGGAGCTGAGCTTAAACTGGAACCTGAAGTCCTGCAGGATCCCACAGCTGCAAAGATGGTGTTGAGGTGCTCTTGGCATCAGTTCACATCAATCATAACGAATAAAGCTGTACCGATATTTTCACTGCACCTCTCTCCTGAATGTGTTCCTTGCAGGAAGCAGAAATCCTGAAGGCAATACAACAGTTCATCTCCTTCAAAATCTCCATGGTAATGCATATGCACAGGAGGGAGAGTTGCACAGATAAAACCGAGTCAAAAGCAAGCATCGTTTCCCGTGCCTTTTCTAGCTCGTCTGTGCCCAGCCTGTGGAGCTTCTCACATTGAAAATGTTGCATTTGAATAAGTAAATTTCAACCATGGTACTTAAAGATAAATATTATCTCAATAATCTGACAAGTGCAATTGGACATAAACACAGCACAATTTAAAAAATACCTTTAAAAATTTAAATCAACTGTTATAGTTGTACATCTGCTTATGTATGTTTATACCTATGTTTACATGTACATACACACACACACATCCACGTATATATATACATAGATAATATTTTGTATTTTCAGAAGTTTTGTGAGACTGTCTCAGATCAAAAACACTTTAGCAAATGTTTGTCCTTCAATAAATACATTCTAAAAATACTGTTGCTTTATCAATATTTACATTTAAAAGAGTATTTTGATGCTAGAATGAAGATTGAAAATCCTATTGAAAAAAATTCCTAAAGTTTAGATCTGAATTAAGGACCTTTGAGATAAAATGGATTTTTTTGTGTTCATTACAAATATGTGTGGACATTACAAGACACATGATGACCTTCATGCTCTACTACTTTTTTTTTCTGGTGTTTAGATCAAATGAGTGCTGTGACAAGGTTCTGTGACAAGTGTGAAATCAAGCATTTGTTCAAACTGAAATTTATTTGTATACTATACAAACTGGAAATTTTAATACACTTTAAAGGACAAGTTAGTCTTCAATCTGGGCTTGATTTTTGAGATTTCAAGAATAAACAAAATGTCAGAAAATAGCTTGGCTAGCTTTGGAAACATTTCTATAATGGTAATTGCACTGACATAAATACATATTGTCCTAGATCAACACTGGACCAATGTCTTACCTGGTTTATGTGAAGAAGTTGTGGTTGATAGAGTTCTGGTTTTTAATGTAAACCAGAAGGTGATAGCTCTCATCACTGGTCGTAAGGTTTAAAAGCATTAAAAAAACCCCCACAAACCTCTTCTCACTCTATAGATTTTCCGGTTTTGATACCTGGCAAGCATTGCAATATTGACAGTTTCTGTAACTTGGTTTCTGTGCCTTATGCAAGTTCACACTTCTGTTTCCTGAAGCATCACAGGGCTAAGGCAGTGCATGGTCCTGGGCTGTGCAGGGGTCTTGCTGACCACAGGGAGGGAAAACATGCTCCAGACTGTGAAAGCTTCAGAACACTAACAGCAAGGGAATGAATGAAAGCTCCTGCTGGCATTACACAGTAAAATGCCCGAGATTTTACAGCCCTTGTGTGTCTAAATCCATCTATCAATTTTTTTTTCTTCAGTGCAGGTGAAAACATTTTTATTTCAAGTCCTGGTGTGCAACCAGCTCAATGCTGATGAGCAGTGTGAGGTTTGTTGATGCTACAGACATCTTGTTTGCAAGACTAAAAACTGTAGCTGGGGTATATCAAAGGGAAAACATTTATACAGTCTCTCTAAAGAGCATTCCCCTAAAGCTCTTGCAGGTGCTTGAAAAACTGCGGCCTCATTTCCTCATATCTTTTCATTCTTAATAGTCTAAGACAGTGGCAGAAGTGACAGACTATGACTCAAAATTTTGGATACAATCAGAGTAGATTTACAGAGGCCAGGATTTCAGCCTGAGACCTACTTACAAGGAAGAAAGTGTCAGTTAGATAAAACATTTTATTAAAGCATATTAAAAACTGCCTTGCCCTTGCCCTAGATAATGGCACTTGTATGGAAACAAATTAGCTGTTTATTATTATCCCTTTTATTGTCCTCAGAAAGTCACTGTGTTAGAAGGGCTTGTGGGGTAAACCTTGATGGATGAAACAACTTTTGATGATATTTGAAAGCATGACTGTTCTTATTCAAGCAAGGCCACAGTTAGTATCACATCGAAAAAATACTGGCTAAGCTGAAGAAATTACATGCACCTTCTGCTGAAGGAGACCATAGGCTGAGGAATCTCACTGTACAAGTCATGATAGTGTTACAGGTGTCTCCAAAAGCAGGTGATAAAGGCATTGCAATTACTGAAATACAAGCAGGGGTAAGATTTGGTCTACGAAATGTTTACTCCTGACCAGAGTGGAATTAAAACTGAAAACACAAAATTCTCCTAGTTGTCTAGGTTGTACTGAGTGGCGAAGATGGTTAGAAAACTGCCTTTTTATTTCTAAATTGAAATATACTGTATTAAGACAATAGTAACCATGAAAATATATGATGTCACTCTTGCAGTACCCTATGAAGGAGAGAAGTGCTCCAAATACAATGAAAGTAAGTAACTGTGGAGATATTTTATAATTTTTATTTCCTAGGGACCAAAATAATTTTCATTTAAGACTGTTTTTTACATTGAGGTGTAGCTATGTACTAACACAACTAAAAAGTAAAATGTTACAGAAATTCCAAAGTAAATTTTGGATATAAAGATGAATTTTCAGGGAAAATGAACAGAAACAAGAAAGGGAAGTTTCTGTGGTGTTTAATAAGAGTGGAATTTAACCCAGTAATCCCAGTCAAGTTTAGAAGGTCAGGAGATCTTCCTGCATTCTCTCCAGACAGAATATAATCCAGCCAGAAAAGGATAAAAAAATAGCTGTTTGTGAAACTCCAATAAATTTTTCATGTCCCTGTAGGACTATAATCTCCTTTGAGCAGCGAAACTGTTCTGAGAGTCTTGTATGTAACACTGAAGTCTAACATATATCAAATTGATGATCAATTTCTCAGGGGGGAAAATTTCAGCTTGCAGTAATATTTCCTTTTCTATATGAGAAGCACTTTAACACAACTCTAAAGAATAACATTAGGAGAGTCTGTAGGCATGAAGTACTTGTCTAATCTAATGGCATAAACCATTTGAACCATGTGGTTGTTAAAATTGACTATTAACATTTTAAAGGAAGCAAGGAATAAAGTCTGCTTACATGGCTATAGACTAATTTGTTCATCAAGACCTAAAGCAGTCCCAAAACTTATGAAGCATTTTATTGACCTGCTAGCTACAGAAGTGTCATTAAGTCAAGCATTCTTTGGTGAACACTTTAGTGGGCATTTGGGTTTAGCAACAATAGTTTCTTTTAGAAGAATTAACATCAGATACTCTGTTTATAGCCATGAGTATGATTTGTACTTTTCTTCAAATAGATTTAAAGCGTGCACTGAATTCACTTCTGAAGTGCACCCTTAAGATGAACTACATGATATGAGGTACTCATAGTTGTTTCAGATTTAAGCAAAATAACTTGTGGTGTCCTGATCTAGTGGCCACGCTCAGCACAAGGCCAGTCCAGCCTCACTGGTGCCCGTACCAGGCGTGGTGAGTTTCTCTCACAGACTATAGAGGGTAGTTAGAGGACTAATTCTGAGTAGACAGCAAATGCTCAGTGCGCTGGAGGGGAGCCTGAGCCCTGCAGATGGGCTGCCTGGTCTGTTTGGTTTATAAGCAGTTTGCAGTGAACATAGCCTACCACCCTGCATAGGAAGGGCATTGTAAAGGATCTTAAATTTGGGTTGTGCTAAGAATGCTGCTAACAAGCAGTGATGCAGCAGTGGATATGGAATAGGAACATGGCATTGTTTAAAATACCCCTGTGAATGCAATTGGGCAAGCACTTTCCAGTGCAGTGGTTGTCTTGATTGTGGATACCTAAAACAGGTATAACCACTGAGTTGCTACCTACCCCAAGTCTCTTATGGCACTCCTGTCTTCTGAGAGACAGGCATCAACATTTATAACTCATTTAGAGCTAAAATTTAGGAATTATATAATTCTTTTATGTCAGGGAACTGTTGTCTCAGTGCTCACTGACTTTGTGACTCTATGGTATACAGAAGCAGAGTATGCTAAGAGGAGATAATAAATTTTCTTGATGTTTGTGTAAGGACAGCAGTGTGAACTGTTATGAATATTAAATGTTTCTAAGTGCATTCCTCTTTTAATTGAAAATTTACAATATAGATGACAGGTTAGCACAAGGTAATTTTAGAAGCTCCTGTCACATAAGTGTCAGAGAAAAGATTTAAGATATTATAGAGACCTTGATTAAAAAGAAAATAAAAATAAAAATAAAAATAATAATAAAAAAAAAAAAAAAAAAACAAGAAAAAGAAAAAAAAAAACAGTGCGATAAATTCCCACTACAGAGAAAGAGTATAGTGGATATCCAGGTTAGGCAGAAGGAATGCTCTCGTCATTTATCTAGTTGGCTCTAAAATGTCTCTTACCACTAAGTGCAGGAGAGGAGTTTGTGGGTAGAGATGGGTATTCTTCATTTTCCTGTTTCTGATCCAGTAATTGGGGTCATGATGTATCAGATGCCAAACACAAAGGCACATAAGGTCACATCTACACATGAGGTCACTATAAGGTTTGTTCCACTCACTTTAGGGCAGCATTATTTCCCACTTCAGAACTAACTTTAGGCTGTGTACCAGATTGAACCTTCCTTCTACCTAGCTCAGGAGCATCTCATGGGAATCCCTCTGCTGAGTCTCCTGAGCTATGCTCTTGCCTCACATGTGAGTAAGTGGGCAGGATCCTGACCAGTGCTGGTCACAGCAAAGGGTTCTCTCTGGGGTCTCCAGTTTTCTGAGAGCCCCAGGTGTCTACACCTAGTAGAGCTGTGAGAAATTTCCATGTTCTTCAGTCCAGCTACTTGGACACTTCAATCCAGATGCTTGGAACCATGCACATTTTTTGCCTTGGGTTCAGATATGCCTGATAATTTACTTTTCAGAATATTTTATAGGTTTTATTTCGTGTTTTCTTTTGCATACATTACCCTTTGCAAAGAAAAATTTCAGTGCAAGTCAGTCATTATTCTTGAGGATTACTCCATTTCCCCTGTCATTCAAGAATGCCCAAGATTTCCGCCTGCTTTTGAAATATGTTTTTGTAAAAATACTCCAATCTATATTCATTTTCATAACAATGAAAATTCTCTAACTAATCTGTTATGTTACTAATTACAGTTTTATTGGTATTGGGCAAATGAAATAACAGCAATCTATTTTTGCTTAAATTTTTTCTCTGATTCAAATTCTTGCTTCCTTTTTCCTACCAATCTTGAAACTTATTTAAAAACAAAGTAAGTAGTTATTATTTTTCATAAAGTGTCTTTTCCAAGCCTTTCAGATCTTTAGTAAAAAAAAATGTACATTAAATGTAGCTAAAATAAAGAGTAGATTGTAAACTTTGTCTAAGTACTGCCAGTTCTACCAATTATAGAAATATAAAGATGCAAAACTAATTAAGTAGGAAAGAAAAAAGCATCAATTTACGTCTAAAGAAAACACACCAATGATGTTGTTTACTTGGAGTTTAAAAGAGGAGGCAAATATAAAATGATTTTTGAATTGAAAGCAATCAACATCATGCTGTTTTATATAAATATGACCATAGTCAGGTAATGTTTCTAATTGTTTGTTCTCCCAATTTTAGCTTCAAATCAAGGTAAAGCCAATGGTCTGATAATGACACAGTTTTTCACACTGTCAAAATTGGTGTTTTAAAAGAGCTGTGACTGACAAACTAATAAAATCGGTGCAAATGCAAGTCATCACCATATGCCAAGTGGGTGCCTAGGACATACTGGACTTTGGTAGGCACACTTATGTACATAAACACGTATGGTGTTTAGCTCCTCCCATGACAGCAGAATGGCCACCACCTTCAGCACTTCCTTGTACATCTGTACTTAGGATAAAACAGCTTTGCACTCTCTGGGGTTCCAGTGCAACAGCATGGCCCTCCAACATTGGCAGCAAAAAAATTAAGAAAAAAACAGATTAATCCTTCTCTCAGTCATGTCTTTTCATCCCCAAGGCAGTATCATACCAGCTGATTCAGAAAAGGAGCAATAATGTAATGAAAGTGAAGAAGCCTTTTTCCCTTTTTGTTGGGCCAAGCACATGTGTAATGGAATTGCATAAAATTTGCACTCCCAAAGGCCATTGATCTGGTGAAGAGCAGGAGATCCCTTCTGACTCTCTGCCCCAAAACTGGGCTTCGTTAGCTCATTAGAGGAAAACCACGTTCTCTGCTCCAACAATAAATGGAGCAGCATTTCACACATTTTGGCTCTCTGTGAGCTATTGGGTGTTGCAAATGTATCCTTGGGTCTGTCCAGTGACAAAGAAGCCACCCATGAACTCATTTCTCCAGAGTTCATCCACGTGGGTCATTTGTAACCTAGCTCCTTGGTTTCCACACACAGGTTTTTGGCAAACCACTAACTTTGGAAGTGCTAATGTAGCCAGTAGAAAACAAGAAATAAAACACACCTCTAAAAGTAGGATATGCTTCAAATTGTTTCATCGGTATCATAAATGTTAGTCCAAATAAGAGACTGACAGAGAAATGAATAGATATACGTTTAAGGAGATATACACTTCAGTATCTTATTTTACTTGAATGAAAATTTTGGCCTAAGAAATGTCTAGGTGGATATCTTTTGTCTTTAAAATGGAGGAAAAGCTCCTCATTCTGCTTTTTCATCAATTTGAAATCATTTAACTATGTGTCACAGACCATCACTTATTTCCCAACTGCGCAGACTAAAAGTATTCTCATTATTGTACTTCCTTCTCCTGATAAACAATATCCTTCCTGAAGAAAATAATGCATTTATTTCTAAAATCCTGGTCTTTACCTTACTTGGTTCTTATTTTCTGCCCAATTTTGACCTTTTCACTATGAGCCAGCATCCCTGTTCCTTCACTAGATGGGCATTGGCTGTCCTTTGATGCCCTTGCCTCATTTTAATGTAGCTGCAGTATCTGAGGAAAGGATACCTTTCCTTAGTAACTGCAAATGAGGCCTGGGTGCAGAAACTCCTCTTTTCCTGATAAATACTTCAGTTTTTCTGAATAATACTTGTGGGCTTTTTTCTTTCTTCTGGAAACTGATTTTTCTAAACAAGTTGTTGTTTATATTGATCTCTCTTGATTACAGGTAGCAAGTCTTAATCTTATAAACCTTGGATAATATATTTGATTTATATTGAACAAGTCGGTTTCATTATTAAACTAGACTTGCATGGGATAAAAATTATAGGATTGTAGAATCATAAAATGATTTGGGTTGGAAGGCACCTCTAAAGATCACCTAGTCCAACCCTCCTGCCATGGGTGGCAGGGATATCTTTTGGTAGACCAGGTTTGCTCAAAGCCCTGTCACACCTGGCCTTGAACTCCTCCAGCCAGGGGGCATCCACTGTTTCTTTGGGGAACATGTTCCAGTGCCTCACCACTACCACCATAAAGAATTCCCTCCAATTTAAACCTCTTCCTTTTCAGTTTAAAGCTGTTGCCCCTTGTACTGGTGACAGATCTTTCAGTCCTCTGATAGTTTTCTTGACCCTCCTCTGGACCCACTCTAATAGGTCTTGTAAAAAAATTCTTTATGGACTTGTTGTGACATATAGTTGTTTTGTGCCAGCAGTTTTCCTTGTAAATGAGCTCATCATCAAAGTCTTTATTATTTTTTTTTTTTTTCTTTTCATCATTGACTCTCCCTTTCCATTTTCCTTGCTCAGACATTCTTCATATTTTCTGGCAGTGAATGTTATCTTCCTCTTCTGGCAGGTGGATCACAATTCATGTCGCTGTCTCTGTCATTACTTTGTACCTATAAAAAAAAAATGATTAGACAGCCATTCCTGGAAGATAGTTCTTTCTTTCTGCTGTTGCTACAATCCAGATCTCCAACGCATTCCACTGTAGGGACTCATTTTTATGCATCACATTTATCTTGAAACAGAAGAAATTTCTATGCATCTTCAACTTCTCTGAGGCCAGTTCCTGATAATAGAAACCTCAACTCCATTGCAACTGGAGGGTCAGATAACATTGTTTTCAGAATCCTATCTTCTTTTTAATCTCCAGCCTTAGGAAACTGGTTTATTTTGAAGGTGTGCTGTGACTGACAGCAACATGGTCTTGTGCTACATACAGAATCCTTACAATACAGAAGGTATCAAACTGCATTACTTGTTTTTAGGTAAAATGACAAAAACTAAATGTCATTTGTGTCTTTCTTTCTGTCTCTTTTAATGGCTTTTAAAGCTATTGGCCAATTTTCACCCAAAAGAACTTAATACATGGGATACATTTAGTGAAACTGACTGGTTGGATGGCAAAGAGAGTATGCAGTAGGAGCCCCATATGAGGGAGAGGTTAAAGAAGGAGGTTTTAAACTGAACAGGAATTGTTCCAGTAGTTCTCAGACACCTGATTTTATTTTAAAAACATTTATGAGTTTTTAAAGGTCTCCATGATGATCACTGACCTGGCTTGGCTTAGATTAGTTGTCTGGGGCACAGTGTCCTATTTAATTGTTTATATCAGGTAGGTAGAAACCGACAGAAATGGTGTACACCTAATTCCTTCTAAAAAAATATACTTTAAAGTGTACTACATGATGAAGTGTTTAATAAATTTATTTTCCAAATACCAGTTTGAACACCATTTATCCAGTGGGAACAATGCATTTTTGCCAATCTCTTACTGCCTCTAAGTCAGTGACTGAGTGGTTCTCTGGTAAAAACATGTTGATTAACTTCAGGAACAACATGTTCTTCTACATTTTTCTGTAAACTGGAAGCATGTCATCTCTGTAAAACATATATAAACCAGATAGATCTCATATAAAATAGACTATTAGGTTTGTTTATAGCTTTGCATTCTAGATTAGCCATGAAGGTTGTGTTAGTGTCATTTCAAAAGCAGTATTTGTTGTGTTACATTTTTTCTAGCATTAAAAAATGCCACTTGATAACCATCCTTGGTCCCCTTTTCAAATATTAAATACTTTATTCCATTATTTTTATAATCAAAACAGGCTTGGAAAAAATGCTTTCATAATAAATGAATGTTATTTTTTTCTTAGACACTTATGCATAGTGGTATCTATGTGGATTTAATTAGAAACACTCAAATGACAGCATAACTGTCCTTTCAAGTACTTTTTTTTTTCTTTAACAGCAAAGAAGCAATTTACCAAAATTTTCTTCTGAAAACATGTAAAGTTTTCCACATAAGAACTAGATGAAAAACTGTCTAAGGATTTTCAAAGAAGACAGGATGTACAGTTTGGAAGAATTCAGTGTAGAAAATTTCCACCTTTCACATACCCAAAATTTCCTTTACTATGTTTTCTATAACACATAAACACTGGAAATTTCAGAAACAGTCATGATGTTGAAACAATCTATGGCTACTTTTCTGTTAGCTAGAAGAAGATCAGGATTTTCCTTCTATTTTTACTTCAGGTTTTATTTCCTCGGTTTTATTAGTACTATTGCCTAGTCTTATTGGAAGTACCTAGCTGGTTTGTGAAGTAATGTCTGTTTATTTCTCCAAATACATTCTTGGAGCAAAGACTACAGGGTTTTGAAGGGAGAAAACTACAAGGGAAAGGCAGAGAAATGGGAAATAAGCCTTCAACCCAGGGTAGATTTGCGGCTCTTTGGAGCACATTTCTGTTTTGTTGATTCAAAAAAAAAAAAGAAGTGGTGGATCTGAAGGCATTTCCAAGCGGCAAATGTTTATCAAACTAATGGCCCTGCCTGAGGCAGTGTGCTATCATGGCTGTAGAAGGTTCTCCTTGTCAGACTACAGAACAGAAGGTAACAAAAGAGGGTAACAAATGCAGCAACAAAATGACTCCACCAAGTAACAAGAATATCAGTTGCAGTTTTCATCCAGCTTGCAAATTGGTGGAAAATAATTTTACGGTATTTCCTATGGACTTCTGAAGTAAAAAGGCAACATTGAGGAAAGCAGGAACATGAAGACTGATTGTTTTGCTTGGCAGATGTCCTGCTGAACATGGCTTGTAGAAGAAAAGACAGACTAAAATGGCAGTAAATTGTTGTAATTCCCTGTTTTAGTAATTCCCTTTAGTCTGACTTGGAGAGTCTTGAGATTTGTGTTTGCTGCAAGCCAGATGAATTGAAGCTTATGAATGTTACTGTTCTGTGACTGGATTTGGGGAAAAAACATGGGAAGATAATCACTCAGATATTTGCATTTTTTGCTAGATTTATTCTATGTTATTCAATTATTTGTCTGCTGACGGGATACGTTGTGAAAGAAATGTTAAAGTGGAACAGGCAGAAAAAAGTATTCAAGTGCTCAGAACTATAATGTTCTCTGTTCAGAAGCTAAAAAATAATCACAGTCTGTTTTTCCAGGCCAGACTTTATCTATAGAGCTTGTAATAAAAAAATCACTTTTCCATGTAGTTTCTGCAGTTATTATGTCTTAGTCTACATAAAGGCAGCAGGCAAAAATCCAGCTGCTTTTGTTCACCTCTGCCTCTTTCTTTGTCCAGTCTCCCCAGCCTTATAATCCTCCTCTTCTTCCTTTCCCCCTGTGCATCTCTTTCTTTTCTTCTTTACCAATTTCTCTCAAAATTATTAAATGATAAAGGCTGAAAATTAGCATGAAGAAAAAAAAATACGAACAGATCCAGTATAAAAATTTTGTCTACATAATGTCTCAGAGAGGACAACAGCTGCAGCAGTAAGTGAAAGGCTGATTTAAAACCCTCTGAGAGTAGCCCTTCACTGTGGGCTATGGGAACTGGCAAGATTTGCTGGCTGTAGGGGGAGGTCATTTTTCTCCAGGGATTGCTGAAGATGCCTTTTTATTTGCTCCTGTAGGGCAAGGCAGGTGAGGCCACAAACTTGTGCTTATTTTGCTGAACTTGGTGATTTGACAAAGTGGCTTAATACCAACAACTAATTGTAGCCATCAAAACCACTGAGAACATTTTTCAAAGGAAACATATTTTCTCAATGATATCTGTCTTTTTTAAGTTTGATGATTTTTGACTACTGGCAATTTGGCTTTATATAAAAAGGGGAATGATACTGTTGGTAAAACTATACAACTCCCAGAAGATATTTAATATCACCTACCAATTTCTTTTTTTATATAACTGCATTTATGCTGCTTAAATGAAATACTTGCTAAGTGTAGAACAAATTTTTTTATTGAGGGATAGTCATTAAGCTCAGCAGGTTAGGACAAATTTGGCACTTTAGGAAATAAAGAAAGTAAATTTGAACCAAGAAAGCTATCCTACCTTATCTCATATTGCATCTTCTAAACGTGCCTCTGTCTATATCTCTGGTTTAGTTCAAGTGGAGAACTAAGATATCTATGTTGGCCGAGAAATAATCCCTCTCCTTTAAATTTAGAAAACAGAACTTTAATTATATATATATATATATATATATATATATATATATATGAAAGGATAACAGTTCTTAACCACAATACATACACACACACACACACACACACACACATATATCCAGAAAGAACCAAACAACAACAATTTGTAATAAACGCCTCTACCCCCAAACGACAAGGCAAACAATTAAAACGTCTTTTGGCTACCCCTAAAAAGGGGAAAAATGCAGTTATAATTACGGACAGCAGGTGGCGATGTCACGCCCGGCCGGCTGGCCCCTCTCTCAGGGGAATGGCAGGAGCACAGTCACCCGGTCAGCTCCCGTGGGGTCGATGACAAAAGCAGCAGAAACCCAGCCTGTGTAGTGTAGAAAGCAGGCGTGTTCTCTTCCTCTCAGCAGTCTCTGTGGTGTCCACAGGTGATCGGTGAAACCAGAGAGCAAAAGACACAATTCCGGTCCCCCAGCGATGCTGGACCTGGTGTGTCCCCGTCCTCTCTCCTCTGCCCCAAGCTGCTGAGAGCTGACCTGCGCAGAAAGCGCACAAACGCTGACCCCTTCCCCTACCCTAGCCAGTCTTCCCTCCGCCTCTGGCCTGGGGAGAGATCAGAACAAAAGGCTCTGGCTAGAGCTGTTAACATTAGGATATGCATATCCATTGTGCCCTTTATTAACCATCTTTATCGACACTTGGCATCGGCTCCAAGCTTTTTGGAAGGAATTCCAACTGAGTATTGAAACTATAACAATCTCAAAAGGCAAATAGGTATATAGTGGAAACTAAGTTTGGATCTCATGATGAAGACATTAGTAGTTATATGTTCAGAATCTAGTTACAGTAGAATTGATTGAAAAGGAAATTTGTCTTTCCTGTTGAGTGAAAAATGATGAAAGACAAAAGAGAAAAAAAAAATGAAAACAAGCATGGGAAAGCTTGAATACCTTAATATCGTGCCTGGGGGGGATGTCCATGTATGGTGTTTTAGGAGCAAAAATACATGCATCTTCTGTGGTAGAAGGATAGCTATGGAGCCAACTATTTAACTGAATAATAAAATAATTCAGAGCCATTTTTCAATTCTGTTTTAATATCTAATAGAATTTTAAAACCTCTGAGTCATCCCCGAGGAGAAAATTATAATTTGGCAGATGTATCTCATATTTATGGTGGTTTCACCTTATAGATATATCCATGTCAGAATTAAACATGTCATTGGAACATTCTGCCCAGGGAGGTGGTAGAATCACCATGCCTGGAAGTGTTAAAAAAATGTGTAGATGTGGTTCTTAGGGACATGGTTTAATTGTGGACCTGGTAGTGTTAGGTTAATGGTTGGACTCAAAGATCTTAGAGGTCTTTTCCAGTCTTAATGATACTACAATTCTATGATTCTATTCTATCTTATTTTTTGTTTTTCTTATTTTTTGGTTGCACTGAAAAGATCATAATACTAAACCAATTTGAAGATCCATGTATCAATTCATACTTCCTAAGAGATCTTTTTCAAACCTCAAAGAAGTACAAAGTCTTACCAAAATGAAGGTTTGATAAGGTTAGATGCAATTCACTTACCTTCTGGGAAGTAAAATGAAAACTGGAAAGACAATTGGCGTTTTTTTTTTTTTTTTTTTTTTTTAATTAATTGTGGCTTATATCTTTCAAAGGAATGTATCAATGCAAGGGTTAATTATCAATTATATATATATTGAGTATATGCTTTTATTTGTGGAAACATATCTTTGTTAAGATTGATGGCTGCTAGTACTGCTGTTGCTCATTATTCTTCTGCATACTACTGAATAATGCTTTCTGTCATAAAGTTGCAGCACCAATAGGATATGGAATTTAGACCAGTAAAATTTCTGTTTGTCTAGTGTTTAATGGCTCACATAATCCCTTTTGCTATCCTGCATGGTAAGGAGCTGTATTTAGTCTAAGAAAGCAAGAAAATTTCTGAATTTCACCTGTTAGGCGTGATTTTATTTTCTGTTCTATTTATTGCTCTGGAATTGTAGAAAGAACATGGAACTGTTAGCACAACTCCAGAGGAGGGCCACAAATTTGATAAGAGGACGGGAGCACCTCTGCTATTAGGACAGGCTGAGAAAGCTGAGGCTGTTCAGTCTGGAGAAGAGCAGGTTGCATGGACATCTCACAGCAACCTTCCAGTATGTGAAGGACTCCCTTCTCCAGGGAAGCCAGAGAGGAACTGTTCTTCAGGAGCTGTAGTGACAGGACAAGGAGTAATGGGTACAAACTGAAAGAGGGGAAATTTAGGCAGGCTATTTGGAAGAAATTCTTTGCTGAGAAGGTGATGAGATGTGGGAACAGGTTGCCCAGGGAGGTTGAGCATGTCCCAACCAGATTTCCCAATCCTGGCAGTGTTCATGGCCACTTGGGATCCGGGCTTGAGCAACCTGGTCCAGTGGGAGGTGTCCCTGCACGGGAGGTGGGACTAGATGATCTTTAAGGTCCCTCCAACCCTTAAAATCATTCTATGATTTTATGAAAAAATAATCCACTGTTTCAAAAGGCCCACCCTGTAGGATTGTACTGACAGAGCTAATTTGACCAAGTCCTGCCAGACTGTAGTGCATAGCTTTTGATGCAGATGGACTCTTGACTCAGAGAGGTCTGATGCATAATTAGCCAGTGATGTTAAAACTGTGAAGATCCTCCAGGAAGAGGAATGACAGGAAAGTTGTAGAGAGGCCAGACACATGATCTGGTAGAGGAGAGAATAAGCAGAGAAAAAAGAAGGGACTTTTGAGTCTGCTTCTGGCCCTTTTATTGACTCCTTCCATATGTCTGAGTGCACAGCACAGAATTTATGTGTTTTCCCCATCATACAGGTGGCGAGCCTCTGTATTTACCTTACAGCAATATTGTGCTCTTAAGAAGTTTGTAAAACTTGTATAATTAAGTTAGAAATAATACTAGAATTAATCAGAATGTATAAAATGCAGAAAGTTCCAGTCTGCAGTGGCATTTTCCTTCTTCCATACAGACAATTTGCTAGCAGAATTTATTTAATCATGCCCAGCTATGCAGAAAACAAGGCACACAGGGAAATAAAAGAAGGGTTGAGGGATTTAAAAATCCTCTGCCTCCCTCTACACACAATTATGATGAAATTTGTTTTAGTGGAGTGTACCCCAAAATTCCATTTAGTGCATTGCTCTACAGCAACAGGGGGCAATAACACGGAGAAAGCAGTAGCTGTATGTATGTATGGTATAAAGGTTCAAATATTTTGAGTCTGGATCCTTTCCCAGAAGCACCTTCTCTCCAGGAGGAATTAGTAATCTGGAAATCGTAAAGTCTTACTTATCCTTTCACATGACAAAATCTGTAAATGAAAAATATTCATGAACACAGTCTCCAAAATAATAAATAAAATTGGCCTTCAGTTTGTTGAAATAAGTTACAGCAGAAATGATGTCTATAGAAAACTCACATGATATAGATAAGGTTACTATTACACCTGATTATCATTATCTTATTACCTTAGGTGTGAGGAAATGGTTGAATTACAACAGCTTATAGTTAAATATTTATTGGATTTCTTTATGATTTTTTCCTTAAAACACATTTGTTTGGTATAATGTACTAAGTCATGGAGTAAACTAGCAGCTCTGGTGTAGGAATTACAGGGAGGATGGGTGACCAGGAAGACCAGCAGTATGAATGGAGGGCTAACAAGTCAAGGCAAACCACAGGCATGTAATAGCAGTGTCAGCTGAAACACACCATAGGTCTTCAGATTAATTACGGTGCTGAGGCTTTTTGAGCCAAACCACCAGCTGGGAATTGCACAGCAAAGGCTTATCAGAGCCGAGTTACTAAAAAGCTTCCATGGCAACATCTGTGAAAGAGGAACTTCTGCTCAAACCTGGCGTGCCTGAGTGAAGCACTTTCAGGAATGGTGGGACTGATCTTGCTTGTGGGCCTTGGCTGAACAGCAGGGATGCCCATGAACTCTGAAGATCCCTTGTTATTTTGTTGCCATAGACATTCAAAAGAAGAGAAAATCTAATTCTAAGAACAGCTTATCTGCTTTTTCCCCCCAAGACATCTGAAGAAACCTAGGAATGTAACTCTTTGTGGTACCATTGGGCTCATTCAATTTATTTTTTTTTGGAGACAACAAAGGTACAAGAGCAAAGACCTCAAAAGGCTCATTCTTGCATTGTCTGGACTACATACGAAATTTAGAGTGTCACCTTTCCTGGAGAAGAATAGCTCTTTTCTCTCCTTTCATTCTTTTCGGTTCCTAGAGGATGATCCTGTATTTTCAGTATTTCTAATAATAGACCGAGAGTTAATTGCAAGACCTGTTGTTCATTGTTCTGAAAACCATAAAGAAGAACACCTCATCATGATTCTTTTTACTCAGTGAACCTGTCTATATGACCCAGAGACTCACTTTCTTGGAACGAGGATTCATCCCTGAAAATACAACAAGCTGAAGGTGATCTCTGAAACTCTCTTCTGAAATGACATGTGTGCTGTGACTTCTGAAACAATACTGTGTGGGTCACTGACATGCATCATGGGATGGATACACAATTTGAAATTTTGAAATAAATATTTTAATCCTGTTACAATCACCTGGCTAAGCCAGAACAGTAGGACATAATTTATCTTGAGTCAGTGTTTCTTTATGACTTTTAGCCTCTTACATAACAATTTTAACATAATTAATAAACTTGTCTTGCTAGAGGACGCATAATTGTGTCTGAAATTATTGCTGAGTAGCTGGCACAATAAATCTAGTCTGAACAGTTTTTGATACTTTCCTAACTCTTCATTAACTCAAGAGGTGGATCAAGCATTCTACAGGCATCATGTGACTTCAAGCTATACAACACCCCATAAACGCAAGGTAAAAATCAAGGTAAATATAATTCAAAATTGACAGTCAAAAGTTCAGATTTGAATGACTGAAGTAAGACATTCAGATTCACACCCAAAAGTACATTTAAGCTTTATTACTAGAATTTGCAGGTTAAATTGGTATTGGCAGTTTAAATGTGAATGTTCTCGATGAAACCAAGGAGATTACTAGTAGAACAGGCTCACTTGGTCAGCATGTGGGAGATTGAGACAGTTACTGTATCTGGTTTGGAGCAAGGAGGTGAGCCTGGACTTTGCAAATGTCTACCAAAAGTTCTGGTTGTTACACTAGAACAGCAATCTGTCTTTTTCTGAGTATTTTTTTATCTAAAATGGACTGGCTGCAAGAACGGTTAAAGCCTAAAAGGGGATTGTTTCTGTAACCCTAGCCACCAACCCATTTGCCAGCCTCAGCTGCTGGAGCTCTCTCTCAATCTCCCCGTATGTGTGCATGGGCATTAATTTTCTATCTTTAGTAGTAAAAAAGTGCCATTGAAATAAATAGTTATTTTATTCAAGAAAGAGTTATTTGCAGATCTTAGGATCATAGAATGCTTTGATTTCAAGGAGACCTTTAAAGGCCATCTAGTTCAACATCCAGTGCAATGAGCAGGGACATCCTGAAGTAGATCACTGTGTTTAGAGCCCCTTCCAACCTGACCTTGAATGTTTCCAGTGATGGGGCATTTATCACCTCTCTGGACAACATGTGTTTTTCCAGCTTGATGAAAACCTCCTATACAAGACAGTGTGTTTGTCAGATGATCGCAGGATGGTCTCAGAGAATTTGTCTGCTTGTTGTGCAAAATTGCTTAGTGGCACACCTTATAAAAAGTGTTTGAATTCTGGTTACCTGTAAGCAAATTTTAGGAGTAACACTGATTTTAATTATGAAGCATATTTTCTTAGAAACTGCATATCTGCATAAGAAACTGTTTTCTGGGCTCAGTCCCTTTAAGGTGAACAATTTCTAGGAGAGTTTCTGTCTGTAGGATGAAAATGAACCCATGGATAGCATGTTGTCAGGAACATTATGTATGCATGTGTCCATGTTTCATGTTTTCTAAAGCTAATTGGTGATGGCTGGGGTTTTTTTTTGTTTGTTTGTTGTTTTTGTTTCTTTGTTATTCATAGGAAATAAGCACTTGTATGCATGTTTAATGCATTGTTCTTCAATAGTCTTCATGGCTAAACCCCAGATGATGCCATTTTCTTTATCAGCCAGCTGTGTAAATGCCTGACTGGGCAACTCTCCCTACTGGTAGAGAGCAGCAGCTTCTGCTACTGTACATGGCAGAGCAAGTAAGAAGTATCTGGCAGTAAAGACACATTGCTGTCTTCACTTAAAGCATACTATTGAAACAATGAAAATAAAAGCCCTGGGCACTAAAATACTTTCAATTCTTGATATTTCAAAGGATCTTTGCATTTGCTAAAAAAATCCTTTGGTATGTAGAGCAATTAGCAATCTAAAGCACTTAGTAATCTTTTACCACAATTGAAAAGTACTTAGGAAAATTAGCTGGTATGGGATTCTAATTCATTCAAATAAAAAGGGACTGCCTTTGTGTCATTTACTTTATGAATATGCTGATAATTTGTAATAACAGGAAGTTATACTAACAGTAAAAGAGGTGAAATCAGAATAAAGGTCAAGACAGCCCAGTCATGGCGTATACTTCAGTGCAATGTCTAAGTCTTTAATGAATTTCTTTGTTCCCCTGCCGAATTCTTAATTTACATTTGGTATTTCTTCTTGATGCCACTTGGTTGCACAAATATCTAGTCAAAACTTTCTCCTTCTATAGGTTTTGTTCAGCTTGGGTTGCTCTTGCAATTTTCTGTTATACTTCTATTGTTTTTCTTTCCTTTTCCCTCCTCCTTGTCTCTTGGAAATGAAATTTTTATCCTGTTATTTTTACTCCACGAGCAGCATTACTGAATTTAGTGGTGCTACACACAGTAAGTGATAACAATAAAATTGGATTTTGGCATATTATGTGTCCCACTAAATACCCTTCTAAGTGAAGCCTGAATTTTCCAGTTTGACACCCAACTCAGCTGCAAGCAATTGACAAATTGATCCCATAATCATTTTCTTCTTGCATCTCTTATTTAAACAAATGTCTCAAAAGGCATACTTCCATATGCTGCAAAACGTTGGCTCAGGTTTTCAGATTCATTTTCACACTTAGTAATCTATGGTTTAGTAACAGTATCAAACAAGACAGCATAAAATGGCTGTTTGTCCTCTGCAACATTTTATACATGAGCCTAAATGTCTTTTTTGACTATCTTCTAGCATGCTGAAGCAAATGACTGCAAAAGGCTTAAAATACATGCCTTGCTGTTGCTTGATGCAGCTGAGTAGTTCTGGCTGCTCATAGCTTGGACGAATATACTCTTTGCTGGGTAAAATCTGTCTGGATTGCCAAGCCCAGATAGTGGTGGTAAACAGAGTAAAACCCAGCTGGTGACCAGTCACAAGTGGTGTTTCCCAGGGTTCAGTGTTGGGGACAGTACTGTTTAATATCTTTATTGATGATCTAGACAAGGATATCGAGTCTACCCTCAGTCAGTTCACAGCCAGCACCAAGATGGACAGAAGTGTTGATCTGCTGGAGCATAGAAAGACTCTGTAGAGGAATCTGGACAGACTGGATTGATGGGCTAAGGCCACTTGTATGAGATTCAACAAGGCCAGGTACTTGGTCCTGCAGTTTGGACACAACAATCCAATGCAGTGCTACAGGCTTTAGAAGGAGTGTCTGGGAAGCTCCTTGGTGGAAAAGGAGCTGGTGCTGAGTGACAGCTGCTGAACATGAGCCAGCAGTGTGCCCAGGTGTCCAAGAAGGACAATGGCATCCTGGCTTGTATAGAAAATAGTGTGGCCAGCAGCATTAGGGCAGTGATTCCCTCCCTGTACTTGGCACTGGTGTGGCCACACCTTGAGTCCTGTATTCAGTTTTGGTTCCCTCACCCCAGGAAAGACACTGAGGTGCAGGAGCATATCCAGAGAAGGGCAACGAAGCTGGTGCACAGTCTGGAGCACAACTCTGATGAGGAGCAGCTGAGGCAGCTGGGGTTGTTTAGGCTGAAAAAAAAAAGGCTCAGGGGAGACCTTACCACTCTCTACAACTATCTGAAAAGAGATTTTTAGCAAGGTGAGAGTCAGCCTCTTCTCTCAGGTAACAAATGACAAGACCAGAGGAAATGGTCTCAAGTTGCACAATGGAGGGTTTAGATTGGATATTATGAAAAACTTCTAAAGGATTGTCAAACATTGGACCAGGCTGCCCAGGGAAGTGGTGAAGTCACTATCCCTGGAGGTATTTATAAGATGTGTAGATGTGGCACGTGGGGACATGGTTTAATGGTGAGCTTGTCAGAGCTGGATAAACTGTCAGAGTTGATGATCTCAGAGGTCTTTTCCAACCTTAGCAATTTTATGATTCTATGAAATACAAACAGGGAGAAAACCAAGCACGGCTACATGACAGTGCAGGCAGAGGGGCAAGGCAGAGGGCTGTGAAGGGGCTCCCCCTTGCTGCTACCTGCTCCCTGCTCCTGGACAGGGCTGGGGAGGGCGAGGGATGTATGGGGCACATGTGTTCCTTCCTGACTAAATGGGCTCCTTGTGCAGTTTGACAGATTTTGGGCTTCACTGTGACTCTTGTCTTCGAGTACTTGCTTGCCCGTTCTTAAACCTTTGGTCAGTCTTAAATAAACCCAAATAACCTCAAGTAATTGAGGGTATGTTTTGTGAGCATTACTGGTACACATGTGTTTCACTAATCCCCTGCTCACTTCCCTCCTGCTCCTGCATGCAGGAAAGAAGTGTCCTCCACAAGTTTTTCTTGATATTCTCCACTCTTAGCAGCACTATTAATGTACTGCTCACTCCTGCAGCTCTAGGTTCTCCATGGCATTGACTGAGTGACTAATAGAACTTGGGAAAAAGAAAGGGGGAATGGCTAAGGGGGCTTCAGCCTTCCCTACTCTGTCCTGGAGTCAGCAGAGATTGGTTTAGTCCGCTGATGCAGGCACAACCCCTTACTCCGAGATCTGAAGTCACCACTCTTTATCACAACACTGTTGTCTTTAAGCCGTTATTTATGTATGAAGGAAGGTGCCAAAACCAGGAGGCAGAGACACTGGGAGGGGCAAAGTTTAGGGGCTATGTGTAAAATTTGCTTTTCTTTAGCTCCAGCTACACAATTTTTCAGTCTTACTTCTGCCAGGCACTGGAATAAGTCAACAAACAATTATAAGTCTGAAACAAAGAAGATTAGGATTCATTGATATATAATCAACACTGTTTTTATCCCTCCTGGAAATGAATCATCTTTCTTTCCTTGTCAAAAAGCTAAAGAGAAGGCTCCGCAGGATCTTGAGCTCTTTGGGGAAAAGTCAGTACTTATCACACACAATCCACTGGGTTTATCCTAAAAAGAAATGACCAGGATAACCTTAAAGTGCCTTTTATTTATTCCCATAAAACTTATCAATGGCATCAATATCATCTCCTGTCTCAGAACCAAAGCTGGGTGGAAGTTTGGGTTGTGTTAATTGATCCCAGTTGCCTCCCTGAAAGAGTACTAGCACTTACCAGTAGAACTGTGCTTCCACATGCTGGGAAGTCAGCTTGCTGTGAAAGATGATTAACTGATAATGCCCACAGCAGAAATAATTGTAAATAGTAATTAGAGAGAATTAATTGTTTTGTTTTGTTGTTGGATCTTCTTATTTGTTTGTTTGTGTGATTTTTTGTTTATTTAGTTGGGCTTTTTTGGTTTAAAAAAAATCTGTATCAGATAAACTGCTCTTCTGGTATACAGATATCTGAAGAATGCTACATTTTTCTCTTTTAAAGAGAATTCTTAAAAGTTCTTCTTTATCTCACTGTGGTGGTTTAGTTTTCTTGGTTTTGGTTTAGGCCTTCCTTGGTAACCAGCTTATAACTAAGGAAGTATTCCACACCATTTCCTTTACGTAATCTGGGGTATATAAGATGGGGAGTTTCTTCTCTCCCTTTCGTGTGCTTGGAGGACATCAGGTCTCTCTGTGTCAGCTCAGCTCTTATCTCTTGAGCAGAGGCCAATCGGAGAGACTGCTGTCCCAGCCATACGGAAGGACCTGCTGTCTCTTAAGGGGACTGTTGGTGAGAATTGATTGTATTAGTTACTTATTGAGCTTTTCCCCGAGTTTACCAGTGTGTGCATCTGTTTTGTTAGGTTTTACCCATTTTGTCCCATTTCCCTTTCCCTTTCCCCCTTTTCCCTTTTGGGGTTCCTTTGGGATTTGTTCTGTAGATTTATAGTGTTTGATTGTATATAGTTGTAATGTATGTGAATATATCTATATATATATCTATATATCTATCTTTAATACAATTGTCTTTTTGGTACTTTTTTTTCCCTTCTCTCTTGGGGGGAGGAAATCTGTGTGGCCAGCAGTTGGGTTTGGCAGGGAGCCAACTCCAACCTCCACACTCGCATTCAGCCTCTCTAGGCATGCTTGTGTCTCCTTTGGAGACACAGCTCTAGCTTACTCCAGAAAAGTGAGAAGTTATAAAACTTCCAGCTGAGGGCCTTGATGAAATGAAATGCAGGGAAGATGGAAAAACTGTGACCTGCTTTGACAATTCTGCCTCTGTTCCAAGGTGTTGGCATGTGGGTCACGGCCAGCTGCGAGGGAAGTGCTGCTGGAGAGAGGCAGGGTGATAGCAGGGCAAAGCAGATGGCTTCCTACTGGGATCTTCTGAACTTCTTAGTCCCAGACACTGACTTCCTCAGTGCCAATTAGCTATTCTTTGTATGACACCCCTCCTCTAGGGTCAGAAACTTTCAACACCTGCCCTAGTCCCTCCCTGCATTTGGAGATTGAGGGGGGCTGGTCTCTCCATACCGTCCCAAGGACTTTTATGCAGAAGGTGTCTTGGGACAGGCCACAGAGGCTGTCCCAGTGCTCAGCATTTTATTGGGTTCTGAAGGTGACAATGGAGATCTGTATCAGTAGTTTTTGTAATATGTAACATGAACTTCTTCCATCCACAAGTAAAAAACAAACCACAATACTTATGCTGAATATTTAGTCTGCTGTGACCAAATTATATGTAAAAAAACTGTTTAGGTAATATTACATATACTTTCCCATCTCTCCATTCTCCCTTTCTCTCCCTTGCTAGTCTTTGAGGAAGATAAAACACCATTTCTCAAGAGCTGTGTTCACACAGAGAGCTAACATTTCTGGATGCAAAGAGACAGGAGAACTTTGTTTCCCTGGCAACTGGAGCCACCAGAAAGTGTTTCCAGCATCTCTACCTTTACTCAGGTTCATAAGCATTGTAGCCTTTGGCTGAAAAAGTAGTAAAAATTAGTATGAGCTGAAAAAGCACGTTGCTAGTGTGCTCCACTTAACTCATCTGGTCTTCCTCCCAGCCTCTAGAATAGAAGGTGATCTCTGCAAAGGATCCTGTATCAAAGTATTCAGTGTTACAGTTCATGGCTGAACTTCAACGACTGCCCTATGCTGTACATTTGACTTAAACCCATAAGGTGTTGCAGTCTTCCTGGAAACAACGTCAGCAACTTAACAGCTTTCACTCAAAACCTGCATGTGCTGAAGTGATGGAGCAGGATCTCTGGTGCAGTACAGTGAGGAGGTGCTGCACAGAGTCGTGCCAGTGATTCAGTGTGGTTCATTTTTACCTCTGAGTCAGGGCTGAATTAATGTCCCAGCATACTGTTTAAGTTTTAAAGCAGTATGCTGATGCAGGCAGTTCTTTAGCTTTTGATAAAAAAATCCCCAAACAACAAGACAATGCTGAAACCCTTCATACCTGCTATTATTAAATATTACATATCCCCCTCCCACCATGTGTCTTATTCATTCAAAGAATTTCACTAGGAGTGCAAAAAAACCCCAAACACTTACAGATACAAAATTCCCAGTTTATGGTTGCTTTTCCACCTGCATGCAGCAATATTGTGTAGCTGATTTTTGATTGAGGCAGAGAGCCTGGGGAAAATAAAAGGTTGAGTAAACATGTGTTGTAACTCCGGGGTATCAGACTGCTGAACTTGATTTTTTTTTTTTTTTTACATTTGAGGGCTAGAATTTACAATTTTCCCTAAACACAGAATTTGATATATAATTTTGTTTTCTTAATTTAAAAAGTCCAAGTGATTTCTGTTGTGTTTCCCAAAGTCCAGTGAAGTGAACACTGGGTCTAAACTATTACAGCAAAAAAAGCAGGAGGCATGCAAGTCACATGTTTGTAAGAATAGTACTGGCAGAAAATTGTAGCTGAGTGGTGACACTATGATTTTATGTTGTGTGTTTTCCCTAAATATTTCTTTGCTTTCCTTTGAAATACTGGGACTTCTGTCTGATGTCAACCCTCAGAGGGAACAGTGACGTCTGGCATCGGTGTGTGGACAGCCTGGGTCTGATCACCTGCAAGTGCTGCCTTTCTCTCTCCTTATGACTTCAGGGGATTCCACAGGACTGTCAGGAAGGGCACAGAGGCATTTGTCAGCTGCATGTTGAAGGAGAAGAAGATAGTGATGGAAAGTGGTTCTCCCTCTACCCTTAGTTTTAATTTTGATATCACTGCAGGTGTTTCTACTACCTGTGGTAGGACCAGTTACTGCTGATAAACCAGATATTTAGGTCTTCATCAAGAAAGCAAACACAAGAAGGGAAAAGATTATTTTTCACTTATGCATACAATTTTGATTTCAGTTTCAGAGACGATGCATTTCTCTAGACCAAGTACTTGCTTTCTACTGTATTGCAAAGACCTACAGCAACCAAGAGCCAGAGCTGAGCCTCCAACTTGGAACAAACACAGACAGAAAGTATCAGGCAACTTACATATTGCCTCTGGCTAACCTGTAATTTGCAGTGTTGTGGTCAAACTCCACACAATTCCAGTCCCATGTAGTTGCAGTGCAGACTCCATTAGAGACCAGTGACTATAGTTGTGAGTGAATAATTTTTGTGCTAGCTCTAAGATCAGTGGAGAGTTTCACCACAGAGTTTAGCTAGAGAATGAGCAGCTTACCGTCCAACCACTGGTGCTTGAAAAAGCTCTAAGTCTGCTATTTATCTTGGTGAGTATTTTACATCATCTGTGCTGTAGACTTACACAGAGCCATAATAGGTTTTTCTTACCCATATAAAAGTTTCTGATCCACCTGTAACAATTGCAGAGTGATAAAATGATTGCTCATAAGAGCTTAATTATTAATGAGTGCCAAAATATTACTATCTTAAAGCTCTCCTGTATATATGAATTCTAGAATATGGAGAAGTCTGGGAAAGATGTTAACCAGAAGTTGAAAATTGTCAAATAAAATTATGTATGAGAAGATAGAGCAGTACATGGGCAGGAGCCAATGGATTGCAGAGGATAAAAAGAGGATTGGAATACATTTTATGTTAGGATGTCACTTCATCTTCAAAAAAATTATTACAGTCTCCGGTCTGCGTTCCTGGCTCAGGGATGTTTTTGTCACATGTTTGTTATTTTGCATTTTTATCCATTTTCATTAAGTGTGAAGCTTTTAGACAGCTCTATACAGATGACAGTGAGCAGTTGCTGATGTTCTGGAGAAAACAGTGACTGCAGTCGAAGTCATCATCACATTTGAACAAGTCTCTTCTTCTAAGAGAGGGGATTCTGTGCCTTTTAAACCTCCATGACTTTTGACTCAGAGCTGACATGATTTCTCATCTTGATTATAGGTTTAGAAAAAAATTGTTTCAGAATAGAAAACTCAGCCTGATCATAGACACTCAAGAAAGGAACAAGAAGTAAAGTTTCAACACTGGAAAAGCATGAAGGGACCCCTCAGCCCCTTTCTTATCTGTCTGAGTGTCACCAAATGCCCAGAGAAGCATGTCAGTCTGCTGTTCTCTCCAGAGACTGTTTTTCCTGCAGCACATTTTGAGGTGCAGCCAGATTGGTGGTTCCCAGCCTTTTCCAAAGGAGTAGGAACAACTCTGGGTCTTGCCTTCCCTCCCTCAGTTTGCCATTTACAGGAACTCCTGGTGGGGATTTCAAGGCGTGTGTGCAAATTAAGGGATATCTTGAACACATATTCATGGTTTATCAACCCCTGCTTGAGGGATAAGCCTTGAGGGATGTGATTTCTGCACACACCATCTCTCCATTTCTGGCTGCAGCTGGAGCCTAAGGAGAATGGAGTGCTACAGTGGTACAGGGAATTCATGGTTTCTCACATGATGTGGGACGGCTTGAATAAACTAAGGACAGTAATTGAGGTGCCCCTCTTTTCTTTGGTAGTCAGGTTCTGACTTTCTTCCAATTTCAGATGCAAAGGAACAGGGGCACAGCCACCCACTGAGAAATGTTTTGGATGCAGAATTGTGGAGCTGAGGCATGAAAGAGCTGATTGATCAGTCAAGGTACCCAAACTGAAAATTCCTGTTTTAGTGAGCATCCTGTGAGATTCAGGAAGGCAGAGAGGATTATTACTCAAGGCCTGGGAATGCAGGGGGAATGAGGAAAGGCAACTTGGAAAAGTGTATTAAAAATAAGCATTTATTCACCACAGAATGTATTTCTTGTTTTTATTTTAATTTATCTGCCTCTCAGTGTTTAGAAAAAAGTCATGTGAGCTTCTAAGCTGCAGGGACAGAGACAGAGGAGAACGTGTGCATCAGTGCAGAGTGCTGCTGGAGCCCCGGCAGAGCGAGAGGGAGGCAGAGGGAGCCTGAGAGAGTAAAAGCGAAGTGGTGGGAGCTGGAACAGCAGCAGCTGCTGCTGCTACACGTTTCAGCTCATGCCCGGGAACTGGCTCTGCTGCCAGCACACCTCTTGGAGGGCACAGGTGCCTCAGGTTCAAAAGTCCTAGAAGGTCGGTGGTATTGTCAGGAGCCAAGTGCAGCTGCTTTATTCTTTTTTTTTTTTTTCCTGCAAAGAACATCTGTTTGAGGACTCCGCTCCTTTTCCTGGACTGAAAGAGGTATTTTTTTGTCATTAATGTGTCTCTTGTTTGAAAGCAGGTGTGGGATCAGGAAAAAATAACTCAGGGCAGGATGTTAAAGCAAGTGTGCAGAGAGGTGGTGGGTTTCTCTCTCTCCTTCCCCTTTATAGCAGAGCTTAGGCATTAAGAAGCCCTTGTTAGGATACACTTTGACTTAAAATATGGATGGGAAAGACTGGGTTAAAATGTGGGGGTGGATCTGTGCTGTTCCCATCTGGTTTGCTTCTCTGTGCCATCTCCAAAAGTGGAGAAAAACTTTACTTGTGCACTTGGAGGAGCAGCATTACATAGCAAGATGTAAAACTTGAAATTGTTTAATATGGATGTGATTTGCTTAAATCTCTGCTTGGCAAATTACAGTTCCCATCACAGCAGAGCTCCCCTTAACACATACAAGTGTCAGAGGTCTTAATGTTCGGTGTCTGTGATAGCACTTCTGTTCCTTTTTCTCTCTCTTGCTCTTCCTTCTTTTCCAGCATTCTTGCCTCCTGCTGCCAGTGCTCCCCTCCCAGTCTCCCTCTTGCCTGTGGGGACTGTACCCCTATGGATGCCCCTGTACAGATTTTCCGTGAGGAGCCGGACTCCACCTGCTCCCCAGGGCCCTGTCGATCCCCCAGCACCAGTAGCAGCTGGCTCCTGGGCTGGGCTGACTACGACAGCAATGCCACTGGGGCCTTTGGGGATGGCCAGCACAACCACACCAGCATCTCCCCCGCCATTCCCATCATCATCACTGCTGTCTACTCGGTGGTCTTTGTTGTCGGCTTGGTGGGAAACTCCCTGGTCATGTTTGTCATCATAAGGTAAGGGGCTTTGGGTACTGGTTGAAAGAGGGGCAAAAAACCGTCCCCAAATTTGGCAGGGTGGGGAGGGGTAGTTTATGGGAGGTTTCTGGGTGAACATTCACGAAGAGCCGGAAAAAAGTAGCTGAAATGACCCAAACCTTGTCAGTCAAAGTGGTTTGCCTGGGCATGCAGTTACAGACAGAAGAGACAAGCTGGTTAAAAGTGATAAATCGTGCAGCCTGAGGAAAGGCGCTTTGTGCCCCTGAGCTGTGTTCATCGGCTGCCCTCTAGGGATGAGAGGCTGCTGGCAGATGAAGGAAAAAAGCTTGAGTGGAAGAAACTTCTACAAGGCAGCTTTTTTCCACTGTGAGGAGTCCCGAGGGACAGCTTATGTGTCCAGCCGTGTGAACACTGATGCATTGCTGCCTTGGCACCTAGTGGCTTCTTTAACAAAGTGGGGAAAAAAAGAAAATAATAAAGATAGGAAATGAAGAACAAGGAATGTTTTTTTCTCTGTTTAGCAGTGTTTAACCCCAGTTGTTGGTGTTGGATTGAAGAAAGCAAAGAAGGTACTAAAATACTTTTCCCATTGTTTTTCATGAAAGAGGAGAAAGCTCTGTGTCTGTTGGTGAACTTTTCGCATTAAATCATTTAGTGAAATGTATTAATACTTGTTCTTGCACTTACACTTATGTATTGGTGTATATTTTAGCTTTATGCTTTCTCTTTGTCTTTTTTGTTTGCAATTTATAGTCATGTTTGGACAGTGCAGATCAGCAGGGCAATAATGAGCAAATCATGCAACTTTTTTGACTCTTGCTTCACAGTCTGTTTGAATCCTGCTAAAAATTCTGAACTCCCCCCAAAAAATATGGAGTATTCATTGCTCAGCTTGTACACAGAAAAAGAAGCTGAGGTACTGGAAGGCATCTTGTTAGTAAAGCATGCACAGGAAGGGTCAAACATTTGCAGGATTACGAAATAGCTGTCAGATTTGATATACGGGGAAATTTCTAGAAGCAGCGAAGTTGTTGATGAGGTTCTTTACAAAAGATGAGTTATAACCAGGTGAATACTCTTGAATAATGAAAATAAAATTTCCTTTAATAGTGCAATAAAGGAAGATGCCTGTGGTCAGTTTAGAAAAACTGGTTGGCCTCAGCTTTGTGATGCTGTAATTTTTATACCCCTGAATGTTCTTTTGCCCTTTCTTCAGACCAGAGATTTCATTTCTTTTTGTATTTCTGCAAGAAGAGGAGCTCCATACTTGACAGTCACACAGCTGCAAAGTCAGAGATTTTCTAAGCCATCAGTCACAAACAACGATGGTTGGAGCAGTGAAAATAAATCCAAACTTAACCCTTAAGGTTAACATGTAGGGATTATATTGGTGCATATACATTTGCTTTTTTTCTCTCCTCCTGTTACCCTCCTAAGACTATTTTTATGAGGCTCTAGATAGCTATGGTTCACTTTTCTACTAGTTCTTACTTTAGGCTTTCCTTCAATTTCCTCTTCATCCCTATCTTGATTAAATGATAAAAATAGATAAGAATGACAAAACACCTCTTGTTTTTTTGGGTTTTTTTGTTTGTTTGTTTTGTGGGTTTTCTTTGTTTGTTTATTTGTGTTTTGTGGGTTTTTTTTTTGTTTTTTTTTTTTTCCCCCACTATCCTTCTCTCCCAGATTTTCTCTCAGGCAAATGTTTTAAGCACTGCTGGAATCATTAACAGGTATAGACAAGCCTACAGTTTTTCAATGTATCTTATGATTTTGAAATATTTCAAATGTTTGTGCAAGAAGTGTATTTTTGTCCTTACCTCTAATCTTCCTCCCTCACTTTTCCCCTCACATCCACTCTGCATGATTTTCTCTCAGTATGGATTTTAATGACCCATGGACAATGTAGCCTCCAGTGATGTCCTTTGTGAGGAAAGCCAAGGTCTATGGGAATTTTTTGAGAGAAGATGGTAAGGGAGAGGCAGCCCATGTCCCCCAGACATCCCACATTACCTCTCCTCCAGGTGCCACAGCTCTAAAGGAGGATGGGAACAGGCTGTGGCTTTTCTTTACTTTCCAGCTGAGTACAGGGTTTGTGTGAGGTCCCTTGTTGCCATTTCTCAACTCTTAATTCCAGATCTGCTCTCCTCTTCCTAATCTATGGACTGGCAGGCAAGGCAGGCACAGCTCCTTCTCACTTTGTGCTTTTAAACATCATCTAATATTGTTAGGATAGCTCATTTGGAACTACTACAATGATCTAGTCCATCTAGTCTATCCATCTACAATCATCTAGTCCAACTGCCTGATCACTTCAGGCCTGACAATGAGTCACCTTTTGGGTGACAAAAAAAGAACCCTTATGTTCTGAGACTTTCAGTGAAATTGTTGAACCGTCAATGCTGTGGTAGATTTAGGAGACTCCAGAGTCTTGAAATGCCTTAGAAACAGGCTCAAATTCATCCATAGCCTGTGATATAGGCAGGCCTCAGCCAATTTCTTGTTTTAATACTGCTACAACACTGGTTTTGCTACTTCTGCACAGGTGCTGCTAAAGAAGCTCATGGAGACCAGTAAGTCAGCATCTCAGCAGCTTGTGCATAGAATGCTGGGTGTTCAAAATCTCTTATTGGTGCAGTGGGGTGTGTTTCTGCTGAGAGGGAAAACCCTCTCAGAGGGAAAAATGGCGAGAATGACATTTCAATCACATGTACAAACTCTTGAAAGAAAAGTAGCTGAGTTTGATACAGCTCTCATGAGGAGAGATTTGTGCTGAAGTTTGAGTGGGAATGTTATTTTAGTTTGGTGGCCACAGCATGGCCTGTTAAACCATTTGTCAGGAGACCTTATTTCTTCTCTTGGTTTTGTTACCAGGCTTCAACATTTTTCCCTGTTCTGAAAGGTCGCTTCATGGCCCTGTGACTTGGTTTCCTCACATGTAAAATAGAAATACCAGTATTCACTGTCTTTAAACACACAGCAACAACAGGTAGGTTTAAAAGACAAAGTCGAATCACTACAAATATTAATGCAGCAAGACAGGGACTCTTGTAAACACCCTGGACTCTTCAGACACATGTAGAGTGATTATTTTTACTGTGCAGAAAAAGCTCTATGTTGAGTACACAGAGGACTGGCACTCTGTTCATGCCCATGACAGTCAGCTCTCACACTGTGGATGGTTTGCAGGAACTCTCCCTGTGTTTGGACCAGCTGTGTGTCACATCTGCAGTCCCCAAGGGTCTGCTGTCAGCGAGCAAGCCAGTTGGATGGGTAGACAGTGCCTTGTTCATGCCAAGCCATAGCATGTGGGTTGTAATGGTCTTCGGTGGCTACTGCTTTTCCTGGAGAGAGAGTAAGAGAAAGAGAGCATCACATTGCCTCCTGCACTGGTGTGAAGTGCAGGTACAGTGTGGGAAGAACAGTCCTCCACTGCGGAGGAGAAAAGGAACCTTGGAATAGGTTTGCAGGCATCAGGTGAAGTTATCTGACCTCATCTGTGTAGTCATACAGCTATATGGTTCTTGGCATGACTAGAATCTATCTCGAGCCCAAACCTTTCCTTTTAGCTTTGACTCTGAGGTCTTAGAAAACATTTCTGGAGGTGAAATAATTGGCAGAGGATGATAAATAAAACTACTTGTTCTTGGAAGCAAAAAGTCTTTTTTTTCCATTTCTCCTCCCTCATGGCTTCATTTCTCAAAAATTCAGTGCTGGTTTTAAACATAAGGGGATTTTGACTAAAGTTAAAACTTTAGCTATGGATTTTCCCTTATGAGTACCATAAACATACTATGGTAAAAACTCTGGGAGGTGCTGTCTCTTACCCACTCCAGATGCATTTTTTCTATGTATGTGTCTTATTGTTCCTGAAGTAATTTACTGAGTCCAGTTAATAACAACAGAATCATAAATAGCCAATTATGTCTTTCTTTTAAAATTACCTTTCAAGCTTCCAGTGAAATTAAAAAATTTCTATATTCAAAAAATTTTTTAAGAAGAAGATGTTTCACAGATGCGTAGATTGATTCCTAGGGAAAAAGAGAAAGTTTAGAATCCTCTGCTTAGTCTAATTTTGAAGAAAAAAAAAAACCACTAACACATTTTTTGCCCTTATATTCATTGAACTGAATGGCATCTTGTGCAACAGGAAAAGTGTATTAAGAAATGTCATATAAAATTGACTGCTTTCCAAATTATTTTTAAAATTTCTCCATCATTCAGTCCAAACAAGAATAAAAATATTTTTTACAAAAAGTGCATGAAAATGAAATTGATATAATAAATTGGTTTAAATTAATGACATATTTTAATAACATCAAAAGATTACTTGTTAACTTGCTTTAAATTATTGTTCTAATTTTATTAAATTATATTTGGAAAGAATATTGTTCTAAAATGAAAAATGAAACTCCAGAAGAGTCAGTCTAACCAAATTACTTGTTCCCTATTGCTGGCAGTTTGGATGATTTCATTCTTTCATGAAATCAAGAGTTTGTCTACTAAAGACAAAGGCTGAACTGTACTATACTTCATGAAAGTTATGACTTTAAACCTTTTTTCCCTAATCAAACATATGACACCTTACTATTACCAGTAGAGAGGCATCAAATGGGATTGATAGCAATTCATCACAGGACTACAAAGAGCATCTAGCCTTACCTCATTGAATGGAGGTAATTTTGATAAGTACTGCAGTGTTTGTCCAAACTTGACATAATTTCCATCACAACTTTGAAGACTGATCATTACCAAAAGTTTTACAGATGGTACAAAGACCAAGGCAAGAGAAAATATAGAAGAGAACAGTTTTATAAAAAGAATATGGATAATTTGACAAGCACAGACCATTTCGACCAAATGTTAATTTTTCTAATACTTTTAAAATCCTGTAAGACAGTAACTAAGTGAGACCTGAAATTTATAAGCTGACAAGAAACTCGGTTCATCCTGATGCTGTGAGAAGAATAGCTGATACTGAAAATAAGCAGAGAGAGCAGAGGAAAGGCTTGAAAAGAATATTGACTACAGACAGTATTAAAGAGAGGCCATAGCTTACAGTGAGTAATCTGTTTGGCTTCTGAAAAGTAATTTGGTATCCATCCAGACATTTCCGCTGGGCTAACAGCCAGGTAATCATTTATTTCAGAGAAAGGCATAACTGGAATCACTGTCTGGAAGCAAGATGAATTACAGAGAGCCTTTTTGAACTGGCAGGGAGTGAAAACTTACAAGAACTTTCTAATTTGGCTGCTGACAAGACAGAAAGCTTGAGATAGCTTGCCTGTTGTCAGACAGGAGAGTGATGGGAAGCTCATGATCTTGGATGAAGCATGGGAAGGGTGCACAGTGATGAGATGCTTGTTGGGGACGGCAGACTGGCTAAGCCCTTCTGGTGAAGAGGACAAAATGAGGGATGTATTTTTTTTTTTTTTTTGAGAGAGGATTTTGAACTTGCTAAAAGGGTATTGTGGCAAGAAATTCTTAACTGGGTGATTTGAATTGCCTGGGATACATTAAGAACAAGGAAGGGTAATCTTCCTGTCTTGCCTACTCTCTCTGTCTGTTCAAACTGTGATTAGTTTGTCTCATAAGTTAAATTCTCTGAAACAGGTGGATTCCTAAGAAGAGTTTTGATTCCAGTTATGTATTTCTTGCTACAGAAAAAGAATCCAGAAAAACTCTGGTAAACTCTACTCCCAGGAAGTTTACTGCATGTCACCATTTTGGTCCTTTCATCTGTAAATATCAGATAATTCCTACAGAGTGTGGGATCTGTGCTTCTCTCCTCAAGGAAGACTGTGCTTTATTTGTTGTTATTTTCTTTTGTGAAGCTAGAGAGGCATGAGGAAAAGGCAGTAGGAATGTCATTTTGTCTGGATTAGCTGTGGGAAAAGGGTGTGTACAGATGGAACAAGGATATTGGAAGAGGAATGTCTGACCATGCTGGCATTCTACAAAATGTAAAAAGGATATAAATAAGGAATATTTAAAGTTGCACAGCATTTCCATGGTTCTATTGGGAAGTGAGCATGTATATTATCATTGAAATATTTATTTCTCCTGAAGCCAGAGGGTTCAGCTCTGATTAGGTTCACCTTCTAATCTCCGTGGAAGAGAAAATTAATTCTAGGCAGTTTGTTATTTTCAGTTTTGAGACGTTATTTGCAAGGAAACCTCTGTGGTCTCTGAATGAGTATGAGAATGCAATTTTCTTCAGTATAACAATTTCTGCAAATACAGGGCAAGAAAGTGAGCAGAACCTTTCTATTTTTTCCATTTCTTATGTCAGCTACCTGTGTAACACACAGCTGCTCATCTCTCCTCCAAAAGTCAGTGCCATTCAGTAGTGCGTCGGGTGAATATCTAAATTTCCCAAACTTAGCTACACTTCACATGGAACACAGAAGGTTTTATATTTGCTGACTGACTACATAGGTAGACCCACTTCCCACTGCGTTGTTGGTAGTGTAGCCACTGTGGCTGCTGTAGGACAACTGGTAACAGCCTCCTTGAGTAGTGATACAGGGGCAGGAGGCCTGGTAGGATTAGTTCAGACAACATACACAATATTCATTTAGTGTTCACACTCAGAAAAGTTTTTATTCGATGCTGCTGGATGATGGGCTGCATTGGGACTTCCCATTAGACATGCCTTTCGGAATGACTGGTTTGTTAAAGTCTGTGGGAGAAGAAGAATATTTCCACCACGGAAGCTACCAGCTGTGCTGTTCAGTCAACTGTGTCTCGAGGTTTTCTGCATTTCACTTGAATAATCTCCCTCGGGAATATGTGTGTTCAGCTGGTCTGTGCTGTGTGCTTCCCCAAGACAGGTGAGGGAAATAAATAAATGGATAGAGTCCAGAGAAAGTCTCCCAGCTTCTTCCTAGGAGGGACTGATGACTTTTCCCTGAGCTGGCTCACTACTGATATGGGCATTTGTTGTCTTACTGCATAATCCTATGCTTGTAGAGAAAAGACCCTTGTCTCCCATTCAACCTTATTACAGAAGTGTTGACCAGAGATTTGGGTCTCCACACAATCAAGTGAGTAGCTGTCCTATAAAACACTCCCAGCAGTGCTGGTGGTTATTCATGCCTGTGGCAAAATGGAGACCAGGTGCCTTGTTTTGGGAACAAGAGTGATACCCATACTCCAGGATTTCTGAGTGAGAGGTTTCTGGGTTCTTTCCTTATTTCTGTCCTGCAGTAACATCTAAGGGGAGCAAATATTCAATAACATTTAGCTGCTTCCAACAAATTTCTGCATATATAGCTACCTATGGAGATCAAAGCCTCTTCAAAGAATAACAAGGAAAGTAAGACCCTGAGAAATCTTTTCCTGGAGCTGCTATCCCTGTTCCCCTGAGCATGAGACTTGTTATCTCTGCCAGAAAATCTCTGTCCTAATCACTTTTCTCTCCCAAATACCCATGGAAAGCACTTTGCCAAAGGAGCTAACATCCTTCATTTAAAGAAAAAAAAATAATAAAAAAATTCTTCCAAGAGATAAGAACAACAGGAAAGGTGGATGTTATCAGAGACATAGATTCAATACTCACTAGAGCAATGTACCTGTGGAAAGTAAGAAGGATTCAAATGGTCTGCGTTTATGCCTAAAATGGAAGAAAAGAAGTTTCCAGACAATATTAGTATAGATATAATAGAGAGCAGGTCCTTTAATTAAAGCACTTTAAGGTACACTGGATATGTAAGTGCACAATACAGTATAAGGCTCCTACAAATTTATAACACTAACTAATTATCATATCTAATGGATACATCCAACTCGAGAATTGACCTCCTCCAGAACTCCTTCAGGTCTGCCCCTTGGTACGCTTCCCCAGAATTAAGTTGGAGGTCTCAAGACCTCTTCTTCACTATCATCATCTTCACATCACATGCTTTCTTTGCAGATTCTTGAAGGTTTCTGGGCCTTCTGCTTTGACTACAATGATATCTTATTATGCCTTCTATGTATGCATCCCAGACAAGATGTCCTTGCTAGAATCTTTTCCTTGAAATGAACATTAAACAAAATTTCAAGACTTTTGAGAATTGTAAAGCATGAGAAAAGGGTTTACTAACTATTAATTGTCATTTTAAAGTCTTAGAAACTATACAGCTATATTATTAAAAATCTATACTCTATAAATCTTTAGGATCTTAAAGCATCAGTGTAACACTCAGGGAAGGGAACTCCTGATAGCAAGACTGATGACTGGAAAACATCTGCAGCAGCATAAAGTTTTTCAGGAGACAGAGTCAGTTGCTTAACAAGGTCGATATTCATCTCTACTTACCAATAGAGATAAAAAAATCAGGTGTATAGTCTAATCTAATCATCTAGGATCTTTAATAATACTATTAGACATAATGGTTTTAGATAAAGTACTAATTTTGTGAAATTCTGCATTCTCACTATTAATTTTAAGCCACAGTATGAATCACAGTACCTTGACTTCTGACCTCTCCTACCAAAATCATGGAAGCAAAAATTTCACAGTATTGTTGTTTCTAAAATGTTTGTATTTCTTCAAAAAGAGGCTCTTAGGCTCACATAAAAATGTTAAAAGCCTTTATCGTAGAAGGAGGAAAAATAGTTCATTTTTCTGAAGTAGTGTGAGTTTTTTTTCACTTTGACCAAGATATAGGTAGAATTGAACTTCTCTGATTCAGAAGATGGTTCTTCAGCTCAAGAAAAAAGTTTCCACATCTAACCTAAATCTGAAAGACCTTGTTCAGCCTCAGTTTATGGTTAGTTCAAAGGAATAATGGCATAGTGATATATTGTAAGGATTTTAATGATACCTTTTAACATTCACGTAGATTTTGCTCTGTGAGGGGAGAATAAAAGACAAGATCATGCTTTTCTTCTTTAAGTTGATTAAAAATAGGTGCCTTCAGTTGCTTATTAATAAAGAGAATTCCACTTTAGAATAAAATTTTGTAGAGAACAATTTTTTTTCAGTTCCAAACAACTTTGATGTTAAAGACAGAGAAACTTTGAATATGTATTTAAAGTGTTTTCTGAGATCCTGTGTGCTGCTAAATTCTGGCTGTCATTCAAAATGTGATAGTAACATATAACCCAATATGAACACAGAAACTGCAGTATATAAATTTTCATATTCTTTAAATGACCTCAGTCTTCATTTCATATTGTTATATTGTTATATTGAGTAACGAAGATCCAAGACATAGCTGACCTATCCTTTGGACATGATACAGGTTTGGAATAGATCCTTCTGAGTTGTTTTTTATTTTTTTCTTCCTGTTCTGACGTAGTAGTATATTGAGTGTACTCAAAATACAGCCCTGAGATTTAGAGCTTTCCTGACTAGGCTTTTCAGCTGCTTGATCTCCATATACTTCATTCAGAGGAACCTAGTGGAACAGTGTCTGCATCCTGCTGATAGGTGTTTTTGCAATTTGTTTTCAGATGTGCTTTAGCTTGCATTTTCATTCACTGACCCAGGCATCTGCCAAAAATATGTGTTTGCTATACCTCATTGTATTTTATGCTTTTGTATTTTCACTCTGTTACTGGAGAATGTTGAAATATATTTGTTAATTTTCTTCCCTTCCCCATCCCTCCCTTCATACTGCAGGCAACGTTTCCTCCTATTACAGTTGTATAAAAAAGATTGACCAGAGCCTGCTTCTCAGCTTTTATTAGCTTTTCTAATGTTACAGTGTACTTTAGAATCCCATTCCTCTCCTCTGCTTGAGATAATAACTTTAAGGGGCTTTACTAGCAGATTTTTTTCTAAAGCATACTCCTTAATAGCATGCTTGCCTCTTCTGTTGCCACAATTTCATTGATAGCTTAGGCTGGAGGTGTGATTTCTTCTTATTTACTGTCTTAAATGCAGCTCCAGAAGGAAATGAACAGTAATGATGAGTCAACTGAGAAATGGGGGCAATTTTCTAGGAGTCAGCCTAAAGTCAGTCTCAAAGAACTTTCCATTTTTGAAAAGTGGACTTATCCTAAATTGTAACAGATTTGAGAATTTTATTCTTGAGAATTTTACTTTTGACTTGTAAGTAGACTTAATTTTAAACTTGCTCCTTAAAAGCTTCCATCATATATACATTAAAAAAAAATACATCCAAATGAAAGCGTTGTGCTTCATCTTAACTATTTTTCTGCAATTTCAATATATCTTCCAGTTGTTTAAAGTCCACAGAGGCTTGAGGCCTCTTATGGCTTCACAAGCAGTCTTGAGATCCCCCAGCTTAGGTGATGAGAGGTTTCTCTGTCTCTTGAAATGTTTCTAGTACCTGACTTAAAGAGGGATTTTCCATTACTAGGTAGTATTAGAAAAGTTGTCATCCTGTTATGAAATCCCAGTATTTAAGAAACCACTTTCTAGACATGGGATCTCCCATGAGCAGTTTATACAGCAATACAAATATTAAAATAGTCTTTGAAACTTACGCCTCAAAGACACTAAGAACATGTTTGTCATTAATTGCCATCTATGCTGTAGTTATGTCCAGGTTTTCCCTACCTGTCCTGCTAAACTAATTAAAGCAGATAGCAGTATTTTTAACTTAAATGAAAGCAGGTATAGATAAATAATTTTAATTTGGCAAAGGAAGACAAGATTCCCTTACACAATCAGTATTTTGACCTTGTTCAGGTGCAGATTTGGGTGAATGGAGGTTATGGCAGGAAAAGCCCAGATCACTTGAAATATTTCCTCTTATGTTTTGGAGCAATAGAATGAGCTGTAGAAAAGCAGTTGAATCCCTCACCTCATGGATCAGGGTCTGCTTCAAAGTGTCTGACAGCAACAGCAGTCACTCCATTACTTTAACTGGACTTTTGATTAAGCCTGCGAGCACATATCTTCAGAGCCATGTAGGCATTTAATGATCTTTAGGTGTTTAATGAAAAACACTGAAGGGAGTTTGGCTGATTGAGTCCAGATTCTCAAAGGCATTTTTGAATTTTATGAACTTTTAAATGAATGTATGATTTAATCTATACTAGTTTACAACTTTAAAGGCCAATATCTCATTTATACAGAGGCCAATGCTTTCAGGTGAAAGTAATCAAGGCCTTTATGTTACCAGTGTGAGATCAATGAGTTTTAAGGTTGCATCAGTAAAACGTGCTTGGACTTAGAATTGCTGAGGTTAACCAGTGCAGCCTTCATCCCTGAGTTAGGTATGCATGATCCTTTTGCAGTGCCTGGGAGAACTGATTTCCAAAATGTAATATTTGTTGGAGCAGTATTTATCTGTTTCTCACCTTCTTCTTCAAAGTCTGTCACAGAAGGGGTCAGGTGCCTATTTTGGTGCAGAACAAGTGGGGCGAGGAGTGGACTGGGGTGGATTTGGGCAAGGCCAGCTAGCTATGGGACTGCCTGACTAGTGAGCTGTGGGGAAGGATTAGATGGACACCAGGTAAAGTTATCAAAGCAAGGGTTTCTCTGTGTATATGTACCCCTGAAATGAGTCAAATCTTTCACAAAGCTTTGTGGGAGAAATAGCATGCTGTGAGTTTTTCTTTTCCCCGTTAAATTTTCATTCCTATGTACAGCTTTGATTTGGTTACTTTGGAAGTTGTCTAAATGCTGATGCTAGTATGACTCTATATTTCTCACTACCTGTGAATGATAAGACATCCTTCCTGTTGGATCAATAGTAGTGGGTAAAATTAATTTTCTTTTATGTGCAGGTGTTACATATTCCAAAAAATCAAATTTGCTCAATTTACATGTAGAACATAAGCAGTACAGATACAGACAACATGCTTTGTGTTGCAGCTTAAAAAAATTTAATTTTGAAGATGCCTAAAAATCTAGCCCTATATTACAGCAGTTCTTTCCTATTCTTCCACTGGAAGGCTAGGAAGAAGGAAAAGGGATACTGGGAAAATATTGTATATGTGGTTTCAGTATCACACACCAAAAATAATTGAATTAAGGTTGCAAAGAATCAGAAATGCCAGCTATAAAGACTTTTAGGTATTTGATTTTTCAAGGCTAATAAAATCTTCTTAGATAATTTTCCCTACTTTTATGATTTTCTTAAAAAGGTCAGATTAATTCTTCTATATTTTGAAAGCAAACTTTCCCTATCTAAACCCTTGGGGAAGCTTTTAAAGATCTAAAAAAGTAATGATTCTGAAGAATGATTAGTTTTGTCACCTCTGCTTATCAAAGGTCATTTTATTTAAATACCCCTGTGTTGAGTCTAGTAACTTGTATTTGACTGAAGCAGACCTTTTGCAAAGCAGCACACCTTGATTTGAAGGCATCAAAGGGTGGAGAAATGATCCCTTTCTTATGTAATTTTTTTCACAACTGTAATCATCTCAGCTGTTAGGAAAAACCTGTCATTGTTTCTAAGATGAGTTTGTCTGTCTCAGAGTTTTATATATTTGTCTTCTTATCATTTTCCTTGTAGTCTGAAAGAATTCTTCAGTACCTGTTATTTTCTCCCTGTGGAGGTCTTCAGACACTGTAATCAAGTCACCTCTTGGTGTTCTTTTTGATAAACTAAATGTGCTGAGCTCTTTAAGTTACTCACAGAAACAATTTTCTCCAGTCCCTTCACATATTTTTTGTTGCTTTTTATGCAACACTTTCAACTTTCCATAGCATTTTTGTTTTGCAATATGAACAAGACAACAGTTCCAAACATCAGTCAGAGATGTCTGTAGGAGTAAAATCATCTCTCTACTACTGCGTTTCAGACATGTAATGGAAATTAATCCCTTTTAGCAAAGATTTGCAATTTGAGTGTTTAGTGAGCTTTTGTTCACTCTTACAGACAAGGTACACTTGGAGATGATATTTTTTCTTTTTTCTTCTTCTTTTTTTTTTTTTTAACCAGGAAGAAAGTTCCTAGTCTGTTAATATGTCTTATATTTGTTTCTTCTAGTCTATACTCTCATGTTTGTGTTTGAACAGTGCCTTAAGGGCTATAATTTAACCTACAAGACAGACTGCCTCCCCTGCTGGAGGACCTGTTGAGGAGATTGATCTGGTGGGAGGGCAGAAGGCCAGCTCTAACTGATGGGTTGGTATGTGGGTGGGAAGGATTTACTCTCTTTTCCATTGCGGTTTTCTCTGCTGTGCTTCAAACCAGCATTTGGTATTTTTTTTCTCAATAAGTCTTAATTAGAGCATTTTAGAAAAAACAGTGCTGTTTTTAACACTTCACATTGGTCATAAAATGACATTTCTGCCCATATTTTAACTAATAGCTAATTTACATATTGGGCACAGTTTGACAGCACTGCTCAATCATTTTTTTAATTATTTTTTATTTTACACATCAAAGTTTTAGAGATAAATAGATATGTTGCCCTATGTGTTCATTGGCTGAACTGATAAAATTTTATATTTCCACTATAAATTACTAATGACATATAACAAAATGTAGCTTCATGTATTTCTGTGTGTATAATATGTACACATTCTAGTTTGGGCACACGCTCAAAATATGGGGCTGAAACAGTTTTGAGGAAGAAAATTTGTCACTGAATCCAGTGATAGATTAACAGCAATGAGCAAACACAACTAGTTGAGGGGAAGCATTTCAGAAAGGAGCATTAGCTATATTCCTATTTAGGCTCTCCTTCAGCCATTGTGTGCTGGAAGCAGTCTTCCACAGGCTGTCTCCCAAAATCGTCGTAGGGGCAGAACAAAGCAGGGTGCCATTTCAAAAAATAGATCCTATTCTTCTGTAGGTTGAGGTTCCTACCAGCTGGACAAAGCAAGTGCTTAATTTTGATGAAACTAAAGGATGAAGAAAAACATATTGCTGTGACAATTTTTTCCCCGCTGTGGTATCCTAGTTAAGCACCAGTCATCTTTTACATTAGCAGTCATAAAAGAGAGGACTAGAAAATGCTGATGATAAGGAAGGAGAAGAAATTGTCAAAGAAGAAACAAGGAAGGGAAATGACTAAAACTTTTATCAGTTGGTATTTTAGTAAATTTAAGGAACAGAAACTATCATATAAGAAGTAATCTGGCCCAGCAGACACCACAATTAATGTGTTCCTTCCACAAAGCAAACTCTAAAAGCTCGCAATCACTGATAGTTAGGTATAAGAAAAGGAAAGAGAGAACATTTTGAGCACTTGCAAATGTAACAATGATATTTGCTTTTAGAAGGATTTGAGAAAATATAATTCAAACCTGCATTTGGCTCATTAGATTAAATATATTCATATACCTAGTTTTGCCTGTGGTGAATAGCTCTAACTGCTAATTCAGGTGCTGAGAGACTGAGGAAACTGTAATCACTATTATTCCAGGGGTCTTGCATTTGTGTGCACTTCTGTCATAGATGAGAAAAGACATAAAAAACCCCCAAACAACTATGGCAAAGCCTGACACATAAACTGTTACATATCTGAATGAGTGTAATCATCTTTTGAAATAATAAAGCCTTACTTTTTCATGCAGGTACACAAAGATGAAGACAGCAACCAACATCTACATTTTCAACTTGGCAATGGCAGATGCATTAGTTACCACGACTATGCCTTTCCAAAGCACCGAGTACCTGATGAACTCTTGGCCCTTTGGTGATGTGCTGTGTAAAATAGTTATTTCTATTGACTATTATAACATGTTTACCAGCATATTCACACTGACCATGATGAGTGTTGATCGATACATTGCCGTGTGTCACCCTGTGAAGGCTCTGGACTTCCGTACACCTCTCAAAGCAAAGATAATTAACATCTGTATCTGGCTATTGTCCTCATCTGTTGGTATATCGGCAATAGTTCTTGGGGGTATCAAAGTCAGAGAAGGTGAGTGTGAGCATCATTCAAAATTCAGTCTTTATTTCTAAATTGACATAAAATGTAGGTTCAAATATTGATTAAACCTGGCTGATTCCTTCTTCAAAAAATATATATAATTCCTGATATTTGGAAATATAAAGTGGAACATTACAGTATGACATATAAAAAATTTAAGGATGCCCTGGTCAACTAAAAGAAGAAAATGCACTTTGGAGCATTGTATGTGCTAGAATGAGACCATCAAGAACTACTAGCAGGCAGCAGGGGAAAATAATTAGGAATTTATTCACAGTGGACAAATCTAAGATCAGTTTAGGTTGAAACCTAAAATGTGGGCTTAAAGTGCTCTTTATAGGTGTTGCAAGAGTAGTTGTGATGAATTTCCAAGGGCAGAAACAAGAATTCTTGGAACCTTACTATCGCTAGTCATTTCACGGGACTTGAAGGTATGGTGTAGAAAGGAAAAGTCAGTAGCTGGAGAAAGAAAATCAAGCTAAATTATATATGACAATGTCTCACATTCTTGTTTAAAAAAGAATGGGAGTATATACGGTGATGTGGAAAAGCTGAGAATAAGGATCATCAGAGGAATTGGAAATTCCGACCATGGCAGGGTGGCAGCTACAAGAACATGAAGTCAATGAGATCTGTATGTGACCATGTGCAGACTTTGCTTGAAATGTATTATCCATGAAGGACTGTGGACTTAGCCCCTACAGCTAATGACTCATTACAAAAACTGCCCTGCTATGAAGTTAATTTGATTTTGCAGTCCTCCTTGAGAAGGAAAGGGGAGAAGCATTTTCACACACATAACTTCATGCCCACAGCTGTCTCTGCAGTTCAGGAGCACCTCTGTTTTCAATAGGCTGGTGACTTCTAATGATGTCTTTGGGATGGGTTCATCCTGTTCCTGGACGGCTCGATAAAACACAAGGCATGCACATTTATTTCGTAGTAGTCTTCTTTAAGATGTAAATAATCTTTTGAAAAATTATTAGTAATCTCCTGAAAAAAAAATTTTCTATTTAGAAAGTTTTCACTTCCCCCAAGGCAAATGATGAAGTTTACATACAGGCACTGTTTTATCTGGTAGAGGCAATAAGGTTAAGCCATTTGACATAGATCAATGCAAAAAACCAATTCAGTAACAGCTGTTGGAATGCTGACAGATTTGGTTGAACCTATATAGATTTTGTTGTTGCTATTGGTCTTCTGGTGTGTGAGTGACAGGAAAGTCCTCTGGAAACTCTTCTTTTAGTCCTTTCAGGGATCAAGTGTCCTGCTCTGCAGTCCTGTAATTCTCCTCCCTAGTAAAGTTTTGACAGGTTCTATAGAACAATGCCTTGCTCAGGAAACTAACTTCCAGGCATATTTGGGAAGAATGATTGTCTTGTTACATAGGAGATCTTGAAGGCCATGGGACATTGACTCAGGCAGGTGTTTTGTTGGAGCATGTTTAACTAACAATATTCCTGTCATTCACTGCCAGCATCACATTGAGATCAGTGGGGTGCTCTGAGGGCAGCAATGACTAAATGCTTTTTCCACACCACATGGCAGGCAGCCCTTTTCTTTTAACTTATGAAACAGAGACTGGTAATACAGAGCTCAGCTGGGCTAAATGAGGTTGGAAATACTGGCAAATGCTTGTCAACCACTACTGTTCATCCTTGCTTGTCTGATCTAAGGTCTCTCTTGAACATTTAGTGTCAATTACCTTGTCTGGTGTGTTCATGAATTGCTCTGATAAATGCTGAAGGGGCAAAGCAAGGATCCTCCCTTTGTCTGACAGCTGGAGCTGGGGACTGAATCTTTACGTTATGTTGGCCAAACCAGTCATTTTTCATATGCTTCAGGGCCTCTGCTGGATTCAGATGTAAGAAACAACTGAATATCAAATGAAAAGTGATTGTGTTTAAAGTTCCTTCACCATGCTCAGTTAGTCCATTTTGTTATCCCAGTATGGAATTGCTCCCAGGTGTGTCAGCACAGAGGCGTATAGATGCCTGAAAGTGACACAATCAATAATGTATCTAATATATATATTTCCCATGTCAAGATCAAGATTAATCTTCAATGGTAGCTTACCAAACATATTTTAAAATATATTTGCACTAAAATACCATCTGGAATGCAATATTTTTCCTTAAATATATCAATGTAATTGGAATACTGGGCTTTCAGCATTGAAAAGGTCAGTATGAAATCTTAGGTTCTTAGTTTGTGACACTATATGTAGTTTTCCATCTTTTCAGGCAGTAAAAATAAAATATAAATTGGATTTTATGCTCTTCCAACATTCTAGAAAATTATTATGATATTGGGCATTATGACTAGATTTTTTATTGATTGTTTTCCAGTTTCCCAGTAAACTGGGAAAATGTAAATGAGTTCCATACAATTCAAAGTATTGCATACATCAAGCAGAATACATGAATATTAATTAATTTAGAATAAGATTTTTCATGAAAAGTAAGCTGTAATGACATGTAAGACAATAATTAAATTTGTATTTGATAATATGGAATTCTAAAATATCATTGCCAACAACAAATTACAGTAAAATGTAGCAAACATGACCTAATAATCCAGTAAAGCTGCATCCAGATGTGCAGGTCTTGAAAAATATGTCTTTTCAATTTTCATGTTTCAGAATCATCCATTAGTTATAGTATTTAAAATAAAACCTCAAAATTAGCATTTAGCTAACTATATCTATTTGAATGTTTTAATACTACATATCATCCTGTTACAGCTTTCTGATATGTAACCATGGAGATGTCTGTATGACAATATGATGATAATTTGTTTTTCTAGTTGTTTTTCAAAACAAATTCTCGTCAAAGTCTTTTTGTTTTGTGAAGTATTTCTATAGCAGGGAAATATGTCTTAATGTTTTTTATGACTAGTCCTTCTGGAGACAGATACGAAAAAATGATGAGCAAGAGTATATTGAATCATTCCACCCTTAGATTTGATTCAGTAAAAATCAATACATAATAATTTCTAGAGGAATGAAAAATTCAATAGGGAAAATGATAAAATTCCAAAGAACAATGCAGTGCTCTAGAGAATAAAATTCAGAGTGAAAAATCCCTCTGTTACCTTGACTTGTCTTCAGTAGAGTTTAACTGCTGACAGTAGTTGTAAATTTACCCCTTCTCTTGCCTTTTCATTTATCTTATTACTTGTCTTCCTTATGTTTCGTATACTGGAAGGCTTATATGAGGTCTGCAAAGGAAACCTCAAATATTGCATTCCTTAGCCACCTCTGTTCAGATGAAGTATTTCTGTAACATAAAATCAAGTGACACCCTGTGACTCTGAGTCCTGGCATGGGCATTCGGAATGGGATTGGGCTGGTCTCAGGGGCCCAGATCCTGGAGTCTCTGCATGGGTTGTATTTTCAATGACATGATATGCAAAAAGGGGAGCTTCTTTTTGACTCCATACACACACATATTTTATTTGCTTCTATTTAGCAGAAAAGAATGTGTTGCCAGGAAATAAGTTTTTCTGAATGCAAATACGTGTATTCTATTTGCGCTGAAGAAGGCACAGGAAAGATTATTACACAATTATCATATATTGGCAAAATCTTCCTACGATCAAAACCTCCTTCAGCTTTCACCATTCATGATACCAAAAATCTGTCTCCACCCACAGACAAAAACACATGCAGTTTGAAAATAATGGTGAGATTTCTATTCCAATGAACATGGTACTCATTCTGACTTTAAATGTCATGAAATTCAAATGAAAACATCTTTACAAATTTTTAGTTTTATGCTCTGCTTTTTTAGATCCTCCCATGGGAAGTAAATTTTTATACAATGTTATGCATTTTAAAAAGCCCCAAACCCTCAGTAATTTCTAGAGACAGCTGCATAATACTGGTTTCAATGGTAACTGAAAGCTTTCCTTAGAGTGATTTAATGCTTATGCTATGGTAATTATGTTGTTTAGAATATCTAATAATAACAAAATTTTCTTCTTGCTTCTTTCATTCCTAGATACTGCTAGCACAGAATGCTCCTTACAATTTCCGGACAGAGATTATGTGTGGTGGGACATCTTCATGAAAATCTGTGTCTTTGTCTTTGCGTTTGTTATTCCGGTTCTCATTATAATTGTTTGCTATACTCTGATGATCCTGCGCCTTAAAAGCGTACGGCTTCTCTCGGGGTCTCGAGAAAAAGATCGAAATCTGCGTCGCATCACCAGGTTGGTCCTTGTGGTTGTGGCAGTTTTTATTGTCTGTTGGACTCCTATTCACATTTTCGTGCTGGTTGAAGCCTTAGGGGACGTGCCCCACAGTACTGCTGCTGTATCCAGCTATTACTTCTGTATTGCTTTGGGTTATACCAACAGCAGCCTCAATCCAATCCTTTATGCGTTTTTGGATGAAAACTTCAAGAGATGTTTCAAGGACTTCTGCTTCCCCTTTAAGATGAAAATGGACAGGCAGAGCACCAGCAGAGTCAGAAACACTGTGCAGGACCCAACTTATATGAGGGAAGCAGGTGGGACAAACAAACCTGTATGACTAGTCGTGGAAATGTCATCTTACTGTCCTCAAGAAAGAGAGGAGTCCAATGATCTAGGACTGACGCAGATTACCACTGCAGTTTGAACTCAACGCACCCAGACAGACATTTCTGGAATATTTCAGAAATCCTAGTAGTTTGAAGTAAAGCAAGTCTATTATTGAAAAACAAGAACCTCATGAAAATAAGCTCGAATGAAAAGGACCTGGCTGACAGTCAAGTCTTGGCATCATGTTTGCTGTACTTGAGCCAGTACTAAAACACACTTTTGCGGAGAGAAGAGATAATTTTCACCAGCTGATTCTGGATAAGAAAAGTTCTGGCTCTTCTCTTTCTAATGTATAACTTTATATTGAGCAACATTTGGTCGTAAAACTGAATTATGTCACAAACTTCTGCCCCAACAGTGATTGATTCTAAAGTGTGTAGTTTGGCAACTTGATTTGTCATGCTCTTTTACAGTGAAGAGTGTTTCAGTTCCTGCTGAGCAATGCCCGAGCTGTAATCAATATTGTTCTCAGCTAATATGTCTGTAACCTTTGTCTCTGCTGTGGAAATCCAATTTACGCATGATCTACCTACACACCAAAGTGATTTTATTGTGTCTGTGTATGGTAAAGCATTTTGGCATTTAAAAATATTGGGATTTAAGGAGAATTGTTAGCATGTGTTTAATCACCTGTGTGTAATATTTTCCATGTGTGATTTTCCAAGGTGGTTGTTTCTTTATCGAGTCTGAATAATACAATATGCATTTGCAGAGTGTATTTTGAACAAGAGGCTAGAAAACTTCAAATGTTGCACTTGTTACAAAACTGATTGGAAGCCGTGCTACATTCACTACTTGGAGGAAACACTTTCATGCCATTTACAGTAAAGGGGACAAATGGACATACTTAAAAATAGTGCTGTAACTTGTTTTCCTGGATAATTTGTGAGCAGACTGAAGTAAATATTTGACAAATTAGAAACTAATGAAGTAGTACATGAACTAAGTGGATTGATATAAAGGAAATTAAATATTATTTGATGCTTTAATGGCATTTGACTGAAATATTCCCATTTTATGGATGCTGATACATTTTCTTTGATACCATTCCATGAATCCAGTTTTTTTCCTCTGTTCTCCTGTGATGATGGAGATGTCAAGGCACAGCCACATAAGTTACTAGCTTGCTGAAGGTAAGTTTATGGTAAAATAGAGTTTAATTTTCATTTCTTTAGTCTTTTGTGTTCCTGATGCTGTATATTACTGCTCCTGCTTCTGCTGTTGCTGAAGTTTGGAGGAATGCTCTCATCTTCACTGGAAACAGATATGGCCACCAGACATTTTGTGAACTTTGCTCTTTATACAAAATAATGAATAAGGTGGGTGCCTTCACTGCACAGTAAATTTTCTGAGAAACACAATCTGATTTGATCCTATCGGGCAAAAAAATACTTTATGCACATCATATAAATCATGAGATATTTTACTTGTAGCTGGTAGTTCAGTTCCTGTGGAAATGCTGTAGAAATTCAGCCTTCTACAGAACTTCCACATATTTTATTGTTAATACAATCATGTATGCCAAATATTTTTGATATCAGGTGATAAATGCAGTGTTCCTACATTCATCTTGCAGGACCAGACCAATGTTGAACAGTCAGAGGTCTTTAAAGCCTTTCAGTGACGGTGCTGCTTGGAGCAGAGCTGTGAAATTCAGACTGTGGAATGGAGTACTTGAGAACTAGCCTCTCTAATGCAGTCATCTTTGTTATTGAAATATTCAAGATAACCCTTTCTGGTCAAATCTAGCACTTTCTACTTGTTTCTACATGATGAATAATTAGCTGGCCTCAGGCTGCCTGATTTACCTGGACAAAAGAATGATCTTCACACAAGATTGAGTCTAACTTTTCTGTCCCTCTTTTGTTTTTGCTGTTGGTTTTGTTTGTTTTTTTTTAAACATGCATACACCTTTCTAAATTAAGTTCTGATTTTTAAATAGCCACAAAAAGAGAATATTTAGGTAAAAATTGAAAAGTAAAGGTATTCATTCAGTTAAGAGCAAGGGAAATGAGAAAGAATTAGACTCTAATGAATTATTTTCATTCAAAATAACCTGTGTTCTTGTTCATGATTTACCATTCCCATATGCATATCTATGTTTCAATAGTTATTATTCTGCACATTACGTGCAGTGCTCTGAGTTGTAATGAGAAATTAATGTTCTTAATTTGCAGAAAGGAGGTTTATAATAACATTTTTTTTGTGATGATGTTTTTAGTAAGGAGATCATCATCCCATTCAAATCTCTCTGTTCCTGGGTATTTCACTCACTCTATACATTTCTCTATTAGACTTGCACCACAAGGAATAGCAGTGGTTTTGATTTTCTATATTTTTTTTTTAATATAGTTATTGAAAAATCCCTGTGAAGCTGTGTGTGTCAAAAGTTCATCACTTCCCTTAGTGCTAAATATCTTCTACATATAGAAAAGTGTCTTTCTTCAAATATGGTGCCCATTTCCTAGATTTGTCATTACCTTCTAAAACCCAAGGTGGCCACAATGTGTTCCTTTTGCACTCAGCTGCAGTTCTGTAGTCCATTGTTTCTTATTGTCCAAGACAATATAAATATTAGATCTTTTAAAATTATTATTCAATGACGGTCAAGATTTCCTCCTCACCTAATGAAAGCACTGAAAGAGAGATTTATTTTACTAATTCCCATGAGAGGGACAACCTAGAAATATAAAGAAAACACAATTAGTGTAATGCAAAGGTGGAACACCTCACCCAAGGTGCTGAGAATGTGAGGTGGGCTGTGTGCAGAAGAAACAACTTTTCTTCACATGAATGTGCACATGCATGTGGAAACCTGTTCAGTGTATCAGTGTTGGTACATTCAGAATGCAATAAATTGAAGAGGGACCAAATATTCAGCATTGAGTTTTCTAGCTGCATGGATAAATGGAATATTAAAGGAAGATTATGCATCAATACTCAAATTTAAAAAAAAAAAAAAAAAAAAGAAAATGTTCTGCTATTGTTTGTGAATAGAAGAGATAGATTTTTAGGTAGTTTCACCTATTTTGAGGCAATGAATGCTGAGAAAGACTATCTTGTTTTGGACTGGACAATTTTGATTTAGCGTCTGACAAAGTAGCTAACTTAAGCTGCCTCTCATGCTGAATTACGTTGAACAATTGGATGCAGAAGAGGTCTTTAGAGTGGCATAAAGTACATTACTTCCTGTGTTTTTCCGTGTTGATACCAGATGGGAACAGAAAAGAAAATTTCGCATACTCTTAGAACGGTCAGATTTTATATTGTTTCCATCAAACCAAGAGAAGAACCTGTGATCTGCATTGCACACTGTCACAGAACTAAGACTAGTATGAGACAGTTAAGGTGCTTCAAGGAAAGTATCTGATTCTTAAGTGTCATCGTGGAAAAATGACATCACAGAAGCATCACAATTATTTATCCTCCTTATACTCAGTAATAATTTAATAGGAAGTCTAAGGATGGATAATTTTTTCAATGGGATGTTTTTATTTGCATTTATTACTTTGCCTAGAAAAAGTAATGAGGCTCAGCTACTAATTTCAGGACAGAGTATTGCACTTAACTTTTCAACACATCCAAGAGGATGTCCCAAGAGGCAAAGAAAAAACTACTTTCAAAAATGCAACAGTGTATACAGTTTCTATTAGATATGGTTTCTTATCACACTTGTGCCTTTAAATATCTCCACACATCCCTATAGCACTACAAAGACTGGCTCCGTTAATGAATTCAAGGAAAGACACATTTAATACTTTAAAAAGAATCTTAGATTTAAAAAATGCAGATAATCAATGAAGTGATGCTGTTTTACTGCAGATGAAGAAGCAGCCCTTGAGGTGTTGCCTGATGTCCCAAACTGCTTTTCATGTTCAAAGAGCAAGTCCATTAAAAACAGCCATGTTTTGGTAAACAGAACCTTCCCTGAAAACTCAGACCTTCTTTTTTCTGTCATGTTGAGATCAATATAAACAGATCATTACTGAAATGATACAATTGTTTATTGAAAAAAGTTTGAAGGTCAAATTTCATATGAAAATGTTGAAATGTCACCTTTTCTTCTTGTTGCTGTTGTAATTGGGTAGAACACTTCTACATATATTAGGTTTTAGCAGAACCTATTGGTAGAAATTGGCATCCTCTTAAGCAGCCTTGACCTTATGATAGGAATAGTAGAAACATATTTTTGAGGTACTATGAACTGGTGAAACAATTGAAGGAAAAGAAAGAAGTGGAGCAAAGCCAATTTATGTCACAGAATGATGAAGACCACTCAAAAAAAAAAAAAAAAAAGGAAAAGAAATATACAGTTAATCTTTCTTTTCTATGCTCCTTTTGTGAAAGATTGCAGATTTTTTTCTTTTTTTCTCCTCCTCCCACTCCTCTCCCAAAGATACATGTGGGACATTGTCAAGAACAAATTCTTCTGAGCTAAAGTGCTGTTTTGAAGGCTGGTTAGTGTTGTTCACTGGTACGGTTTGATTACTCATTATACACAGTAAGAAAAAGCTCGATGGACACAGAAGCAATGATCCATGAGCATATCCTTGTTTCCTCTGTCCCATCTCTTAGCAGAAACATGGTATTTTTTAACTGCTAGAGTTTTGTTTCATCTTTAAATACTTGTGATGCTGCCTGAAACGCAGCTGAAATATATGAAAGGGTGAGACCAGCAGCTGACAGAAAATTAATGCTCTAGTCCTGAGAGACTCCAAGTTCAGTGAAAGAGCAATATCTCAATATTCTAAGAAATTCAGAGGTAAATTGTGAAGGAATTTTTTGTCCTGTAAAAGACAAAGGGAAAACTCATTGATTTGAGCCAGTGTTTCTCTTGCTGCTGGATAATGAATGTAATCCTTGCAAAGAAGACAGTCAGGGTGATTGTGATGGAATTTTATTTTTTTTTAATTGCTTGTCAACTCTTACACATAATTGTTGTAAATCTGATTTTTTTTCCCCCCATGGGGGTATTTTCTTTGGAAAAAAATACGGATTCAACAAAATTGATTGAATTTGTGATAACTTACCTAATCTGTCAAATAAATTAATTTTGCCTGGATAATGTCAAATTGCTTCATTTTTGACTGTATCTTGCAGGTATGTAGTACAATATGTAATACATCTATTCATTGCCAGAGTGATTGAAAGGTGTTTCAAGTAACTGAGTCAAAGTATTATGGCTTGTTTTGGTTTTTTTTGGAAAATCCTGGAAGCTTGACTTCTTGTCTGGATTCAGAAATAAATGGAAAGTTTCAGAATTTATCACAAATCAGTGAATTTTCTTGTTAAATGTAGTCTTTGTATTGCCTCCACCTGTCAGGAAAAGGATCTGGCTGCCAAGTGTGTGATAGCAGCCACTGGAAGAAGAATGTGGAATGTGTGGATAAGAAGACTTCCCTGCCTGACTGGGTATAAAAACAGGACAGCAGAGGCTGTATAATGCTGCCCAAACAGAAGAGCTTACAGCAGTAGCATCATAGCTCAGTCAACCCAATAAATGTGCAGGACTCAACTTTGCATTATGTGAATTTTTCAGCTTGTGTTTCCATCAGCTAAATTCAGGTTACTAAGGGAGGGAGCACAGATGAAAATGGACATTGAGAAGGGTTAAAGACCATCTGTTACTATAGCAGAAGAATAAAATAAAGCTTTTGAAACTGAAAACAAGTTGGAAAGTCAGAAATAAAAGTACTTTTTTACGTATAACACACATAATTAGTACATGAAATTAAAGGCCATGGATCAGTCATAGTCAAAAAGGATTATTTGTGTAGTTGAGTCAAAATCTTAGGAGGATGAAAACCATGTTTTAAACCACTATTTCAGACAAGCCAATGCTAAGCTTACCAGGAGTATAAAACAGATTCCAGGTATTTAGGGCACAATAGGTACTAATACAAGGAAACCTGGTGTCCAGCTTTGTTCCAAGGTCCTGCTTGGCACAGCAGGGCATTTTGCTGGATGTTTCTCTAAGAAGGATAGATTTTAGGCTGAAGTCCAGTCTCTGATGGGAAAAGAAACTAGTTATAAGAGGCACCATTTCCTTAGGACTGAGAAACTACAATTTTAAAATCAAATCTAAAATGAGAACTATTGCTCAGGAAAGATGTAGCTGACAATGTACTTTGGTGCCAAGGTATTCTATAGTAAAAAAAGTAGTAAAAAAATGCTATTCTAATAACAAAAAAAAGAGAACATTTTCATAAAGAATATTTGGGGGAATAAAGAAACACAGCAATGTTTCACCAACCAGCTAATTCCAATATCTAACATTTTCCTTATGTGTTTGTATTATCTCCTACATTCTGATCTATACACAACTTTAAAAAACCTTTTTACCATAATGCCAATGCTTTATTATGTAGGAAAATATCTAATTGTGAAGTATAAAAGAGGAGAAAACCATGTTTTCCCCTTCAGTATCTACAACAGTGTTTTACATATGTGGCATGGGAATAATTGACAAAGGAATCTTATTTTCAAAAGAGGTATATTTTTTCCACATCTTCGAAGCCAATATTAGTCACAAATTACTCATGTGACTGATAATGTAACTTGAAAAATAAACAGTTTCCTCCCTCCTGTTGTGTGCTTACCTCATTCAGACACCAGGCTATTTGGCTTAGCATTACTAGATACCATATTTGATGCAAGTTTCTCAAGAGGTGAAGCTTTTTTAGTGGCTGCAAGCTAAATGCTAAGGTGGAAGCTTTCTCAGAAACCATGTAGTTAGTGATTTTGTCTGTGTGATTTACCACGTTTTCAGCCTTAATAAGAAATTATGGGGATGTTACACCTGATGCCTCCTAAAAGGCAATTTCATGGCTTTGAGGATGTCTTTGGGGTAGATCAGGACTGAGAGGCAACTGATAATTAGAAAACTACGGTTTAACACTAGTTCCAGAATCTTCTGTTGATGTTAACTTTTGGGCTGAGTTTCCTTGAGGAAGAAAATATTCTCTTCTGAAGTGTAAAAGTCTTAGCTGATGTGCAGCAGTTTTGATAATTCAGAGGCAAAATGGCCAACTCCCCTCAGTTTATATGCTGAGCATAATGTTCTATGCTATGGAAAATCCCTTTGGCCAGTTGGGGTCAGCTGTCTTGGCCCTGCTCCCTCCTGGCCTTTTGTGCACCTGCTCGCTGACAGAGCCTGGGAAGCTGAAAAGACCTTGAACTGCACAGGCACTTCTGAGCAACAACTAAAACATCAGTGTGTTATCTTTATCATTCTCATGCTAAATCCAAAACACAGCACTATACCAACTTGCTAGGAAGAAAGTTAACTAAGTCAACTGAAACCAGGACAACCTCTTATGGCAGATAGTCATAGAAGTAACCAGCCTGTTCAGTCTGCTTTCCCTTCAATGCTGATTTTAACTTCACAGCAAATACAAGCTCTCTTATTCAGTTCCCAAATCTGTTTATCCCAATGGTGACATCTTAGTTGGGCTTAGGGATCTTCAGAATGGAAATACCCATCTCCTTCATAAGTAAACTAGCCCTGGGGCAGACTGATGGCTGTAGGGATCTAGATTGCTACATCCCTGCTAGAAGGAATATTGAAAATATCTGCTGCTTTGTGCTTCACTGCAAAGTTGCAGTAAACACTGCAGTAAACCTCCTGGAGGTGTTAGCGTGTATCAGTGATTTAATAGTAAGAAGACTTGATAGTAAGTACATGTTATGAGAAAATTGTATTGATAGTGACAGCAGTTGTTTAGGAAAAGAGGAGAAAAGCTAGGAGACCTGAGAAATAAGGGACGTGGACACGTTTACCTATGTACACATGCACAAGATCTCTTTTTGCTTTTAATTTATAAAACTCCTTTATATATATATACATATTATAAAACAACCTAGCTATCTCCAAATTAGCTGAAATATATTCTAAAATATTTGAAAACACAAACAATTTAGAGGGCCTCAGTGTATGGAGATAGAGTAGACAAGATGTGTACTGAAGTACAAAAAATTTGGTATGGTGGGAAAAAGGTACAAGGCAAAAAGGGAGTTTGGAAACTTTGCTGAAATAATGCAGACTTTCTTGGTAGAGGCCATCTTGGAAGAAGAGTACTTATTACTGCTGATGTGTTTTCTTCAGACTGTCTCTCATCAAGGCAAATCCTTAGCTGTCTGTCTCCAAAACAGCCATAACGATTTTTAAAATACTTGTCTGTACAACAAGGTTTTCAAAAAGCAACATCAGGAAGCAGTCATAGACCTAAAACTAAATCTTGCTTTTTAGTTAATGTTCAGTATGGGCAAAAAATGTGTGGACTGCATTTATCTTCTATTTCTAAAAATCTGAAACACAGCTTTGAAAGTCTGCATCTGTTAGAAAATTATTTGATTGATCTGTGAAAATAACCTTGTATTGTGAAGTTGTAATGTACTTGGCAATAACACTGTTAGTTAGCCCAGGAAATGTCAGGATGCATTTTAGGGATACATACCTCCCTCTGTCTTCCCTTTCTTCTAGAAGAAGAAATTTTTATGGCCAAAAATGCCCTAATTCAAAAATGCCTTTATTCAACTGAAAATTAACATTAATATGCTGCCATTTTTAGTAGATAAGCTGCTATTTTGTGCTCTCAGAGCATTTTTTTTCCTCAAACTAGTGATATTTCTTATCTCTGGTTTGTGTCACAGTGCAAGAAATGTCTGGAGCTGGACAGCTTCTGCATAGAAATTAGACTTATCTAGTGTATCATTCCGTCCTCTTCTTGCCACTCCTGCTTGAACTCCTGTCTTCTTTGATGAAAAAAACCCAAAACCTTAGAGATTATGTAGGCATAAAGCTGTTAACTGTAAATCCATAAATCCATATAACTATTTTTCTTATTTATTTACTTTTTTTTTTGCTTCCATCTGAGAAACTTTTATATGTGACTAAAACTCAGGGGTTGCCTTCAGCTATATGAATCCCATTAAAATATAGTGCTTTGGCCTTATGGGAGCTGTCAGGTGTTACAATTCTGCTCCATATGTAAGTACACAGATAAATTTCTGATTTCACTCTGTTAAACAAATTTTAAACAGAAAAAAAATACAGTAAAGTCACATAGACCTAATGATAATCCCATGAACATTACAGCTGCAACTCAAATCCCATTAGCATCAGATGACTAATAGAGAAATCTTTCTATGAACTTACATGCTTAACTCTTCATAGCAGTTCTGGCCAGGAGCACACAAATTTTGAATCCAACTTATCTGAGTAATATGTAATATGTCAGACTAGATTCCTTCATTCCACCACTGTACAGCGTGTGTAACATTTTTATTAATTTCTTAATTGGTATAGGAAAAAGTGGAAAGGTTTTAATGGACAAGCATCATGGTGTTCTGTAGAAAGCATTTTGTCTCACTGGAGCACATGCCTTACAAATAAATTAAAATAATACAACTATATCTTTCTATAGTCCTTTTAATTTGGATGGATCCCAAGGTAGTTTGCAAAATGCATACAATGAGTAGAAATTTCTTTCCTGCTGAAGAAATGCAGCAAGCTATTTAGTTATTAAGTGAAAAGAACTCTTCATTTAAGTGTAAAGCCAGAGCATTTAATGTAGATTAATTTTAAAACACTTCAGCTCCTTTCAGACAAAGCATTGATATTGATGGGTATATGTACTGGGTTTGTGTGACCACGTTTTGGTAGTAGGGGGCTACAGGAGTGGCTTCTGTGAGATGCTTCCCCCATGAGCAATAGAGGTAATGTCAGCCAGCTCCAAGGTGGACCCACCACTGACCAGTGCCGAGCCCATCAGCAACGGTGGAAGTGCCTCTGGGATAACATGTTTATGAAGGGGAAAAGGAAAACTGCACAATTGCAGCTGGAGTGAGGAGCGCGAATATGTGAGAAAGACAGCCCTTGCAAGCACCAAGGTCAGTAAACAAGGAGAGGCAGGAAGTGCTCCAGGCATCTGAGCAGAGATTCCCCTGCAGCCTGTGGTGCAGACCATTTGAGGCAGCTATCCCCCTGCAGCCTGTGGAGGTCCATGTTGGAGCAGAGATCCACCTGCAGCCCATGAAGGACCCTGCATTGGAGCAGGTGCATGCCTGAAGGAGTCTGTGACCCCGTGGGAAGGTCACACAGGAACAGTTTGTGAAAAACTGCAGTCTGTGGGAAGGACTCATGCTGGGAAAGTTCATGGAGGACTCTATTTTGTGAGAAGGGCCAAATGATGGAGCAGGGGAAGAGTGTGAGGAGTCCCTTCCCTGAGGAGGAAGGTGTGGCAGAGACAACATGTGATGAACTGACTGCAGCCCCCATTCCCTTTTCCACTGCGGCATTGCAGGGGAGGAGGTAGAGAAAACTGGGAGTGAAGTTGAGCCATGGAAGGAGGGAAGGGTGGGAAAAGGTGTTCTAAGATTTGGTTTTATTTCTCATTGCCCTGTTCTGATTTGATTGGTGATATATTCAATTAATTGCCCTGAGTTGAATCTGGTTTGCCCGTGGCAATAATTGCTAAGTGATCTCTTCCTGTCCTTATCTTGACACACAACAATTTATTTTTTTTTCCCTAGACCAGCTGAAGAGTGATAGAGAGGCTTTGGTGGGCACCTGGTGTCCAGCCAGGGTCAACCTGCCACAGGACACTTGGCTGTTCACCAGCCATGACTGCATGTTTGGGAGCATATGCTTTGCCAGAAGATGTTATAGGAAAGATTAAGGCAGGCCGTGGTCTACACATCTCTTCTGTTGATGCATATTCACTATTTGCTAAAATATTTTTAAAGAACAAAACACAAAATATGTTTAATTTTAGCTCACTTTTTAAAGTGATAGTGGAAAGAGGTCTTAATGAGATGGCATTGTGGAATGAGTTTTCTTCCTCCCACAAACACAAACAAGGGTCAAACTCTGTCAGTAAGAAAAATATTTATGGATTACTATGATATTAGCAGCTCTTTATGAGTTTGTGAGCTGTCTTGTGTCTTGCTTTGATATGAACATTTGACACATTCTGTGTGCTTCAGTCTTACAGTAACTCTCTGAGGTATAAAATGTCATTGCTTTAATAAATGGAGGAAAGAAATGGAAATCTGCTACTTAGCAGGGAAAGAGTTGGTAGCTAGGGAAAGTTGCCATGTTTATTAATAGAGCTGATCTGAATATGGAATTCCTTTCAGGAAAACCTTATGAAGGGTGGAGGGAAAAAAAAAAAAAAAGAGGATAGGAAGACAAAGTCTTTTTCTAATTTTCTGGGGGGAAAATACCATCTTGCTGGTGGGCTGGCATGCTGGTACTCAGCCTTTGAGAAGGGGGATCTGTTCTTGACATGCCTTTAGAAACCTCAATATTGCCTGTATCTTTAAAGTTAAATCTGAAAAGGCATTCAATCTAGTCTCTGTGGAATCTCGGTGTTATTTGGAAAGGCAGACAAGAGCACATATATTAGCAGGGTAGGATAACCAGTCTTTTCCCTGTTGATGCTTTCCACAAATAACATCCACATTGCAAACTAAATGCACTACTTAGGAAATTTCTGCTTTATGGTGTTAATCTGGTATGGATTTGCCAGATGGTTCCCTCCTCACTTTGTACACGTGCACTTGCAGCCCAGAAAGCCAAATGTATCCAGGGCTGCAACCAAAGGAGTGTGGCCAGCAGATCGAGGGAGGTGATTCTGCCTCTCTGCTCTGCTTTTGTGTGGGAATAAAGTGGGAATTTTTCTCTAAGTGGTCTTAGATTGCTTTCATCTGGATTGTTATTTGTAAATCTTCCATATATTCCTAACATGTTGCATACTCTTAGTGAAGGCTCTTTGTATCTGCTTTCCTCAGGAACGTGTCCTTAGTGCAGTTACATACGCTATAAAATTATTATCCAGTATCATGCTTCAAAACACATCTGCTGTTAAAAGTCAGTGAGAAATTAGGAGGTTGAATGTGATTTTGATATATAGTTGTGCCATTAAATCTGTGTTCAGAAGTGTGGTGTTTTTCCCTCTGCAGAGTGGTTTGTCATTGCCTCTGTGGTAGAAAGACATTGATCATGCTAGAGCAACACTCCAATTTTGACAAGGTGCATCCTACAAAGTTTTGCAGCTTTTGCTTAAATCTTTTCCAGTTCAGATTTCTTTGTTGTCGTCAGTGGAGACAAATACACTTGTTACAAGTGTAAGGTGAATTTCCTTGTAGATATGCAAAAAGGGTCAGATAAGAAAGGGCTTCTACTGGGAGCTATATCCAGAATTGTCAAACTGAATAATCAAGTTAAACTGGATGCTTTAGACCTTCCTGCAAGTTCCTACAGCAGTTTTCCCCTTATCAGCTAATCTCTTCCCTTCCTTCTCTCTCTAGAGATACTTGTTTCTGTTTGCTTCCACTCCACACAGATGAGATGCATGCAGTGAAACCAAGACCTGCATTAAGCATGCTTAAACTTGTTTTCCAAGTCTGATAAATGTTCTCTTTCTGATTTTTGATTTTCTGATTGACAGCTTGCCAGAAACTTTCTTCCATGAACACTAGCTTATTGCTAATTATGACAGCTGACAGAAAGAGTTCCTGCCTATGCTTTTATTTTTGTAAACAGTGAACAAAGCTCACCACATCCCAGTAATTAGCATACATTGATGCCCTAGGATGTAACCATGAGAGCTGTACTCATCACTGGAAGTATTGCTCTCTCAAAACCGCAATTCTTTGTAAGTGTCTTTGTTCTGATAAAACTTTTCTAGGGGAGTTTTCTTAAGGAAGGGTGTAATTTTTAGTGAAAACAAACACAACAGCCTCCAGAAGGCCTGCAGTTCAGGTGCCTTGTGCTTACTGGGGATAAGCAAGATGAGGAGACAATTTAGTATGGCTGAAGAGGGATGTTCAGGGACTGTAATGTGGATCTCCCCTGTCCTAGACAGTGGCTTCATCCCTGGTTGAAACAAAGTATTTTGGCACTCACTTTCCAGTTGTACACACATCACTTCTGGATAGATGTGAGACTCAGGCATGGCTCATGGCATGTTAGAGATGACTTGCATTGAGGGCTTCAGGCAAGCTGTGTTACCACAAGAGACTGTGAAGGCAGCTGTAACACACAGATAAGATAGAAATACCAAAAGTAATGTTCCTCCATTGTTTTCTGCCTCTGCCTGTCAGAAACTTCCTACCAAAAATTCTGTCAGCTTTCTGCCAGAAGTTCTTGCCAGAACTTCCTGCTGGACTTTTCCTGCCAGAAAGTCCTGTTATTGTTTAAGGTTATCATATCTCTTCGAACATCTGAATAAGGCTACGTGCCAAGAAACCATGTACAACTTCCTTTGACCAATATAAATGTTGGAGACAAATTATGGAAAATCAGGGGAGAGGAAAGGGAGAAAACTGGGTGCCTCAGCCGAGAATCATTCCTCTACCTCTCCTCACCTTTTTCTCTGCCACAGTGCTGCCTACCTGCCACGGAGACTGAGACTCTGCCAGCCTGGAGAGAACTGAAACCCGCCACATCACATGCATGAGTTTTATCTTGTCCCTCTAGCCTGACCATATTTCTGAGGGCCAGAGAGGTGTGGCTGAATGGGACCCTGCACTATCCTGTGTCATGGCTCAGCATGAGCAGCAAAACCACACATCCTGGCTGCATTCCAGAGAACTAAAGCTGCTAAGACCCCACTGCTGCTAAAGAGAGAACATCGAAAAGCAGCAGAGACAGGAAAAAAAGGCAGAAACTGCTTCTTCCCCCCCACCACACACCAGTTCACCAGAAAAGTAGTTTTTCAGTGGTATATTTCCTCTGCTTCTAAGAGTAATCTTTGCATTTTCTAACCTTTTCTTATTTTTTCCTCTTTCTCTTTGCATGTCTTAGCCATTAATAAAATCAGTTTTTGGTATCAGCAGATAACTTGCATGAGTCTTAATTTTGCTCAAGGGAATATTCGAATCTGAAGTTCTTTCTGCAATATTTAAGCAGATTGTAACAGCAGCAGCCACAGCCCTTTAGAGCTGGGTGCCTTGGAAGGTCAGACCTGCTGTGTTAGGCCCCAATACCCAAGGCCATGTCTGGCACGAAGCAGGAGAGAGACCATTGCATAGCACTGCAAAAAAAGTGGGATACAGCTCTGCTGGAGGAGGAACTCAGGAAGGGAACCAGCTGCATGAGTGTCTCTCCAAGCGTGGGAGGCTTGTCAGGTCTGTATTTGAGGATATTTCTCTCCCTCCCTGAACATTTTCAAGTGGTCTGGGTTTTGTTGCTACAAATTGAATTCTTGTTTTTCAGACAGCCTGAGCAGCTGCTTTCAGCTGAAGAGTATCCTCTTTTTACAGCTCTTTACTTCCTTATTCTCTGCTTTGTTAATAACAGTTCATGTAGGCGATGCTTTGATTGATCTGAGGTTTGATCATGTCAGAGTTCATGTTTCAAGGTATCATATGTCAAAGCACAGGGTGTTGAGGCTAAGTGAATGTGCAGATGCACTCTGTCTGTTCCACTCCATACTCTTAATTTGCTTTCAACAAGTGAAGATAAAGAGTATCCATGGGAAACTTGCATTGGTGAAAACTAGCTGTGAATTGCAAATTTCCTTTTAACAGAAGCTGTTAGTATGTTTGTGGCACTTACAAGAGAAAAAAAAAAGAACATTAAAAAGCTCGTAATGTTTGTTTTCTCCCTGACAAAGCTTATAGTCTAATTCTTCAATTAACAGCTCCAAGAGTAGAAAGATGGTCCTGCAGGTACCCTGAACCAGAATTTGGACAACTGGATCTTGTTCCCAGATGGTGTCACAGATACTTCTTAGAAGATCAAAGAAATCAGGTGGGCAAAATTTTCAAGGTATTTTCAAGCAAGATTAATTTGGAAATGCTAAGGCAGCTGACACCCTGAAGGAGTTGGGTGCCAGTATGTTTTAAAAATAGCACTGGAGGCGTATCTACATTTTCAGATGCCTTTATAAAGATGATCTATAAGATTTAAGTAATTTCACAGCTGTAACGATAACACCTCTTGCTGGATGACGAAACCATCTTGCTATAGGTCTGAGTGTGACAAGCAGGTCAGAGCAGGAGCCTTCCACCTGGAGTATGTGGTAACTTTGAAATGTGAAGCAAGATTTAGTATGAGAGACACACAGAGAAAATGCATGAAAAACCCCATTTCTACACAAGAGAATCATGCATGACTTAGGTACTGCAGTGATGGGATGGGGGCAAGTGGGTTCCTAGAAAATAGATCTGATGATTTAAAATCTGGATTTTATTTAAGTAATCCAATTAGTACTAGAAGTGCATGTGAGAATATATCTAGCATATGATGGGAGAAAAAATGATGAATGGTGTGTTTGCATAACCATAATTCTGCTCAGAAAACTTATGGAGCATAAATTCCCTGTGTAGTTAAAAATCCTGAGATTCAAGACCCCTCAATTGGTCAGAGCTAATAACACCATGGTTGAGGGGTTAATCCCCATATGGGCTATTTACTTAAGAGCTGGACTTGGTGATTCTTGTGGGTCCCTTCCAACGCAGAATGTTCTGTGAAATACAACTAACATTCTCTTCTGTAATTCATACTTAAGGCTGAAATAGTGCTTGAAAACAACATAGCAACTTATGCAATTTTGGTAATTGTTTGAGATAGATAAACAAATATAGTTTTATTACTTTAAAGAAATTACAGACGTTAAATGACAGTATTTATCATACAAATTGTATACCTTCATACTTGTATAAAATACAGTGAACCACACATCTTCTTGAAGGCTCCTTCTGGTGTTTATTCTTGCAAATGCTGATGAGTTCTTTACTTTGCGGTATTCCTTCTTTTGTTATTGTTGTTGTTGTTTAACAGAGCCTGAAAGCAGCACAATTGTATTGAAATTTTTGGCTCCTTTGGAAGCATTTCTGCCATATACATGCAAGAGTTCAGATGTGCCATATGTGTAAACTTTGACCTTTCCAAGCACTAAGCTGGCAGTAGATACATGTTGGGTAACCCTATTGGCATACTGTGAACCTTCATTGTTTAGTTTTATATCATCTCTCACATGTGGCTTACCCTTCATATGGTATATGAGAATTTTGAGGTAAGAATTAGAAGAAGATAGCCATTAGAAATTAGCCATTAGTTTTTTTGAGAAAACTTCCTTAAGATTGCAGAATTAAAAAAAAAACCCTTGTAACCCTTAATTCACCATCAAGATGAGCAGATGCAAATGTGGATATAGGTAAGCTGATGAAAATCATAGGATTTTGACTTAGTATGGATAACTGAACATCACAGAAACACCTATATTTGCAGCTGATCATCTTATTTTCATTTTAAAAAATCATTCTCTGTAGGCTCTGTAGACTCTACTGAACTTTCACTAAGAATATAAGGATGAATGCTTTTTAAAAATGGGAAATACACTCTTTTGAACCAGAATACTGAGACTAATGAGAATACTGAGAATTACAATGTCCGGTTTCCAAGTATCTCAGACAGAACCTACTCTATTTTACCATTTTTTTTAATTGATTATTTGCTCTAAAAAAACTTACCTGATTGGGAAACAAAAGATTATAAAACAATGACCCAGGAACTAGGCAGAGCAAAGACAACAGCTGGTAAGAAACAGCTGCTAAGAAACACCTTAAACACAAACCTGTTGGTCAATACCAGAACAGAGATATTGAAACTGAGGGGTTTCAATTTTTTTCTCTACCAGCCTAAACCATCATAAGTCTCCAGTCATGAAGCTGATGTTAAAGCAATTCATAGCATGCCAGGAAACCTAACTCAAATCCACATTTAATCCACTTGCCTATATTTGTGCTGACTTTTATGGAATTCTGAGACATACCAAATTTAGAAGCATGTCAAAAATGACCTCCAGAAGCTGGTATTTAGTGATAAAATACTTGCTTGTTTTTTCAGTTTTGCCACCCAGATTTTACATTTATCTAGAACAGTAGAAAAAATGTCTCCTGGTAATTTTTTTCTCAGTCTTATGTCTTTCAAATGATATTTTATGGTGAATTATATATATTATGTCTGTAATGACATTGATTCATTTTTGTATTCTGCTTCTATGCCAAAAAGCTTTTAATTTTTATCCTTTATGATAATTTGTATCTCCTGACAAGTATTTCTTACTCAAACATTTATTTATACATTGATGTCGGATTTTTTTGCTAAAGCTTGGTACTGTTGGCTACAACCTTCCCTGTCTATCCCTTTTTCCTGTCTTGGGAACTGTTTCATCCATCTACACCATCAATGTTCTTGGGATGCTGGTCTGATGGAGGCAAAAGGGAAGGGAACGTTTCTCTTCACCTTTTTCATGCTTTTTAGTTATAAATTTCCTACTCTTCACAAGGACAAATGTAAAACCTCACCAGAGCCAAAATGAGGCCTCAGGGAGTGGAATATGGGAGAGCAATATGATTAGCATAAATTTACTTCAAAGTCCTGGACTGAAAAAAGCAACCCACAGACTTGTGAGAACATTTGTAAATGTAATTCAGGTTCCAAACTTTTTGTTCAGGATTTGAGAAATTTGGTGCTTTTTTTTTTTTTTTTTCCTCAATAAAATATGGAATCTAGTTGAATTTATGTTCTCTCAAGGTTAATTGAATTTTAATCTCTGTTCTACAGGGTAGTTAATCTTAGGTTGCTGTAATTCAGTATTGTAACTTGCTTATTCTGATTTATGTGGGATTTGACAGTGGGTAATGAATGCTAATGTGAACATGCAAACATAACCACTTGTAGCTGAAGTTATTTTCAAGAGTAGACTACCGCAGTATATATTTGGGTGTTTGTCTGCTTGCTGTGATTTACATGCTTATTGCTTGCTTTTGTTAGTATAACTCTGAAAGTAAATTATTTGGAAGCTACTTTTTTTTTCTGGAAAAAAATTCTAAATACATAATTGTGCTACCTCCCTACTCAAAAATGGTAATAATTGTGCAATCAAAATGGTAATGTAAGTCAATGCCACACTGAAGACCAAGATGTTTCGTGGCTGAAATTTGTACCACGGTGCAGTAAATTAGCCACTGCTCAACTCTGCCCCCGCCTGGCCCCACAGTTGGGGTCTTTAACTCGACTCAGCTTGCTTGGGTGACTTTTTGCTATTGTCACACTCATGATTATTGGGTGGATACTCTTTTAGAGTAGAATTTAAAATTCTATTAAAGATGAGATGGGAAAAAATCAAGCTGACTTGTCGTTGGCTGCATGTAGGGCTAAAAATCAGAGGAACATGCCATCACAGTGCTATCAGTTTTCAGAAAGAAACCTGTAATTTAAGGTTATACAAACACACTTACCAGTTGATTTTCTTATCATTTGCCCAAGAGTGGACTTTTGGGAAGGGCTAAATCTGGCAAGGAAGCTTTAAAATAATTCTCCTATATTTAACAAGCCATTAAAGTAAGAGACAGGTATGATGGGTTCATCATAATTTGCTTGAGTTCAGACCAGGGCATATTCACAAAGGCTATCTTCAGTCTGCTTGGGCTCTCTGGCTCAGGTTTCCTCAAGAAGCAACAGAGGCAGAGCCACTCTCACCATCTGTGGGATGGACATATATCCCTGCTTTGCCTACATGAGCAATATAAAGAGACACAGCTCACAAGGCTAGCATTAGCCTTGGCTGGCTTGTGTATACAGGCTCCCTGCTGCTCATGCCTAAAGAAGAAAGTGATTATGTGCAAGCTCTCAGAGCCAGAATCACTGGAGGACTTCTCATGTCTTGTGTAGTTATGCAGGTTGCCTAGGCAATTTTCAGTTATTATATATGTAAGAACAGCTGACACTTTGATGAAATAAAATGTTTCATTTTAAATTATGTGGTTCCTTTTATTAATACTGAGAAATCATGGGTGAGAAAACATCCATTTATCAAGGTCTGAGTAAAAATACAATCTCAGGAAAAAAATGAGAAGGGAAAAATCTGAGCATACCTTTCCTAGCCATGTGGTTTAGTAATATGTTTTTGTGGGGTTTGTAATTAGTATCTCTCAAGAGGTGGTCACGACAAGGCAAGAAAGCTTTTCTCTCTTAAGGATTAGGTAGATCCAAGTACCAGATAATTCTGAAAACTTCCAGCTGCCAGGTGGCTAAAATATTGTGGTTTAACTTCTAGGACTAATACATGCTACTGCAGATATGTTAAGAGAGGGACATGATTAAAAAACTTTTAACAGAAGTGCTAATGATTTATTGATCCCTCTCATAGTAGCAGTGATGATATCAATGTTACCGTGACTGGATTGCTGAAGTACATGATTCTTAATGATAGAGTACAATGCAAGCTGGGAAATTTGACTTTCATATTAGAATTTTTTTTATCAAAATTAAATATACATACATGCTCTAATTTTTGCTGGGAGGGAAAAATAGATTTTTCAATATAACAATTGTCTCCTGTGAAGATAGGCTGAGAGAATTAGGGTTGTTCAGCTTGAAGAAGAGAAGGCTTGGGAGAGACCTTAGAAGGGGGCGTGCAGGAGAGCTGGAGAGGGACTTTTGACAAGGGCATGTAGTGATAGGACAAGCAAAAATGGCTTTAAAATTAAAGAGTGCAGGTTTAGATTAGAGATTAGGAAGAAATTCTTCACTGTGAGAGTGGTGAGGTACTGGAACAGGTTGTACAGAGAAATTGTGGATACACCGTCCCTTGAAGTGTTCTAGTCAAGGTTGGATGGGACTTTGAGTAACCTGGTCTAGTGGAATGTGTTCCTGCCAGTGATGGGAGATTGGAACTAGATGGTTCTTGACTTCTTTGGCTTCCAACACAAAGCATTCTACAATTCTATGATTCTATGATATCTGTCTTTTCTGTTGTAATAGATTTTTTTTTCATGTGACAGTGTGGTTAGAAATAAGCTTATACTTTACCTGCAGAAAAAAAATAAAAAGTTAAATTTTCAGATCTATTGTAATTTTATTCATACAGTATTCAAATATGAAGAGACTTTACCTAAGGAAAAAAAATACATACTTTAAACAGAATTTTTCCAAGCTAGTGTACCAAAATGAAATACATATATATAAGCATTTCCTACATACAAGTACACATCATTAACAAAAACAACTGGAAAACAACTGCCTAAGCACCTACTCTGGAGAAAATTCTGGGGTTATAATGAGTCATTCACTGTATTTCACTGAGTGGTGTGAGAAAGTTCAGGGAGTGTTTCTAGGCAGAAGTTCTACAAAATAAAATTATTGAATGAATTTGGTTTCCCCACATTAGAGAAGAAACACTGAGAAATGTGGAGGTGTGAGTTCACTTCAAGAAGAAAATAAAAAAATTGTGCATCAGTTTTGTAACTGTATGGGGAATTTACAAGCTGCCATGGGATGTCTGGGGAGGACTTGGTACAATTTTGAGACTAGTTATCTTCATACTGAATTCTGGGAGTATCCTTAGCTCTTAAAAATGGCTGTACATTAGGATTGTATAGAATTCAATAAGGAAATTACCTAAAGAATTTTGGTTTAGAAAATACAAATTAAAATTTAATGTAATTATTTTTGACAGGAAATAGATTAAGCAGTGCGAGATTTGAATAAGTAGTGAATTTGCAATGTTTGGCAGTGATGCTCTCTGCTCTATTCAGTACCTGTTCTTGACACACAAAGGAAATTTCATTGTTGTAAAATTTATTTAGAAGTTAGCTGTGAAAATCTTCTCTCAACTGCCATTTGAGGGACTCATTTGGAAGTATGTTTATTGTTCATTCAAACCTTTTGACTTAAAAGAACAGTACTTGTTACTTGCAAGTCAGTCTGATTCTGATCTCACATAAAGTGCTGTAAATATGTATTTTAGTTGTACACTAATGTAAGACACATAAAAATCAATCTCCCTTAAAGAGGCCAGCTGGATTGCTTTGTTTATTAGATGATCCTATGAAAGTACTCCTATCAAAAGACAGAGGCAAATAAAAGGAAAGTAAAGCTCTCTAGGGAAAGAAGTTTATCTGTTCTTTCCAAGGAATTTCAAGGAAAAAACTGCATAGCTGATGCTGAAATAAAAGATTCAATGTTCTCCAAACACAGTTTCATGGGCAAATTCTCATGAAGGACCAGGGTAGAACATCTCATAATAGAAAAAATGAGCATCCCAACTCATTTTAACCCATAATATAGCCACTTAATTTAAACCCATAATATATAAGTGCATATTTGGCAGAACCATTGTCTTCATAAACCTGAAACTTCTGTTTCTCAATCAGCAAATTTCTTTGTTAGTTAATAATCTTTCTTTTATTTGTTAATTCAAGGAGTAGTTGTTGTTAATTTTGTTATTATGTGGAAAAGGAATGTCATAAGTCAAACATCCCTTATTATTTTTGTTATGATTTATTAAGTTTATGGGAGTTTGCCTTGCATAAAAAATACTGAATCTGACTTGCGATTTTTCCTATCTTACTAAAATTCTTTCTGGATTAATTCAAGAAAGCCCACAAAATAAACTACATAATGAATGGACTAATGGACTAATAAGGAATGGACTTTTGAAAATGAAGATCTACAGCGATTTGTTTCTCTTAGTGCTAAGATAGCCTTAATATAGCTTTGCTTAATGCACTTTGAAAATGGATTATGTCATACCATATTGATGTCACTTTAATTTTGAACAAAACAGACTACTTGGAAATTTAATTCAGTTTAATTAATGTATTCAAACTTGTAGGTGATTTATTGGATTAAAATTAAATTCCCTGAGTAATAGTATGTAGTCCAGTTCTCTTTGAAAGCTCACTGTGGAAAGTCAGCAATAGTTTCTGTAGAAATTACTATGTATAATGCATATTCATATAAGCTCTTAGATGACTTTGAAAATGCCTTGTTATCTCTGTCACATATTGTGGTATTTGTAAACTGCAGTTTGTCAGCTTTTATCCTTTTCCCTACTATGAATAAAATTAGCCGTGACAGAAATGTGAATTATAAACTTTATTGCCGATGTAATATGTTAATATGAAACATACAAATGCATCTTCCGTAGTCCTTGAGCCCCTGTGTGGATGCAATGACTTGTAGGAAAATCAACATGTATCTGTTTCTAGAGTCTGTTGGTCTTCTATTCTTTTTTTTACAGTTACCTTCATTGTTAGTTCCTGTAGACACATTTTTTCTGCTGTTTATCACTTTATATTGAGCTAAGCAGAATGACATGCACTCAGAACTCCATCTTTATTTTGTCCTCTTTACTGTGCCAGCTCCAGATCTTTTCATAGGCCTCATAACTCCAAAATGCCCTTGGCATAAACTAAGTTCAGTGTGGTGCCATTAACGTCCAGCCTGAGTTATTTATATGTGCATTGGCACTGATGTAAAGAGAACAGGTTTTCACTGAAACAGCTCTGCTAGGACTGTAATTCATGAGTTTATCTTTGTTTGTATTTTCAAATTACTTATAAAATTCCGTGCTTGAACATGAGCTTATCCCAAATATTATCAGCTTTGTTTCCTCAGTGATCCTCAGAAGTATTATTTTAAGTCCCCAGAAATCTTCACTATTTTCGGATCATTTTAGCATCTCTCTACAACCTGGCACTCAGCTCTCCCTGCTGCTCTGGACAGAGTCCTCAGCTGACCTGGTCAGAAAGGTTTTCTTTGGGCTTTCACTCACCACTTCAAGGTGAAAGTAGGATCTAGAGGAAACAGGCCTTATGATTGCTCTCTATCACATTTCCCATCTTGTAGACTGGGAACAGAATGGCTAGGTGATATTCCCTCAGCACTCCAAACTGAGTTAAAAACCATTAATGGTTTATTAAATTTTAATGATTTTTTGATAGATTTTTCAGAATCATTGGGATTCTTTTATTATGAGACAAGAAATACTGCAGTGTAGTCATACTGGCAACATTTTCCTCATTCAGGCCCAGACACTCTCTGTTTGACATCCCACACGGCTGGCCACATGAGAAGCCCAAGGCAAGGTATTTATGGTTCTAGGTATATAGATTGCTTCATTCTAGACACTGTTGGTGAAAAGACCAATATCACAGGAAACAGTCTGAAGAGCAAGAAAGGGATGTGCCAGGTCTGTGAAAGTAATTGAAAGACACCAGCACCATCAGGTATCTTCCAATAAACCATATTTCCATATTGTGCTGATTTAAAGGTACGCTGGCAAGAGAAATGAACACAGTTCAAAAGAGATTACAAGCCAGAGTTACAATACACTAAAAAGATTGCAATAAATACAATGGTACAGAGAAAATCTGTTTTTAACCCACAAAAAATAGATGTATAACCCAGCAGTGTGGAGGACGAGCAGAATGGTTCTCATTAACCCCTGTGCTGAGCGCCATGTGGCCAACCTGAGTGCAAAGTAAAAGGGAAAGAAACCTGTCGGTGAGGATGATGGTCCCAGTCTTACCAAGAGTAGCAGTCCTGTTGAGGTTCTGGTCCTCCTCTGGGTCCAACGAGTGGTGCCAGAAGTCCCAAAACCCAAAGATTATATCTGCTCAGGTTCAGGGGGAAATGCCCAGTACCTCCCCCAGGGCGAGGAGTTTCACAATGGGTGATTTAACTCTGAGTCATGGGATATTTTTGAAATCTTTGGTGGTCTAGGTCATTGCAACTGCCTATTGTGCCAGTCCCTAATGGTCCATTAGCAGACATGAACCCTCAGGCTAGGTGTGTAGGTGCTGATGCCTTCCCAGAGGGGAGTTATCACAGCTGAGTCATTGGTGTGAAGACAGAAACATCCCCCTGTCTCACAGAGTTCTTTAACACTCAGCCTGTCGCCTGAGGTGTCAGGTGTGACCTGGGCAGCTGCTGCAAAAGATCCATTATTAACAGTTCATTAGAAATGACACAGAGGTTGTAGAATACACAGTTTTGGTTATACCCCCTGTCGTGGGTTTCTCTGATTAGGAGTTTTTTTTTTTCCTCCTAAGAGGAAGATTGGCTTCTGTTGCAGGCTCTGGAAGTTTCCCTCCATCCTATAGAGCAGAG
>JAWWTY010000077.1:111321788-111356351 GCA_035222235.1 Margarornis squamiger | reverse complement strand
GAGGGGGAAGGGGGGTGAAAAGGCCCTGAAGGAGTTTTGCTGGACACCAGGCGTTTATCCAGGGTCAAACCACGACACCCCCACAGTGATAAACTGGTCCTGGCTCCTGTAACTAGGACACATATAAATCTTTGAAATCACACAAAGTAAAGTGCAATTCATTAGCCCTTCTTTTTCAAAAATTGGGTCCATTTACCATTTCTATGGCAAAAGCAAGTCAGAAAATTGTTAGTTTTAAGAAAAAAGATTGGCATGCGCTTTTCTAGGATTAAAAAACTCATGCAACAATTAGCAGAGAATGGCTTCTGGAAAGCTATCAGGGTTTTATTTTGAGAAAAGAGATTTGTTTTGACCCAGAGTCTGAAGCACGAGGCTGAGGGAACTGTTAGATCCAGTTTCTAACTCTAGTAGTCAGCTCTACTGTGCAATCTTGTGTTCACCAAATCCATGTTCACTGACTGATTTCAAGGGGAGTTTCTCTGTACAAAAGAAACCCTCTCAATTCATCTGTTCCTCAGTTTCTCCATCTGCAGAGCTGGAATGAAAACTCTTTGAGATTTTGGCTCTTGTTTTAAAATATCTGAATGCTCTGAAATTGGCAAGCTTTCCTTCCTTCTTTGCTATGAATTTTCCAAATGTAGGAGGTAAACTAATTCAGCAAATTAAACAACTACACTTTGGGAAAATTTTGAAAAAATCTTTGCTTCACAAAAGAACCAGGGTGTCTGCATGTTTGCTGTTCAGCCATCTGTCATGTCTCTTGGCTATCAAATTCTCAAAGATCTGGATGATGTTCAGTTCATTCGTTGATTTTTTATGTCTCTCCATATTGTATTATGACTATGGTAGGGTTTGGATGTGTGGGCTTCTTGTAAAAATTTACTTTTGATAGCTTTTAACAGCATTGTTGCATTAATTCAATTTAATTCAAATTAATTCAATTTCTACCTTATTTTGCCATAATTTATATGCTTCAATTTAATTTTTATCAACAGCCTTCCAAGCAAGATGAATTTGCAAGCACATATTTGTGCTTTTCTTTTTCATCTTTCCTAGCCTTTCTCCTGCTGTATAAAGTTTCTGAAGTTTTTTAAATGATTTATGCATTGTAGCTTACTTTCTGTGCTGAAATTTTAAGTTTCTGTAATAGTAAAATGGCAGTTTCCTCGGAATGTGCTTTAAAACCTGACTGAATGACATATGAAAGAGTTATCTTTCAAAACTCTTTAAAATCAATGGGAGTTTTCCCATAAGTTTGGATTTCTCGTTGATCACCTTTTCCAAGTACATATTGATTTTTCCAAGTGCACCTGCACTATAAAAATGTAAGTATAGCAGCTGGTTGGTCAGTCCTGACTATTTGCATTTATAGACATTAATGCATTTTTTTTCAGTACAATCTAAAATGCTCTGTCATCAAATACAAAAGTAGGCTTGATCGTACCCACTGTTAAAAATAACTGTAAACCAGAAGTGCAGTGGTGAGGAGGAAGAACAAGATGGTGAAAGACTAAATATTCTACTGACTCTTGCAGATCAAGTTCACCAGTAGAGAGAATGTAGGGTTTGTGGAAGGGCTAGTGGATGAGTGCAGACACCCTGTGCATGCGAAATGGAGCACAGGCACAATAGAGTGATGTAGGAAAATTATAAAAAGATTTGCAAAAGTCAGGAGCTAGGTAAATATACAGTAACATATAAAAAAACTTGATATAGATAATTTGCATTACTGTGACTCAGTCTAAAGATTAATGTCTTTTTATTTTCATCCCCCTGATTTTTTTTTTTTTAGTATTGTTAAGACCTGCCAAATTTCATTAGAGACCTGCAGGTACCGTGTGTATATATTGATGCAGTTTGCAATACAGTGAGGTTTCTTCTTACTCAGTTGTTAAAGCTGTCAGATTGTAGATTATATAGGATTTGTTGAACACTGTGGAACTGTGATAAGAAATAAGAAACTCTTCACTGCTTTTTTTCAAGGAAAACATATCTTGAAAGTCCAAGTGCAAAAACATTTTGCATTTCTCTCCTGGGAGGCCTTTTGGAAAAGTGCATTTCTGCTTAAAGCTCTGTCAAGATCATTATTTGTTTCTGTGGACTTTGAACCAGGCAACTAAGGGACTTTTGGGAGTTCCATTCGATTGTGAAAACCCAACACTGGTCCCATAGCACTGGTTCCAGGGCAGACCAGGTGCTGTTCTGGAGAGGTTGCTACTGAATGTCATCAGGGATTGGGGTCGTCCAGGTTTCATTCACATTGCCTGAAAATGTGCAAGTGGATTAGTGTATTGTCAGTGTTATACAAACCCATTATGAACAATTTGGAGGAAAAATTAGGAAAACAAGTCCTCTGCTCTACGTCTAGTGTTTAGTACGCTCTGTTCTCAATAGTGTTAAAAGCTTGCTGGCGTTCTCAAATGCTGTTCTCCAATGTTGGAACAGAAGCCGAGGGTCTTAAACAATTGACCATGATGTTTTTTTCTCAGATGATGCATGGCCAGCCTGAATTGGGAGCTGTTGAAAAAATTGAGTTAAAAAGCTAAAATATGAGGTCAGCTGTTGACACATTTAGGATGTTGGTCCTAAAGCAGTATGTATTTTTACTTCTGTGTACATTTACATCCATCCTCTGCTCTCTGTGAGATCTAGAGTTACAGTGGTTTGCTAGACTAAGTTGAAACAGCATCTGGTCAATGCTCATTAGGGCTGCATTCTGCATTGAACCTTTGCAATAGCATGACAGTCCACCACACCAAGCCTAAATTGTGATCTCACTGGTAAAGCTAACTTTGGGAAAGGTTTAAAACATACTTTCCAACTCTTTTCAGGAGAAAGTAATTTAAGCAGAGCTACTGCATACCTTTTTTCATTCTCAGGAAAAGGCAGGACAGACCCTTATCTACCACATTAGATTTATAACCTAATTGAGGTTGTGGGTTTTTTCATGTGATTTCATGGACATCTTAAAAAGGTTTGAGCGTTGCAAGGCTGATCCTTCCATCCATTATTCTTAGGTACTTACCTTGCACAGTGAAATCTAAGTCTATGGCAATACACATTATACTGTGTATGGAAAGTACAGTAAGGAAGACCAGCCATGAAAAAACCCTGTGATGCTGGGAATAAATATCTAAACTCTGCCTCCATGGAGTTGTGTCTTCCTTCAGTATACCTTTGGCGAAAGTCCACATCAATTCATTTTAAGGAAAGATGTGAAATGTTTCACCCCTTTTCTACTCAGAATGTAGGATACCCTATCTCATTGCCTGAGGGGCCTGGAAATCTTCCTTGTATGTGCACAAATAGAGATTAGATGCTTAAGTGATTTAGTTAGGGGTAACACAGGTGTTATGAGTCAAGGTGGAAGCTCTCAGGATCATGGCGTGTTTTTTAGTGTCTAAATTATGTGTACATTGATCGTTTTAATCATTCTGTGAATCTTAGAGCTCATTTACTATGCAAAGCTTGTTGAATGACATAAACACTAATAAATTCAAGATACAGGTGTTCTCTTCGTGATTTATCTCTCCTCTAACAAGCTGCCTCGTAAAATTGGTGGGAACTTCTTAATTTTGAGAAGCCAACGCTTCTGTCATATTTGATCCTCATTTGATCACCAGGTTTAAGAGCCATTGGGAAGAAAAGGCATTCAGAGGTACGTGTACATACAGAATAATTTCATCTTTTTTCCAGAGACATACTGGCCTCTCTTGTAACATTACAAATGAATCATGGCACAACATTGAATTTTGCAAAGTTGGGAAAAGTCTTTCAACAGCAGGTGTAAAGCTGAGCATAGGAAGCCTTCATAAATATGGAAGGTGCTTTGTAGAGACATTGCTGACCATTAAATACAACTGTTTTCAGGTACAGTGTTTTTGTCACACCCCCCACCCCCCAAAAAAAACCCAAACAAACCAAAAAACCAAGTTAAGATGTTTCAGCCAAATGCAACTGAATCTTCCAGCTGAGGTACTCAGTGACTAGTTGTGCTAATTATGGCATTTAAGACTGTCTAAGCTCCATGTAGAATAGGATGATTGGCAGCTAATGAAGGGGAGAATACAGTAAGATAAGAGTCCATAGCCTAAGAATAATGGAGGACTGAAATGGGAAATACATGACAGGAATGAAAAATGTAATGTTGCTCTCCTAATACAGACACAAAAGAGCGACTTTTGATCTGGGAGAAATTATTTCAGATGCATTCTGAACTTGGCCTCATATCTCATTTTGAAAATATCTTAATGTAAGAATAGATGTGATAGTAATGAGGAAGGTTCCTGGCAAGGAGAAGATAGTTGCTTGTACGTTAATGAATAGACAAAATTACAGTTAATAACTAAAACCATGAGCCTCTTAAATTTAATAAGAAATCATTATCCCACAAGTTTTCAAGTTTTGGCCTCACTCAAAAAAACGATTGTATTTCTGGTGTGATTATTCTTAGCAATTATAATTTTACATAGATGGCTGCTGTTGAAATAGGTTATTTGTCTGTAACTACTTAACAATTTACATGGAGAAAAGGGAGAACATAATTATCAAGAACTTTTTCAAAACTGTTAACGTGTGACATTGACATTTTTCAACAATTCTGTAGAGAAGTGCATGCAAAAAAGAAATAAAAAAAAAAATGATAATTGTATGTTGAAAGAGATTATTACTCTGTTGCATGAAACTTAGTCAAAGTAATTGCAATGATGGCTCCAGTTGTTATTTACTGTCGTGATTGGTACTTCACATCCCCTAAAGATTACACTAGTCCAAACAGAAATGCCTTGAGGTAGATGAACTGTCCAAGTGTCACACCAGAGAACAATACCTATTCAAGTTTGTCATAATGTAGTCTCGTTGGCTTCAGGGTCCTTTCCTTCCCTAAAATGAGCTGATGGGAGTGCAGCTGAGGCTGGAACTGATCTAAAAACATGCAGTTGTCTGGGCAACATCAACTTGCACATGTCATGGTGGGAATAAATATGGCAGGTCCCTAGAAGCATGTTCCAGATATTTTGGGCTTTTAAGGCATTAATAGGCTTGCTAAAGCTCTATGTACTAGAGTATGCCTCTTACATTTTCACAGAGAATCAAAACTTGGGTTATGGCCTTTTTTTTTTTTTTTTTTTTGGCTTCACAGTTTAATACCATCATGACCAAAACACAGTGTTCATGTTAGGGCATTCTTGATAGGCTGAAGGCAACCACAGCTGGCTGGCTGTCTCGCTTGAGGTAAGAATAAGGAGCAGACGACCAAGGTGACACCTGATCACACAGGAGATTGCTGTGAAGAGGACAAGAGGCTGAGGGGTGGTAGAAGCCCAGAGGCAGCTTTGTGGCTCTATACTGATTCCACAGGTTTTGTCATTGCTGATTCTGCCCTCCTACTTGAAGGCATTCAGGCCTACCCACACACTGTTGGCTACAATTAAATATACATACCAGGCATGACAAATAGACAGGATTTGTCACACAATGTGAGAAACAGGTTTTGTGTACTCTCTGAAATGACTGAATTACTCTAGGCACAATAAGCCATGTAATACTGTAGTCTGATGTAAACAAACAAAAATTCTCTTGCAGAGCAATAAAGAACAGGGCAAATTTTATGTTAGAGAATCTCACAACCTCTGATAAATGGAGTCCTGACATGAAGGGTGTCACAGAGCAGGAAAGAAAAACTGAATTTCTGCTGTGTTTCATAAAAATAGTGATTTTCCAAGTTTTCAGTCTTAGGCCTGCCTCCAAATGCAATTGAGCATCTGCTGAGCAGCTGAGGAGGGTGGAAATTGCAAGATTTTGTCACTTTGAGAAGCCAGGCTGTTAAGAAAAATCGGTGACATCTTTTTAAGTTAATGCCAGCTTGGTGGAATCATGTTAAGAAATCAAATTTAGACTCCATCCTTTCATAAGTCATGATGAATTAAAAAACAAAAAACAAAACAAAACAAAAATAGCAGCCTAGATAGAATTTGTTTCTAAAACTCCAGAGAAACCAACCGGCTAACTATTGCTGTGAGATAAATGAATTGTTAAGTTACAAGCCCAAAAGCTGCTGTCTTTTATTGTCTGAAGTGAACCCAAAACTGAAGCAGAAGCAGAGACAAGCATTTTTTAAAACTGATTCAAAGGTGTCAAGCTCTTGTTTCTGGAATGAGACAGAAAAAAGTATCTTGCCATGTAGCAGAAAAATACAGCCAAGAAAAAGGGTTCTGCCTTTTCAAAATGATCTGCAGCAAGAGGACATGGAGAATAAGAAGCTACTTCATTTCACTTGTTATTTATTCAGTAATAAGAATTAAAAAAAAAATTTGGAAAACTGAACTGAGTGCATTTCATACACAATATTTATTAAAAATGGTTGTGTGTCATTTTCTGTAAGAAAACACTATATAGCATTCACTTAGAAGAACAAACCTCGCACAGCAAATTCTCCCACCAACTTGAAGAGATATAGTTGATATAGTACTCTACTAAGTGCTTCAAAGGAGGAAAGAAAACAATCTTTTCCACAAATGTTTTTCTTTTGGTAAATTAATTCTGCAGTGAGAAATCTTAACATTGCACACCCTCTGTTTCCAGTGATTTAAAGAGGCTCTCTCAGAGGCATACGTATATATGAATTATAATTGCTTTAGGGGTTTCTTTTAATTATTATTTTCCAGGTTTTTTTTTTTTTTTTTGTTTGTTTGTTTGGGTTTTGTTAGTATTTTATGATCATGCATCACAGAATAAGTTGTTTTCATTTGATGGAAGGTGACTCAACTGGAAAAGTCACCCTGAGTAATCCTGGACTTAAGAGGAACAAATTGCTTATGTGTAATGGAGAAAATGGTACCTATCAATATGGCATGTCTTCTAATGTTTCTTGTTGCCCATTAAGTTGGTGAAGTTAATACATTGTTATTGTTTTCTAAAGTGGTAACATGATCTTATTTTTTCTAATTAGATATCCATTCACAAACTCATCTCATCCACAAAATAGGAAGAACAAGATGCTTTTAGACTGTGAGGTATCACAAATGTACTGAAATCAAAACAACAAATCTTCCTCGGGCTTAGGCAAAGTGAAATATTTTATTTTTCACTTATTATTTATCTGCTTTTCAGAAGAGAACAGGCATTTGCATAAGGTTACTAAAGAGACACATAAAAAAAAGATATTGACTGAATTTTAAATGCTATTTTTCTAAAGTGTAAAGTGCTCATAAGGTGAAGAGACGTGACAGAGAAAGCAGGGGAAACAAAACAGAAGGACAAAGAAATCAAATGGTTGCTCTGAATGCTGCAGGTGGAAAAATCAAAACAAAAAACCCCAACAAACCCAACTAAAGTTTTGAAGTAGGCAAAAAAAAAATCAATTTAATTGAGCAGAAGAGGATTGTCTTGGTATGTTGTACAAATATAAAATTAAATACTACTAAAATGAAAACAGCCAAACAACTGTGACAGTGTAATGTGATGCTGCGATACCTTTTTACTGAAATATGAAAATATATTTCAAAGTAAATCATGGAAGGAAAATGCTTGGAAGGGAATCCTTAATTCTCTGCTTGGTAAATTACTAGAGAAATTTTACTGATAATGAAGGGGTACTCAATGGGCCATGAAATTATTAGTGGAAAATTATTAAAAATTTGAATAGTTTATGTTTCATATCAGTTGAAATCTTTGGGGTGTCTTCCTGCTTTATATTCTATCCTTAAGTAGAAATTCTTCATTTTCTTGCATTTCCTTGTAACGAGTGCTATATGCAGCTAACTAACTTTGAATGAAAAATACTTGTATGTAGAAACCTTAAGATTTAGTTATTTGAGAACAGCTCTTCTGTGAATTGAATATCTTATTTGCTAATACAGGGTTAACATTAAGTGACATGAAAATGAAATGGCTTTCCATCTCAAAATCTAGTAATTTTAGGTGCCTGAAAACAGTCAGCAAGTTCTGTCAAAGGTTCATCTTCTACAACTGAAGAAAAAAGTGTTTTACTCAAGTTCAAGAGAGCATGTAAGGATAAAATGATATTACTGCCAGAGGCAGAGAAACCACATGCTTTAGATACACTTCCATTAATTCCCACTCCGTCTTACTTCTCTCTTATTTTAGAAAAAAATTCAACTCCTACTGTCTTTTAAACCTGGCTAACTTATTTTCCATTCAAAAGACCATCTTTGCTCTCTTTTTTCTGGTATTTTTCTCAAGCCTTTTAGACTTCCACTGTTTTTTTATCAGGTAGATGATTCAATTGACATTAATAGCAACATTTAGTCTCCCAAGAGGAATGTCTCCTTCTGAACAGAATCTTTCTCTGCCCTACAGGACCTCGATGTCCTGTGGGAGTTTGAGCATTCTTTCTCTTCTAACTACTGCTCTCCATGTTTCAGGAAAGGAAGAGGAGTTGTTAATGCTTTGAGTAATTAAAGATTGGCATTATCTAACCACTTCCAAAGTTGCAATCCCAGATCCTTACCCCAGAAAGACATTTGCTGCAAGGAAAGCTTTCCATGACTGAATAAAACCCGCTGAGTAGGGAGTGGAGGAATACAAACGTATTGCATCTCTGGAACACACAAAATAAATTTGTTCAAATGCAGAGATAATGTCCATGCCCTTTCATAATGGAAAGCCATTTTTAGACCTGTGTTCCTCTGATTTGGAAGAGTACTTCCATTTTTCAAAATCTTAAGGTGTTCTCTGCTACATTTTTATTGAAAGGGCAGCTGAGATAGTCTGAAGCTAATACAGATGATATAGGTGACAGATTTACCTAATATTGCTGATACAAAAATCCATCCAGAAAATTCAGGATCACAGTTTATTAACCTTGCTTTTGGCATGCTGAGAAAACACACTGCAATATGGAATTCATTTCAAAAGAAGAAAGTTGAATCCATAATTTGTTGAAGTCTGGTAAGTCATTACTTATCAGAGAGAAGACTTTATTTTTTTGTTTGTTTTTCTATGTGAGGTATTGTTTATGATCATATCACTTACCAGGAGTTGAGAAATAATTATTTTAAATCAGATTATTAGTTTAAATAAAACTTTAGTGTAATTTTGCTATACCAAAGAAAAGATACCTGAAACACATTTGACTATAATGTTCAATATTTCAGTATAATTTCATAAAAACTTTAGTTGCACACAGTTTCAAACTAAATAGTTTTAAATAAATGTTTTTCTTAGTTTCTATATATCTTTTAAATGAGATGCTTAAATGAGGAGACTAGGATTTTATAGTGAGGGGGTAGATTTAAGATCTGGATTGAGACATTCTGAATCACCTTTGGAGCCTTACAGACTACATTAGTTCAGCCGTTGAAATTATTTTTCTGACAGTCTCCTCCCTCCTTCTACTTATTTTCCCTTCCATGCTGTTGCATAATAATGCCTCTACTTTCCCTCAGCCCCTGCTCTTACCTTTAACCCTTAGTATAATTCACCTATTCTACCAAAACTTCTTTATTTATAGCCTTTTTAAATAAAGGAAGGTAAAGACTAAAGAGATTATATCTTTTTAATGCGTGTCTTGATATTCATTGCACTTACATGTCATGGGCAGGAAGAAGAATAGAAAAATGCAGGGTTTAAAAGCAGTTAGTAAACCACAAATGTTGTCAGCATCTGTCAAACAATTCCTCACTTATTGACACCTTTGGAGGTCATAGTGATTTTCAGACAAGGTGGTGACTATTTGAGGAGATATGTATTAATATGTGCTGGGAGTATTGATGCCCATTCAATTTCAGACTATCTGTAACCAAGTCTTCCTCCCTAGATAAGAAAAGAGAAAACAAGTAAACTTTTCTGCTCAGAAGACTTTGGACTAAAGAATGGCCAGGGCCTGAAATGGTAAAAATAAGTGTAGTCTGTCCTATTTTTGTAAAAAAGACAGTGTTAAAAAGGAAGAAGTGGAGCTTATGTAGCAAACACAAAAGCATTATGGCTTTTTTCTCTTGCTGTTGTTGATAAGATGAAGAGAAAATAAAAAATAAAGTGACCAGAAAGTGCCAATAAATACTGAAGATTAAAAATGTCATAGAAAAGCAGCTGAAGTTTGTTGGAAGTTCATATAGGTGGTATTGGTTAGGATCAGTAATACAGTATTATAGTAACATACATCTGGATCTCTGGGAGATGTTATGGATCTAATTCTCATTAAAATTCAGAGAGGGATGTATAACATTCATGTTCTTTATTTTAACACTGATTTTTTTCAGTCTTCGTAGCAAAGTCATGGAATTTTCATTTTGTGAAAACAACCTGGTGCTCAAGAAAAGAACCAGCTATTTATTATTATTATTATTATTATTATTATAAGAATTTATAAATAGATTGTAAATAAGGACTTCTAGGAGCTATGGCAAATTGATCCAGCTGTGGAAATACTGCTTCTATTAACTTCAAGTGATTATTATCACTGTGCAAAACAGAACAATCCTAAATGACTGGGATTTCTAAAGATCATGCTCTCTTCTCTTTGAGCTCTGCTGAGGAAATATTTTAAAAATGAGGAGAAGCTAGGGCTTACAGAAAGGACAGGACATTAAATTGAATCCTGTCAGGTAGACACTATGGGAAATTGTACGCTCTGAGAACAAGACATTTTCTTTTGATTAATAGAAGTTGAGCAACTTCAACAGTTCATGTGAACATAGTATTTTCTGAGAGCTAAAAGTGAATGCAAGGGACACAAACAAATGCCCAGTGTCTCAGATTTACAAATACCTCTGTTAAACCAATTAGTACCCCAAAATAAATAGCTAAAATGACGCAAGCAATCTGTGTGTGTTACTGGGATTGGAGCATCTGGCTGATGCGGTAACTGAGCTGGTCTATTACCAAGCACCTGCCGTGAGTTTATGTTCTTGGGAAGGGCCTCTACTCCCTATACCAACTACGCTGCTGGCTCTGGGTCAGGAGCCGTATCATCCTGCCTCCCAGCAAGGCACCTCATGTGCTGGTCTTGCTTTCCCCTCTGGCAACATTACCCAGGTAACAGAACTGCACTGCAAGGGATATTTGCAGCTTATGTTGCCAGGGTGGAAGGAGTCAGGAATTTTAATGCACTTTAAGTTACTGTTATGTGCATCTATTTATGATGAGGGACTTTAAAACCACATCAGCGTGGCTGAGTCAGTAGTTCCATTTAGAACTTATTATTTTCTGAGTGCATAAACCTTTCCAAAAGACCCAAAAGTTTTCCTTCTTTCTCCTTTACTTTCTCTGTGAACAAGCGACAGATAGAGAGAAGACAGGGCAGCAACACATTCAGGCTGTATTTATGCGGAGGAATAATAACGATGACAGAGGTCAGAGAACAGAAAATCCCAAGCCAGAGCAAGACTGCCTGGTTCTGTCGTGCAGTTAAAAAGAGAGAAAAATGGCCCAAGGGTTCAATTTTGCAGTAGTTTGTGATTCAATAAAAAGAAGAGATGATTCCAGCAGTTTTACTAATAGACCAGAGTAGTTTCAAGCCTCAAAAGACAAATACAAAGAAAGGATGGAGGAGTTAAAATTAGGGACTTTAGGCTCCTCTGCCAGTTAACAGGAGTGGTTATGCTTTGCTACTAGCCCCAAGTACCCTTTTTCTTGCATTCAGGCAACAGTAGCATCTTCCTCTGTGAAGGAAGATGTGGTTTTGTTAAAGAAAAGAGCTCCTCTCAGTTAAATAAGTTAAAGTAATTCTTAAGCTTTTGTCTTCTAAACCCATCAGCTACAAAATAAAAAGGCAACATCACATAAGATGATTATTCCCTTAAACCAGAAAAAAGCCAGCACTCTTATATTGTCAAAACTGAATTCAGTCTGCAATGAACTGTGAATTCTAGCTATAATAATTTCTGTTGAGTTATAGTTTATAATCACCCTTAAAAATTACTCTTTTTATAAAAAAGACCAAAAAGGGGGACTCAGTTGAATTGTTGACAAGCTGATTTATCTGACGATCCCAGTGATTTTTTACTTTTTTCATTTCCTTTGCCAAGTACTCTCTGATTAGAATTATACAAAAATGTGAAATTTTACATTGTATCATTGCTGAAAAGAGACTAACAATTGTCCTAATTGAAAATAAATACTGTGAAAAAATTTTGGTTGAATGAACACTGACAATTTTTTAAAGATTTCTGAATATTTATGTTTATGTTGATGCTATTTAAGATTCAGATATTTTTTCTCTTTTATTAATCAGCAGAAATTTTAGGAGATTGGTTGAGAAACTCTGTTGTGAATCAGCCCTGAAGGACAAAGGAGTCCAGGAAGGCTGGATGTGCTTTCAGCTGGAAATGTTAAAGGCGTAGGAACAGGCTGTCTCCACCTGCCAAAAGATCAGGTGGTGGAGCTGAAGGCTGACCTCACTGAACAGAGAGCGTTGTGTGGAATTCAGGGAGAAAAAGAGAGCTTTTCACCCCTGGAAAAAAGGGGAAGGCAACTCAGGAGGACTACAAGGATGTTGTGAGGTTCTGCAGGGAGAAAATTAGAAGGGCCAAACCTCAGCTAAGAATTTAACCCAGTCAGTGCTGTAAAAGAGAATAAAAAATGTTTTTACAAATACTTCAGGAACAAAAGAAGGGCTGAGGAAAATTTTCACCCTTTATTGGATACAAGAGCAGATATAGTCATGAAAGGTGAGGGAAAGGTTGCAGTATTTAATGCCTTGTTTGCCTCAGTCTTTAACAGCAAGACCAGTTGTTTTCCTGGTACTCAGTCCCCTGACTTGGAAGACAGACAGGGAACAGAATGAAGCCCCTATAATCTAGGAGAAAACAGTCAGTGACATACTAGACGTAGACCCTCACAAGTCTATGGAGCTAGATGGGATCCATTCAAGGGTACTGAAGGAGATAGTGGAGAAGCTCACCAAATATCTTTCAATCATTTGCCAGCAGTCTTGGACAACTGAGGAGATCTCAGTTGACTGGAAGCTGGCAAATGGGATGCCCATTTACAAGAAGGTCCAGAAGGAGTATCTGGGTAACTGCAGGCCTGTCAGTCTGCCCTTGGTGCCAGGGGAGGTCATGGAGCAGGTTGTCTCAAGTGCCACCATGCAACATGTACAGGTTAACCAGAGAGTCAGACCCAGCCATCATGGGTTTGTATAAGGCAAGTCCTGCCTTACCAACTTGATCTTTTATGACAAAGTGACCTGCCTAGTGGATGAGGGAAAGACTGTGGACATTGTCTGCTTGAGCCTTAGTAAAGTCTTTGACACTGTTTACCAGAACATTCTTCTGGAGAAACTGGCTTTTTATGATTTGAATGGGTATACAGCATGGAAAAGATGAGGAGTACCTTGAAAAACTCATCAGGAAAGTGTGTGTTAGTGCTGAGAATACTTGAGAGAAACAGTGTGCAGCAGAGGAGAGAGAGCACAGAAGGATAAAATTGTCATTACACCTTCCTTTAGTCACCAGTGATGCTTCTCTGAGTCCTGCTGTCTCGTGATATAACCAGCTATTGCTTCAAAGCAGAGATTTCACAGGTAGCAGGAGTTTCTAGGCAAGGGAAAAGAAGAGATGTTCTCGCCCAAGAGATGGGAATAGTGTTTTTCTGCCAAAATACAGTGTTGGAATAAAGCTATGGCAGAGATGAAAGGAAAATGTGTGTTTTACAATTGGCCAACACTTTCAACAGATGCTTGAGCAACAGGCCAGAATATGTGAAAGATTGTATAGAAAGATGAGTTTCTGAGAGACTTTTTGCCCTAAAGTGAAGATTGCATTAGATTGTATCTTTCAAGAATCTACCTTAAATTGAAAAATAGTAAATCGGACAAAGGAGTTTTGCTTTTGGTCTCGTGTTACATGGATTTGGAACAAAAATAAGAGAAGAAAATAAAATTATTCATTAATGATTAAACATGTGCAGGGAGGACCCTACATATGCCAAATATTCCTTCACATGCCAATTTATGCAGTTTTTTGAACATGCCCCTTACCCTGCTAAATTGAAAATCTCATGGAAGGATGCAAGATTTGCTCAGATTTTGCAGGCAAAAGACTGACTTGATAAATATTGTGGGCTGTGTTGAAACCTGCCAAGTGTTTATGACATGTCATATACTGAGTATATAGCAGTGGATAGCTTTGCTATTTCAGTCTTAGAAAATCTGTTGTTCACTGCCATAAACTTGCGAAAACTGCTAAAGCTGTGGAAAAATTTCTTTAAAGCTGGTCAGAGCAAAACTTGTAAGTCATAAGTGACACCTGTGTTTTGTTTTGTTTTGGTAATGGTAGGGATACGTTCCCAAAGGAGTATAGCAGTCTCATGTTACTATCAAACCTAGCTTGTGTGAAGAAGGCTTCAGAGGTACATATTTTTCTCTATTAAATATTTTTGTTGCTTGGGTTTTTTTATTTATTTTTTTTTCTTTGCTGGTGCCTATTGGTAGTTCATACTTAAAAACAGATCAGTGAGTAGAAATGCCAGTTTATTTAGTGGTTTCAACACAGATTTCCTTTGGGGTTAGAGCAGAGATGACTTTGAGGTGCTATCAGGAAAAAAAATAAAATATGGGGCTTTAAAGTATTAAATCTTTTCAGTGTTTCACATCATGATTCTTGGCTGGGAATGTAATCTGTGAAGAAGACTTTCACCTGGGCCCTCTTTTTGCTACAGGACTGATGAACTCCTGTGGTGGCAAAAGGCATTTCCTAGTCACTCTCAAATCAGGTTCATAGCAAGCACATTACACTTTGCAAACAGAAATTCTTGCCGCTTGCCACAGCAGGCAGTCTGAGGTGAACCTCATGGATTTCCTTGGTGATAAGCAGATACAGCAGATACACACTGAAGACATGACACTGTCAGTCTGACACTTTCAGAGAGGCACAAATTTAGCATACAGCTGAGCTGTGCTCCATATTGTGCATACCAATTATGGACATGAAGGTCAGGAGTGGCCACCTACACCACTAAAGATGACTGGGTCCTTTCCAGCTGAATAGTTTGGTCACTGCTAGTCACAGTAAATGTTTACACCTTTGCTCACTTTTCTCACAGCTGGAGAACTCAGAGCTTGTATAAGCTGTGATGAAAGTTGTCAACATGTATGGAACATCTCCAGGGTTTAAGGGGACTTAGTGTAGGACAGAGATGGTCTAAATAGTTGCATAAAGACTCACATGAGTAGCTTGTGCAGAGCAATGTTTGTTGGAATATGTGGCCAATGGCATGCATGTCAATGCCTTGATGAAGAACAGAGGTGCCAAGAAAAATATCACCTATCTCTAGGAAAAGACAGCAATACTTCTAGAGATCTGGAGATGATGTGCACCCCATCTTCTCATATTCCATTCATTGTAGTGCTTGGTAGGTCCCAAGGCAGAGGTTTGAAATGGTCAGTATGAAGAATTAGGGCAATGGAACTCCTACTTTTCTTTTAAACTTGCTGCCAAATGCCTAGTAAAAAGTCCTAAATTCCTTGGGCACTGGTGAGCTGATTATGGGGTTTTATTCAGACTTTTGAGATGTGTGTGCCCTGGACTCTGCTGCTGTTTGAACTAGTTCTCCTACTCTCAAGCAGGAAGACATTCTTCCATTGAGGAATAGAAATTTTCCCAAACCAATCAGCTGGAACTCAGCACTGATCTTCAGAGAAGATTATGAGATTGCAGAAAAGGGCATACTGCTGAAGAATGCTTATGTGCTGGGAACATAATTGTCTCAGATTAGACCTATGAAATTCTCAGCTGGAGTATTTGTAACAACTTTTTTTTCTGATTGCTTGTGATTCTCCACCTGATATATAATAGCTGTCTGCCACTTGTCTTCTTGTGCCTTGATCAGGGAAGAAATATGACAAGATGGTTCATAGATATCTCATGGGTACTGTGGAGGTGCTTGGTTTGGATCTCTACTTACCTGGTTCTTCCAGGCTCTCTGGGCAGCTCCAAGAGTACTTGGTGAAGCTGGATCCTGTGCAGGCTTGTGATGAGGCACATGCCAGGGTTGTCCTTTGCCCAGCCAACTATATTTCGTCACCAACAAGTCCCTCCTTTTCCTCCTGTGTTGGGAGCTGAGAGTGTTACTGCTCCCTGATCTAAACTATCAGATTGTTCCTTCAGCTTGAGCTAGCAGTCTTATGTAGAACATCCTGGAAATCATCATCTGTTGCCACTCCTGAGGGCTCTGATATAACTAGTATGTCCTTTGTTTTGAGAGGTCTCTACAGAGGCATCTCTTAGCTTCAAGTCTTCTGCCAAAACCTCAGTGTTTTTAGTAGAAACCATGACTCTTCTGGTTCCAAATTGAGTGGATGTCCTTGCACAGACCCTGCTGCACAACTTCCCATTTTTATCACAGGTCGGTGGAGTGGATATCCACCTATTCTGTTGCGCTCTGCCAAAATTGCAGGCTCCTACACCTCGCAGACAAGGTTGTCTCCACTTTGCTTGGCAGTGCATGGAATGACTCAGTCTTGTCCTCTTTTGTGCCACAAGTGAAATCTTCCTTGAATCCCACAACACTTCCTACCCAAAAGGGATAAACCCCACCCAACCAACATGTGAATGTGGCACACCTTTTGCCTAAGCCTTTGATCTGTGAGCCTCTCTGTCCCCAGCTCCACTCCTGCACACCAGTTTTGTAGGCCTCATGGCAGTCATTTGGACAACCCCCAAGTAACACCACCAGCACATACTCATGCTCTCCTAGCTCCATTAACTTTTTTCATTGTCTTGGCGGAATATCTTCATCTCGCACAAGGATGAAAAAACAGAGTGGCCCAGCTTGCACTTTGAACTAATCTCATTGTATGGTGGAGACATAAACTGGAAAATCCTATGCACCTATGCATTGGTAGTGTGTTTCATGAGGTTGTCAGACTTGCAATACTTTTGAGATGACAGAAGAATCCTGGAGCATGTGAACATTGAACTTGTCTGGTTTCTCTTCATCTACTTCCTCTTTAAGCTATTTCCACTGGGCTCCTGGACTGGGTGTGACTGGTTGCCACAGTCATCTTTGGAAGAAAATGTCTGACCCCATGCTGATTTTGAAGTATATTAATCATGCAGGTAATGTTAGCAGAGATTGCTGAGTTATGAGTTGTAAAATGCGGAAGTTCCCTGCCAGTGGGCCAACTTAATCATTCCCTTCTTCTCAAAGGCTTATACTAGTGTCTTCCTCCCATCCCCTGTGTATTGACTGATCTGGCAGTGAGCGTGCAGGGAGCACCAGTGCATAAGTAGATTTCCTGTGCGATGAGACTTGTAAAGGCCAACTGCAGCAATACTGGGCATAAACTCCCTTAAAGACCTAACTTAAGGCCTGTTCAAGTTCACTGCAAAGACATCAATAAGGTTTGCTAAAAAGCTATAGAGATGCCTCTTCAAATTCATGTGTGGAACAATTCAATAGTCCCACTGAGACAAATTTATCACAGGATCAGGTTATTGGTCTATGCAGAGGACACGCAAAGGGTTGGTTCCTTAGCTTTAAATTTTGTGGTAGTACTGAGGCACCTCTGTTTATTAATCTCTATCTTTGCCTGGATTTCATAAAACATACTTATGAAAGTATGAATATGCTATCTAAGCCACAATAAGTTGAACTTTATTTTATTATGTGACAGTTAAGCCTGCAAAAAACATGAATCTCGAAACATTAAATGCACTCATCCTTCAATGCAGCTAGTTCAATTTGCCTGTCAATCTGAAACAATTATTTCTCTTGAAGAGTAAAACATCCTTTTTTTTCCCCTCCCTTGACATTCAGTTAAAAAAAAATAAAATCACAAGATGCTGTTCTCCCCCTGTGATTTTTGTGAAAAAACTTTAATGCAAATTAAACTGTGGTTTTAACTTAGAGTTGTATTTCAATGCCACCGAAACAAGTAATACTGAAAACACTCCATAGTTTAGTTGTCTTAAAATTTTGAATTGTGTGTAGAATCTGTTTGTTTTGCTCTTCATACCTTGTGTACATGCCATATTTAGTAGAAAGCCAGCCCAATGTAAATTGCCTTAATACTTGTTTTTTCAAAGCCCTTTGCAAACAAAATTAGAAAATGCTTCACATCACCAAAGAGACTTTCAGGACAATTTTAATCACTATTTTAGCATTATGTTCTGGTTTATAAACAGCTTTTCTAATCTCCCCAAATGCAATATATATATATATATGTAAATGTCACACTTAGCACCAGATTGTGTGCATTGGCTGAGCCAGGCACACATTTAACATTTATCTATTGGCTTGAATCCAAGAGCTCACTTAAATTACTCATGTGCTTATGACTGCATAAGTGTTTAGTGATTTGGGACCTAGAAAGATTAGGCTTCCTTTTTCCAGTCCTAAACATGCAACAATTGCCTGGTTTTTATAGCTCTGAAAGTTGTGTCATGAAATGTAATTTACCTTGTATTGTAATTCCTTCCTTTTTGTCTTCTTCAATGGAACAGGACAGAGAGAGTGGTAAAAAGAACAACAAGGTACAGACAATTAAGATGAAGCTAAAGTAGTTAATACAGTTTTGGTAGTTAGGATGCATTTTTGTCACTTTGAAGGGAAAAAGAAGACAAAAAAAAAAGAAAAAAAAAGAAAAAAGACAAATTCTGTTTGGGTTCTCCCAAATTCTCTATAAAGGACTGTTTTAATGTAACACGGAGGACTGCAGAGTAACATGTTTTGAATCTTCCAGTTTACTCCATCCATCTATACACCATCATTAGAAAGCTTTGAGTTGAAAAGAATTTCTGAAGTAGTTGACCAGCATGTGTTAAGTGTATTTGAATTTTAAGAAAGTAAAATGAAACCCAGAAAAAATTAATAAGTTCCCAACCTCCTCTTTCTCTCCTACACCTCTTCTTATATACTCAGTGTTATTTTTGCGGTTTTTTTCTTCAAATTTATTAAACAATATAGGCATATTTTAAACTCTCAGAGGGATGGGAGAAATATAAAGGATGGAGCTAACTGTGCATCTTGTTATTTGACAGTCCATGTCATATGTTTCCCTCTTTACTATCTCATTTCTTTTTTTCTGCATTTTCACTTTTCAGATACTTTAGTTTTAGTTCTTAGGCAGAGACATTTATGCCCAGTGTCATCTTAGAGAGTGACCACTGTTGAAATGGTCCCAAAACACCCTTGCTTACACACAGGAATAAATTCCTAATGCTATGTCAAGATGCAAAACAGGAGAAAAGAGACGATATGACTTCTCAGGTTACAGGAGTTCAACAAAACAAAGGTAACAAGTGAAAGTCATTGATGGACATTTTGCACTAACTGTTCTCAGCTGAATAAGGGCAGAGTTTGCTGATGTTCTTTTCCTCAGGGTGATCTTGGCTCCACTGAAATCCCTTTTGCAGAGGGTCCTCTCTCACCCAGGGTGAAAGTGTCTCAGTAACAGGGCCTGCCGTCATGTCATTTCTCTCTCTCTCTTTTTTTTTTTTTTTTGAAATTAAATAATATATATGGGTGAAATCTATAATTCCTTCCTATTTTTGTAGCCATGCTGATAGTTTCCATAGCAACTTGCCTAGAGTTTGGAAGGAAGTGCACTGCTTGTAGGAGTGGGAAGGTACAAAGGTGATTTGGCTTGTGGTGGTTTTTTTTTTCCATTTTTTTTTCACTGTTTTAGTCATCTCTGTCACCTGAAACACATTACAGGAAATACTGCTGACTCTTCTTAGACTTTTAATTCTGCTCTTTTCCCTCTAGTCTGTAGGGCATGAAAATATCTTATCCCCTTTCCTTGCCACTTAGGTTCAGGGTATTAACACTCCACTGGCACCAGGACCCAGGGTGTCATGGTACCCTTTCCTCTCCCCTTCCTGATGAAGCTCCAAAGGCTCTCGAGAGGTGGCACTCCAGTCGACAGCTTGTCTGAATGATTTAGGCAACTGCTGACACTAATGCACCGATATCTGAGGTTCATCTGTACTTAATGGTAGTTACCTCTTTTGTCAAAATATCAGGTAAAGGCAGGAGTGGATAAACAGCAGAGGGAGGTCCGTGGAGCGCAAGATTTGAGAAGTACTGCAAGTGTATACAACTGAGATGGCAGAAAACATTTGCCAGAGACCAGTGTGATTTTAATTCTGTGGTCTAACTTTATCCATACTGACTAGTCAATGAAGAAAAAAATAGATTTGAAAGGCAGAAATTAAAAAAAACAAACATGGCCCCTTAAAGAGGAGGAGACAACACTGCCACGAGTAACTTAGTCCTCTGCTGTAGTCCATACCCTTCCTTAGGAAAGACTACCAATTCCAAACAGTGATCACTTGGCAGTTCTGATACACAAACCTTTCCCCCCTGTATAAATTTTGGTTATGAGGTCTTGTTTTCCCCTCCTGTTCATACTAGCTGCGTTTCAATGCTGTTAGTTTCGAATTTAGGGCATTGTTTCTACTTTTCAGGTGGAAATGAATGTACTACTGAAGCTTTCAAAAACTGGTAGATTTTCTTACTGGGAAAGCCAATTCAGAAAAAAGAAAACAGAAAATCCTTCTCGGAAGTAACTTTGAGAAACTCCAATTTCTTTTTGTCATGAAGGAGTTGCTGATCATCACAAGGTTACAAATGACCTAGTACTTTAAAAAAATAGAAAAATTAAGAGCTTTGGAATGCTAGATTTATATGTTGCAGCACATGATCTTCACAATTCAATGAGCAAGTTGAAAATACTCCTCTGAGTGGAAAGAGTGACTGTGACTGACTTCATTTGCCTTGTTTGCAAGACTGCTGTTTCAGGCTGGACAGTGCAATACAATGTAGCTTGTACCCTTAATAAAGTAAAAAGTTTTACTAGAGACTAATTATCATATATCAGTCTTAAAACTCATCAGTGGTGCTAGCTGTGCTACAGGGATAAGCTAGTATCAGCTTTGGTGCAGTAAAATGAATTCGAGCATATAAGACAATAGCTAAGCATATGGTTTGAATCTGATATGCCTAAATATTTTAAAAATACTGCTGTCCTCTTGAAACTGCCATGGACTTACATTATTAAGGAATAAATGGCATTTGCATTACCTCTTAAGTTTTTAAATTCTCTTAATAAATTATTTCTCAGAACCTAATGCTGATGTACCTGTGTGAAGAAATTATTTTACATTACTGCTATCTGAAATGTTGCAAAAGGACTTAGATAGGATTGTGAAGACTATAAGAGGTAACTCAACATACATTCTACATTAAAATTTTTTATTTCCATATCTTAATTAGATTGATATCTCTTCCCTTTTTATACCTATAACAAGGGGAAATTATAACTTATGAACTTCGGGCTGGCTGGTAGGGGTTCTCACAAATTCTGTTGCTAGAAAATCTAGTGTTCTGGATAGTGCGTTAGCGCAGCTGAGCTCCCATTCTATCCAAAGTGCAAGGGTCTAGGCTGTGAAGGTGTAGTTCACCTGGAGGTCAGCCTGACAAGCTTCTGATCAGCCATTTCTGCACCTGGTTTGATACAGGACCAAGTTCATCTCTGCTTAGTGACTAGAAGCTTAAGACAGCTTTCTGCTTTTCAGCTGCACTGAAAAATGTGATGGGTTCTCAATTACATTGAAGTATCAGACAATCTAACTCACACAAATTAACAGTAATTCGAATGTTATAGTGTCATCCAAAAAGCAGTTGAATCAGTCTGGACCTGATGGGGTTTCTCTTTGGTGTTTTGTCAGTTTTCTGAAAAACTTATGTTTCCAACAATCCATTTTGGAATTGATGCTGTTGGTATTTTGTTTTTGGCAAGGTTTGAAAAGAAAGTGAATTTCTAGTTCTCCCCCATGTTTTTCTTGGAGGTGTGATCTCACCCAGCTGCTTTCTGTGGTCCATGGCCAAAGGTGGTTCTGTGTTAATACATGAGGAAGGAGAGTTTCAGACAAAATGCTGTGCAGGACTAGTGGAATCCTTCAGACTATCCCTTCTGGTTTTGTCTCTTTTGGGGGACATCATTTTCTTCATGTCTTTTGAGAAGTCCCTGCGTATTGTTTAGGGACACATTCTTGTAATTAGAAATTATCAGGAGAGGTGAGGCTCTGTCCATTGAAGATGGTGATTAAAGTCCCAGTAACTTTCAGAGACACTGACTTGCTTTTTAAATTTTGATCTCTGATGCTTTACATATTCTGCATAGCAATCACCAACATAATGCTTTTTTTGGTCTGCATTCTTCTCATCACCCTGCATATATGAAGGTCTTTTTGTGTACAGAAATGGATAAGCCAGTGGGAAAAAAAAGGCTGTTGGTGAGACAGCAAGTCTTGAGGCTCAACAGAAACTTTCCGGATCACATGAAGTCTTGAAGTGTGCAGAGTGAGTCTCACAGGATATGTGCCTAGCTGTAACTTAAAGGACAGCAGCACCCTGCTGTCAGGACTTGGGTAAAACTTGTCATCATGCATTTGTGTTTGCTATGAAGTGCAAAGCCCAATCTCTTAGCTGATTCTACAAACAGACCTGTACTTCCAGGCACCACTCTTCACAATTATTGCCATAAGACTAAAAGTCCCCTTCAGTGGCCTTGTTCTTGGTCACTGACATTTGTTGCCTGGCAATCAGGTTGCTAATTTTTTTCAAGGATATATTTTTTTTCAAATTCTGGTTTAGAAACTCTCTCAAAAAGGGGTGTTCCCATTATGAAATTATAGCTGAACTTACACCAGGGATCTAAATACCTGAGAGCATTTGTATGTAGAAGTGGGAGAAACAGCAAGTGCCACTGTACTTTAGAAAACCAAAAAATGGCATACGTATCTGTTCCTTGTGGGCACCAAGGCTTCAGCAGTATCCTGACTGCCTCCACTGGCACTGGCAAATTTTCTTGCTTGCTCTGCTTCTGCTGCACCACCCTTGTGCTGGAGCACAGTATCCTCCTCTGCTACATGAGGGATCCTGCTTTCTCCTGGTCCAAGCACAGCACCGCTTTGTCCTGGTCCTGGCACGGCTCCAGGCTGCTCTCAGGGCCCCACTCACGTGTTGACTCATCTCTCTCCCATGCTCCATGTCACTGGGCTCTGGCTCTCAGACATGCTTTGGCATCTCAATCCTTGATCAGTAGTGTTATTTCTGGTACACTGGTGAAGATTGGGGTTCTCCATGGGTTTCAGAGGCATTTTTCTGAGGCATTCGTTATAATGCTCCCTCTGTGTTTCATTTATTGACTTGGTGATTCTTCTGTAATTAATCGGGTGAGACTATCTGAGACTGCACTTTACACAATTTCAATTCCCATTAGTACTGAACATTAGAGACATGAAGCAGCACTCTACCTGTGTACACAGAAAAATTTCCTATGCTTATGCTGTTATTTCTGCATCATTACAGGTTTTCATTAAGTCCAGCTACAGAAGTAACTATCATTTTTTGGATGAACTAATACTTATGGAAACTAATTTTTTGATCCTGAATGAAAAAAACATGATCAAAAATAAATATGTGTATTATAGACAGAAGTATCTCTCTAGCTTATAGCAATGACAATAAACAGGACTTTGAAGGACAATCGGGTCTGTGAAAGAAAAAGAGGTATCAGAATATATCTGAAGTATGGAATACCAGAAAATGTGAAATTAAAGATACCAGTTGATGGCAGCCCAGAGATTACTGTATGTGAAATTCAGTTGCTAAAGAGTGATAGAGCAGTGTAATACATCATTGAGATACTGTGTTGTTACAGGAATATTGATTGAACTACTGGCCTAATCTATAGGACTGTGCAACTATGGGATGATCTACCTGGGTGAAACTAAACATATATAAGGCCCGCATTCTACAAAACATTAGGAACTATTAAAACACCAATAGTATTTACTTTCGATTAGGCAGAATTAGTTTTTCCTTCCAGCACCCACCTGCTTGGATAAAATGCTGTCTATTGGAAACTTCAATGGGAAAATAGTTCCTCTTAGCGGTGAACATCCTGATACAAATAATGAGTAATCTACTTGTAACAGCCATAATGTGACCTGAATTATCTTTCTGACAGTGCAAAAAGACTACTTTTCCTACTTAGGGTTTTTGAAAACTAGGTGACTCCTTGGCTTTTACTTCAGGAAAGTACAGTTAAAGACATTTCCATCTTCAGCTCAGCTAAAGCAGATTGCCAGAATCTAGTCAGATCATTGTATTTTCAGTCAGGCACAGTTCCCTCCTGAGGAGTTAGTTGACAGAGGATGGCAAAAGCAAACTCAAAATTTGGACAGACCTCAATCGCAGCAAGGTAGCAGACCTTTTTTATTTATGTATTACCACTTTGCCAACCCTGAATAACATTTCTGTTTTGAAATATACTTCACAGTAGTGATAATTTTACAACACAATCTGCATTAGATTTTGGAATGCATATCTCTAGTCTTAACTCATTGAATTTTGAGTAGACAACTCTCATAAAGAGGGGTAAAAAAAATGACCTGGTAGATCAAATTCTCAGAATTATTCTTTGTGTTATTTTCTCAGTTTAGCATATTTTAAAAGTTCCTGATCTGTGCAGAAGGAAAAAAAAATCAATACAGTGTTTGAGTAGAATTTTCATGGGAAATAGAAAGATGTGTAAGATTAGCTTTCAGATGGCAATGTTTTTACTCTTTAGGGAGTTCAGCTGCTCTTTGCAGAGAGATATTAAGTTGTTCCTAGAAGTACCACAGCAGTGTCCTGAAAGGGCTTTTGAGCTGATGCTAATTTTGAGACAAAAGCAGTAATGTATATATATAAATATACATGATACCAACATCTGCTTCAATTTTATGAAAATAAATATGTATTGCAAGTAGTTTATTCTGGACACAGATGCTTCAGGAGGTTGTTATATATGTACATACTGCTGCTGTGAAAAGACTGAACCATACAATTGTTGTAAGGCTAAACTACTCTTGAAGAGGAGAAGAATATTTGTGTGATAGCAGCATATGCTGACAGGCTGCAGTGCTGCAAGGAGTTTACTGAGGTAAATATTTTCCAAAGCCTATGTTGCCCTTGATTATAATATGACTTCTGAAACGACCTGGTTTCTGTTACTGCTTTTATGAGACGCCTGCAAAGTGCTCACTCTTGCACTTCTTTTCCACACAGCAATTAATCTGTCCCTCCAATGTTTCTTTGTTATACTCAGTAGTACTGTAAACTTCTTGCTCAGACCAATTGCTGCCTGTCATGCTTATGTTAGTGACAATGTATTGACAAACAATATCTGAGGTATGTTGTGCTATGTGGCTCTTTTATCTCTGTTACTATGTAGGCAAGTAGTCAGAAAAAAATAAAATTGCTTTTTAAAAGTCCTTGGCAAAGAACGTTGAAAATACTTTTTCAAAATAACTTCCTGATAAGGGCAGATTTGTTAAGAATGAACTTCTGTATTCAGACATGACAGCTACAGTGAAAACAGAAAAGCTCTTGGGTACACATTAAACTCTGGTTAGATTAGGAAACATCCACTTGCAACCCAGGAAATTGCTAGTTTCATGGTAGGTAAAGAGTCTTTGGTGGTGAGGACCCTCAGAGAGGCTTTCTGTAAGCATATCTCTACTGCAGCCCCTCTCTGCTTTAAACTGAGAGTAAGCCAGCATCAAGCAGACTTTGGACAAGTAACTGAACAAGAGTGGAAAGAACACCTCAACTGCACATGTCTTTCCTTGCTCTTAGGCTTTTTAAACAATGCATAATTTATTTGCTCAAAGGTACAAAGCAAACATGAGAAGACAGAACTAAGTACTCCTGTTTTGGGTTTCCTCCTTGCTTTTTCCCAGTGCTCATTGCCCTTCCTAAGCAAATTCTTTCTTGTTGCTCGCTGTTCCTCTGAAGACTTGATTTTTAACTCCTGATCTTAAGCTTAGTGCTGGAAAGAAAGTGCAATCATCCTTACTGCGGCTGTGATGAAGTAGCTGCTTCCAGATAAATGTTGCCAAGGCTTGCACTTCTGATTTCAAAGTCCTAAGGTTTTTTGTTTGGTTGGGTTTTCTTTGTGTGGTTCCTGCCTCCCACCACCCCCCCCCCAAGCTACGTTTGATTTCAAAAAGCAAAATATACTGAACAGCTCAGATTTTATTTTCATAGGAACAAAGACATCTAAGAAGTTTTCATAAATTTACTTTATTTATAATAATGTTATTATGTAAGAAGTTACGCGATTTCATTCTCAACTGAATGCTTTTATGAGCAGTGTAGGTCTTTACTGATGACCCACATGATTTTCTGAATTGTGAGTGGGGTGTTTTTTTCATTTTGTTTTGTTCTAAAACACACTCTATATTTATTGCTGAATATAAAAAGGTGCATATAAACAGTTCCTGGAAATTTATTCCCTTGCAAAACTAATAGCAAAGCTCTATAAAAATCCCCATTTTGGAAAATGTTCTGACTTGTTATGAAACAAAGAAATAAATTATCTTAGATGAAACAATATTTAAAATAAGAGGGAAGAAAATGAAAAGCTTATTAGAAAGTATAATTGTACTTCTAGCACTTGGTAATTACACAGGGCATAAATTTCTCAGGCAACTGCAATTACTTTCAATTTTTGTAAGCAGAGTTCTAAATATGTAGAAAATTCATTTTTAGCTGTAGTTTTCTCTTAGCATATTGTAGCTACAGTTCTACTTATATAACACGCAATGCAAACACAAACCCTGACAACCACATTTTTTGTTTGCAAACAATGGTAATTGCTGTGTATTAGTAAAACATTGTCCAGCTACAATTTCTGTTAGAAAGGAAAGTAAAATGAAGTTAAAAACTCTGAAATTTAACTTTGGAGCAATTAAATGAACTGTACTATGAATAGTGTTGGAGGCATAGCTGTTGGACTCATTTTTTCAATGAAATTGTTGGGAAAATTGTTGGAAATTTTATGCAAGTTTTTGATGATTTTCATTAGTTAATAAATTATCTAGGTTGGCTGATTCCTTGTAAATATTACTATTATAGCTTTTAATGCTTAGCCACATATTTTGTTCACAGCATTCTTTTTATTTTGAAATCTAGCAAAAGAGAAATAATATGGTTAAATCCATAATTTCCTCATTTAAGTTATAAATTGCTTCATTTATTTAAGTGTTTAGTAGTGATTTATATGCATATTTACAAGTGTAACATCTAGGAAGTTTATCATTGCATGTGAAGGACTTTCATAATCCTTGTCTCAGAATTGCATTGGGTCCCTTAAACAGTGTGCAGCATCCCCAGCATGGGAACATCTGAGAGCCATTCTTATCCCCATTCCTGTTAACTTCAGCTAACTTGGGGTCAAGTTCTCTTTTAACAAATTGTCACAAGACATTTTTCTGAGTACAAACTCATTTTAACAACAAAGGAAGCAGTTCTTCCTTTATGCCACATTTTCTTTTTCTCTCCTTGACAAATTAACACTTCTGCAGCTTTTCTCTGCTCTTCTTGATGGCCCCTGGCATGTGCTTCTTAGCAGGTAGATGGAAATTCATAAAAATTTTTGCAGCATAACATAAATGAAAAATTCCCTTTGCAGAAGCAGTGAGAGGCATTGCTGTGCAGAGAGTGCTGGAGTCTCCTAAAGGTAGACAGGGGAGGATCAGAAGAACAGCTGACACTTCAAGTCCAGCAATCGATATAGCAAAAATTCAAAATGGGATTGCTAACAACAGTAGGGTCTATTTGAGTGATTCCTGCATTGATACTCCTGTCAATTGATATTCCAGCTTGGCTTTGTTTATTTAACTGTGTTCTAAGTTATTTATATCAGAATTAATTTATCTGGATAACATTTCTTGATGTATTTTGATTTTAGTGGAGTTTAAGTAAGAGTCAGCAGAACTCTTTATCACACAAAAAACCCCTTGTCAACAGGGTTGAAGTTTATTCTGAGCTTTTAGGGAACAGTAGTTTTTGACAAGATGTGTAACATTTTGGTATTCTCTTTACAACATATTGCCTGCATGAATGACAAGTAGAGCAGTTAAGTATCAAAGCCTTAGAAGAAGGGAAAGATGACCATACTCTTTTGAATCTTTTAATGTTTTACTTTTTCTTCTTTTTCTTCTTCTTTTTTTTTCAAACTGGTAAAGGTATCTCCAAAAAAATTATAGCTAGGTGCTTTCTCCCTTTATACTAAATTTACATATTTAGTTGTCCAAATTTGCCATCACATGTTGCAGCACCAGAAACCAAAAATGATCTATCACACTAGCTCTCACTGATATCTGAGCAGCTTTAGCTCATCACAGAGAACAAATGGCAAACTTTAAGGCCCATCAAATATGAAGACAATAGTTTCTATAGGTACCTAATATAAATCAGATCAAGGTTTTATATAGCATACTGCTGCTATGTCACTATGCCAACCAGAAATTAGCCTTGTTATTTCTCTAACTGAAGATCCGTTTCATAACATAGACTCAGTGATGAGGCATAAAAGACCACGTGTGGTTTTTCAGATTCAGTTTTAAGGTGAATCTAGTGCAGTAAGTGAAAAGCACACCTTGGAAAAACACATGTCTCTTCTGAGACATGGAAGGGAACAGGGTCGTGAGCCTCTTGGGATTACAGGAGACCAGTGTACAAGGGAAATTAAGATAGTGTCTATCTGTTTTAGATTGCAAGTTCTTTCTTTCAGTTCTTAATTTTCTGTAGGTGGGTAAATGTCTATCACAATAATCCAGACTGGCTAACATTTTAGTGCTACCATAATGTCACCAGTAAAAAACAATAACCTACCAACAGTTCCACTATTCTAACAATTTGCTATGGGTTTGATTTGGCCTCAGTAGGCAAGGATGTAACGCAGAAGTAATGCACCTCAGAGCTAGAGCTGAGAAGTGCTCTACAATCAGGTGTCAGGCAATGTAATCTTGATTTCCTCCTGCAGAATCTGCTACCACACAGGCATCTTGTACGACCCCCATCCAATAAGAAACATAAATATACATTACAGTATGAAAGGGGACTGTAGCAACACCTGAGCCTGCAATAGTTTATAAGGAGACATTACACTGTTGGCTATTCTTATATTAAAATCACTCTTTTACTGTATCCAAGCCCATTATACTACTTACAGCTTCCCAGAATTCTGCCAGATATTTAAATTATTAAACTCCTTGCTCCTTGTTAGAAGCATATAATTTTTTTTTTCCTTAATATGAACTGTAAAAAAAATAGAATATTTTGGGTATATTTTCTTTAAATCAACTGTTTTCTCTGTGGACTTGAGAGTTTTGGTTGAGAATCTCTTGCCTTACTGATCTGCCTAGTGCCTGGACTAAAAATGCAAATCTGGGAGCAAAAAGGAGTTTTAATCTACTTTTAACCTAAACTACTCCTATGACTTCAGCAGACTTTGTTCAACCAACACCTGTTAAAAAGTACTAATCTTCACATTTTTAAATGGGTATGGATTCATATAAATTTATATATTGTTTACAAAAAAACACAACTATTTTTTTGCTTCCCCTGGCCAATTTGTATTGGTTTTATCATATCCTATAACACAGCATCCAAACTAGCTCTTGGGAACAGTTTTTTCAGTCTTTAACTCTGGTTTACGAAAACAGCAATAGTTTGTCAGTGAAGAACCAGTGCCATCTTGGGGCTGAAAGCTAAAAGTAGGGGAAGTGTACAAAATGCTAAATACACTCTGGGATAACAGAGGGAATGGAAAAAGGGAAATATTGGGGAAAAATCCAACTAATGAAAATAATAGGAAGCAGAATAAAGACACTCAAATCCTTGTCCAGAACCAGCTGGGGCTCCATAGGGCCAGCCTGGTTTGAGCCACTGTGTGGAGGAGTGTTGGTCTCTGACTGCTGACACAGCTTTTGCTTTATGTCAGTGACACCTGCCCAGTGCTCCTCCAAACTGGTCCTTCTGGGGGGCTGATTGGTTGGGAGTGGGAATGTGCAGGAGCAGATGGGTCCTCAGCTGCATGATCAAACATCATGTCTATTGGTGTGTAAGAGTACTATGCATTTAAAGAGCATGCTTAAAAAGAAACAGAAAAACAGCAAACAGATTTAGGATCACACCCTCAGAAAATTCTGACCTTTATTAAAGAAAATTTCTGTCCTTCATTAAAGTTATTTTAAAATATCCTTCTGTTTCTCATGCTTTTGAAGAAAATTTGAGGAAAATATGCCTCACATAGAAAGTGCATGCTCCATGTCAGGGAGGCAGAAACTTGTTTCCCCTCAATGCATTTGCTAAATAAGTTGTCTTTGAACTCCCTCTGGTGGTATAAAGGTTTTGTATGTAGAAAATTATTTTGGAAACACTTGTGGAGCCTCAAATAACAGTTTTAGCAATAAACTGATAGATTGTGCTTCTTCTCAGCACTCCTGAAGGATGGCTATGAAAGAAGATGTGGAAATGTAAAATGTAACAAACTTATGCAGAATTTAATTTTTTTATTTTTTTTTTTTTACTTTATGATGCAGAAAAAAAAGCTGGTGGTGTTCTCTCACTCGAGCCACAAATGCATGGAGTTGTCTTGTGTTGCAATCATGCTTTAAAATGGTGAAGCAAAGTAAAGAACTTTCTCTATTTCCACAGTTGAACTTTTTCAAAGCAGAAAGAGGCCAAACAAGCTGAGGGACTGGGATGGGTTTGTCTGCAAGATCCTTACTCATAGTGGTAAGCAATGAACCCTGACACAGGGTTAAGAACGAAATCAATTCCTTGTCATGACTGAGCTGTTCATATAAGCAGCTGCTTCACAAAATGAGCAAAAGAATAAAAATATTCTTTAATGACAACTTGTCAGTGTTGCACATTTGAACATAGAAGGGGTTTGCCAGCTGTATGTTGTGCTGTGTAGGTTAGACAATGTCACTGTTAGACTAAATGTTAGTCTGTTAAACTCAAGCCTGTAAACTGCTGTTTCATCTGCTGTCTGTGCCGTGTGAGTGTCAGATCCCTTTTTTTCCTCTTTGATTAATTAGCAATTAATTTAGTTATGTTTAATTTCTAGTTTAGATGTCATGCCATTGAATTAGTCATACAGTTGAAACTGCTGGGGCCCCATAGGAATAGTCTCTTGAAAAGGAATGTTTACTGTATTTCCGGGCACTGGAAATTACAGAACTTCTTAACTCATTGAGAAAACTCCATCTGCTTTAATACAACTAGGCAAATTTCGTGCATTTTTCATTTAAGAGAAACTACTTATGGCATAAATCTTTCTACAAATACTAGACTTAAAAATAGAGTACTAATTTGCTTTAGCAATGGGAGTATCTACTTTGAGTAAGCACAAGAATATGGTAAGATTTTGCTCTCAAAAGTTTTATTAGAAAAAAAATAAATCTTTTAGTTGACTAAAGGGAAAAGGAACTGGAAACATTCTTAGGAGACAAGTAAAAGAAATTGATTCTTAGAGACATCCAAGAATTTGAAAAATATTTTAAATAGGTTTAATTAGCTTGCATAATAAATCTAAACAAAATATCATATTCATGGAAAAAAAAAGTTCTTTTCTGAAGATGGACTTTCCTTTGACAGATGTGCCCAATCAGAGACAGTTGCAGGGAAACATCCAGATGAAATACAAGGATCAGAAATCTGCCTGTGTCACATCTGTGCTCATGGAGAGTGTTTTTGAGACTTCAGTTTTTTGCACTAGTGACAAGCAGCCTGAATACTAATCTGGGAAAGAATTGTCTAATGCTTCATGTCCCATTAAGTTCTGTGTAGTTACATATTATAATCAAAATACACATTCTAAGAATTAACTATTCAGAATTAGGAATTAAGGAGCAGGCCCTGGATTTCCTAGTAGCACTCACTGTGAGACCTTCTTGTACCTGAATTTTGGAGTTTCCTGACATATGGAGACATGTGCATGTCAGTACCTCAGTCCAGGAAAGTGCTTTTGATGTAAACCTTCTAATCTTTCCCTCTTACCACCCTTTGATCCATTCTCCTTTGGCACTGTGTATTCCTCCTTACACCTGCCTGCTTCCTGCTGATATGCGGCTCCTGACTTCAGAGAAGCTTTATGCTGTGGAAAAAATACTTGGAGAGATGCTGGAAAGTCTCTAAAATACAACTGATAGAGGTGTAAAACTTAGCAGGTAAGTGACATAGAGATGATAGAGGAGATGTATGTTTTGAAGGCTCCTTGGGCCAACGAGTGATGCAAATTATCTGGAATGGCAAAACCTGCATGGCATGCTGTGTCCCTTTGACTATGCCAGCTTGCCTGAGCTGAGTGAGAAACATACCTAAATCCTCTGGTGTCAGAACAGTCTGGCAAGGGGGCCTAAAAAAGAACAGGAAATGGTGGTGCTCAACATCAGCTATGGGTTTTGGGGTAGCTGGCTCAGGAATAGCCAGACAACTGTGCTGTTACTGGGAAAGTAGGGTGTGAATTTTAAACACAATTTATAGAGTACTCATGGTCCCGGGGGAATGTCTAGTTTTCCAGATATCTTTAATCAGAGCTCTGAGAATGTGTCCTAACCAGGGAAGGACCATGCACTCAGGGTTCCTAGCTGAAGGGGTGCTTGACTGTCACACACAGTGTTACTCTCTGAGTCTTTATAACTTGCTACATATAGACTATAGGGAGATGATCATGAAAAGCTGTGCATGTCTTTTAGATGACAAGGTATTGAGGAGATTTGATGTTGACAGTCTACAGCAAGCTGGAGGGCTGGTTTTGTTTCATCACATTATTTTGGCATGTGGGAAGCTGAATAGTCATTTAAAACAGAAAAGATTACACTGTTCTCTCTTGCCTTAACTTATGAGGCTTTACTGCAATCACCCCAGCTTCTTGTTCTTCTTCTGCATCAGAGGCTCAGACCTTCTGGGTCCCAGAACTTTGCCCATCCCTACTTTTTACAGGGCGATGTATCTGGCATTGTACAGGTGTATGCTCCTGGTACTCCAACTAACCACTGTCTTGAGAATACAGTCCTGTCTGCTCCTTGTTCCCCCAAAAGGACACACACATAAACACCACACACAGACAAACAGACACACAGACACACAGACACAGACACAAAATTTGCTTTATGCTTTTAGGCAGTGATCAACTGTTCAAAATGCTGTATTTAACACCAGTCAGGGTGGTACAGAGGGTGATGATGAGTACACAGAGGATGTTCCTGTGAGACTGACTCTACTTAGGCAGCTGTGCCCCCACTGCACAGGCAAAGTGGACTGGAAGAAGATGATCTGCTCCTCATCACCTAGGGGCAAACCAAGCCTGTGGGCTGCAGATGTGGTGTGGGCCTATGGGGAAAATGGCTTGGGCAGCTGTGTTAATGACTATGAGCATCAGCACAAAGGTCAACTACTTGTCATCAGGATGTCTCAGCCCTGAGAGGGTTTAGTCTTTCATTCCTGTCCATCTGATCTACCAGAGAATCTGCAAAGTAGTTTCTGGTACAGTAGATTACATTTAAAGCAACTTCCATTAGGCAGAATAGCAATGGCCTGATGGCAACTTCTCTCATTCCTGCTTCAATACCATGAAAAAAGTCCATCTTAAAAAAAAAAAAAATTAGTTCTATTATATTTAATTATACAATCTGATTTCTATTTCCTCTGCTTTCCCTCTGGAAGTCTGTATCAAATATCTGCAATATCAATTGCAAGTTGGAGTTATGCTGGCGGGAAAATGGGTTTATTTTTATTTTACTCATTTTCATATTTATAAAATACTTTCTTACAACTATACTGTCTCATGATGGGAAACTATTAAATTTCATTATAGCTGGTTACATATGGTCTGAATAGAAGCATAAATTACTCCTTTGTGAAAAAAAAAAAGAAAAGAAAAAGAAAAAGAAAATAGTAATGTTTAAGAGGAGCAAATTTCTTGTTATGTTGTCTTCTGTTGTTGCTCTGGGAGCCAAAGTTTAGTTTCTATACAGAATTAGGTTGTCACTTGTGACCAGCAGTGTTGAAGATCAAACCTCTCCCTCTCCTGCTGAATGCTGGTTTTTGGTCACATTTCGGCTTAGAACGTTCTGTTTCCCAAACAAAAAAGGAGAACACCACAAACAACACAGCTGTGCAAGGGGAGTCCCACCCAGTGCATGAAATTCTGCTGAACACCCATGTCAGGGCTGGGTTATTGCTCAAATTTCAGCCTGGTCTGTGACTAGCAACTCTGGACAAACTTCAGAAATTTTGAGAAACATGGAATTCTTCTCAGATGTTCATTCCACTATGAGGAACAGGTAAGCTGTGGTTCCAGAATGAGAAGGAATTTAGGGAAGGATTATGTTTACCACAGGTGATATTCTGTTTTCATTTTTATGTTCCTGATAGGAAAAAGACAAGCAGTCCAAGATACTTTGAAGTAAAATTTGTTAATGGATATTTCTCATATTTCCCCCTAAGGACAAGAGGAATTGAGCATGGGCATATTCCAGTCTTCAGGGAAGGATCACAACCAGTGAGGGAACCACAACCATATTCTGAGAACAATACTGCTTATTTTTTAATCTATATTCCATCTTTACACAAGTAATGTTGTTGTGAACATGATGACGTAAGAATACAAGAGAGGCGGTGTGTATACCAACAGCCTAAACAAAGAAAACCTTTGCTACTTGGGCCATAGAGACTGATACCAATAAAGGAAAAATAGCCTGAGACACCGAGGGTTAAGGCGCAGGAATTTGAAGCACAGATATAGGAAAG
>JAWWTY010000077.1:111246777-111321676 GCA_035222235.1 Margarornis squamiger | reverse complement strand
AATACCTCCTGCTTTGAGCATGAAACTTTGTCTCTGAGCAGTTTCTCCGTGCCTGTTTGGGGCAAATTCGGCATCAAGACTAACATCTTTCTCCATGGCAAGTGACTGACCACCAGGCAGCTGGTGGGAAAAGTTAATTACCTTCTGTTTCAGGCAGAAAGATGAAGTGTGGAACACTGGTTGCTGAAACATATTTTTATATGTTTGTAAAAATGGGTAACTAACCCCTTTTTGGGCTTGCTCTTTCAAAGACCATCTTCTGTGCCTGATGGAAGCCAATCTCCAGTGAAGTAGAACTGTTGGAATTCTTCCATTTCTGTAAGAGCTAGGCTGGATGTTGAATTTAGCACTGACTGTCTCACAGAATATTAATGTCTTATAAGAAGAAATGATTTAGTTGTCAACTCAGTTATATGGTATTATAATGTTCCAGGGTTTGCGTAATTGCTAAAATCTGCAAGTAAAATTTTCATTTGGAGTTTCTTCAGAAGAATTTATGAGGAGAAACTTTCCACATGCCTATGGCAGAATTTTAGCCTGCAGCAGTGGGAAGTGCAAAGGCTTTCAGGAGGCACCTGCAAACCTGAGGATGTACCGCATGAATCCTTATGCACCTCCTGAAACTCATTATCCCCTCCTGTGTAAGTGCAAATGCCATTCCTTAGCCACACTTCCTTATCTCTCTGTATTCAGGGGAGGTAAAAATATCTAACAAAACTTGTTACACTGATTTAGGATTTACTACAGGGAAGAATAGGGAAGACCACTAAGATGAGAAATGTTAAGTGACTTCAAATATTTTCTCATTCTTCCACATTTTTTAGTTTATCTTAGAGGGCTAAAAGAGAAGACAGGAGGGACAAAGCTCTTCATAGAGTGTTTGGATATGTGAATTCTAATGAAACTTTCCTTCAACCTCTCCCTCCTTCAGGTAAAATTAACCTACTCTTTTATCTATTTTCTTTTTGAATTTCATTTAATTCCCTTCCTTGAGAGAAATATTAATAAATCTTACAAAAACCCAGAGTACAAGTGTGTGAGAGATAGTGTGAGAAATAACACTGCATATGTTATTTATGATTTCTAAGGGAAGAAGTCATAATAGTCCTCATGTTTTGGAAAGTTCTTTTCAAACACTTAAAAATTAACTTGTTCTGAGAATACTTTCTGATTCTGTTTCGTGGGACAAATTATCTATCTATCTATCTATCTATCTATCTGCACAACAAGGAGATGGCTCATAAACGCATGACAAATAATAATCATCATTCCTGATACAAACAAAAGCTGCAGGATTTACAAACTACAACTACCAAGTAGACTGTTAAGATATTTTCCACAGCAAGTGGCTCCAAACCCACATTCATGTGTTTTATCCAATAGCAAGGGCTTTCTCTTTCTTCCTGAAAGTCAAACTGAGGTCTCTCCTATCTGCTGTCATGGATCCTGACTACTTTAACGTAGTCCCCTGTATGAAATGAAATGAGCTCAATACCTTGGTTTATTCCTTATCTTTTGGAGTTCTGCCTTTTTCAATTATTCCTATGTTTGCTAGACTTTGGGTAAGCAGGTCCTCTTCAGGGTAGGAAAGAGGTTGAGTAATCATTAAGCAAGACACTTGGCAACACACTTTTATTGAGCTTTACAAATCACCAATAATTGAGACAGTCATGTTGCTTGAGTTCACAAAGCAATACCTTTAAAAAGGGAAAAGAAAATTCCTGCAGCTCTGTGAGCTACAAACCTACGTCAAAAAGCACATTAGAGAGAAGGAATGAAAAAGGAAAAAAAAAAAAAAAAAGAAAAAACCTGAAAAATGGCAAGGAAAGCAGTGGTACAGAAATGAGTGCAGGACAGTTGAGAAAGATCCACTTGTCCCCAGTTCATGCCTTGGGTAATGAGATAACCTGAAACCCTGTGGGCCATCGCAAGGAGGCTGGAGAGAAAGAACTCTCTGGGCTGGAATCACACATAAAAAGCAGGTGAGCATGAGAAGGATAGAGGAAGTGACAGAGGGTTGGCTTTATGAGGTGGTTCTGCTATTTATCAGTTTACAAAAGCTTCTCCGGAAACTGTCATCCAGAAAGGCATACAGGAAAGGGTTGAAGCAGCTATTGGCATAACTTAAGCTAGTGATGAAATAGGAAATCCCAATGATGAGTGGAGTTTGTGGGATATCTGTGGCGAGGGCCACCACTGTGCTAAGGTGATAGGGTGTCCAGCAGAACAGGCACACGGCCAGGATGACAACCACCATCAGTGTCACCTTCTTTTTGGCTTTGTCCAGGGCTTTTGCATTGCAGTGGAGCTGCACATATCTCAGTCTGCACAACATGGTGGTGTAGAGGGTGCAGATGGTGGACACTGGGATGACAAAGCCTAAAATAAGGGTGTAGATTCGACTGCCTTTCCACCACACACTCTCAGGATGGGGGAACACAAAGACGCACTGGGAGCGGCCCTGCTCCTTGTGTATCTTAGCAAAGACAGCGAAGGGCAGGATGATGACTGTGACAAAGGACCAGACACAGAGGCTTACAATCTTGGCTGCTCGGTAGGTGCGATAGGACATCTTTCTGGACTTGGTGGTGGCTGCCACAACAAGGTAGCGGTCCATGCTCATGACAGTGAGGAAGTAGATGCTGGAGAAAGTGTTGTATTGGTCTATAGAGATGATAAGCTTGCACATGAGCTCTCTGAAGGGCCACTGCAGGAGCAGGTAGTCAGCAATGTTGATGGGTAGCACCAAGGTAAAGAGTTCATCAGCAATGGCCAGGTTGAGGATGAAGATGTTGGTTACTGTTTTCATCTTTGGTGCTTTCAGGATTACATAGATGACAGCAGTGTTGCCTGTCAGCCCCACGGCACAGATAACTGAGTAGATGACAGGCACTGTGATGTAGAACCTGGGGCTAAGTGGAGGAGTGGATGTATTTAGCCCCCCATGTGCTATCCCAGTGCAGTCTACACATGAGGAATTGGTCTTAGGGAAGGAGAAGTTCTCCATGGCTGCAGGAGACAGTGCCCAGGCTCAGTGATGATGAGGATGAATTGGAAGGGCTGGGGGTGGGGGTGGAAATGTGAGACCTCTGCTCTTCTGAAGATTGTCTCTTCTGGTGCATCCAACCAAAAAAGTCACACATGCTGCCCACTGCCACTGTGATTGGAGCAAAGGAAGATCACTGAGAGCTCAGCCAGTGGTGGTGTCCCACTGGCTGCCCCTTCCCTCCTCCCACCCCGGTGAGTGCCGCGGCAGGAACAACGCTCAGCCTTGCACTCAGCCGGAGTGACCAACCAGCCCAAGGTGACAGCGCTCACCCGAGAACCCAGCGGTCCGACCCGGTCACTGCCCCCATCGCCCCTCGGCGGCGCCTCTGAGGGGGCGCCGACCGTGGGGATCCTGCCCTGGGGGGAGCAGGTGTCTTTGGTGTGTTCCCCAAAAAGTAAAACACACACATCCTTCCAGACGGGACAGGGCGCTTTGGACGGGGAGGAAGGATGCACTAACCCATGCCAGCCCGGCTAGGGTGGTGCGGCTCCCGGAGCGAGGGGTTGCGGGTCCGGGTCCATGCGAGACAAGGGATGCCGGTGCCGCTCCTTTGCTGGATCCTGAGAGTTAAATGCGCGTCCGTCTTGATCTAGGCAGCAAGCGATAGATAACGCGAACCGCAGTGAGGATATTTTAAAAGTCGGAAGCTGTAGCACTGGAAAGAGATTTGTGCACTTACCTCAAGTCAGATCTCCTCCTGAGGTATCGCAGTGCAGCAGCGGGGAGAAAAGTCTCAGCTGTAGGTGGCATCTGCTGGTCGCGCTGGGTCTGGGAGCTCAGTATTCGCTGGCTGGCTGGCTGGCTCCGGGCTTATCCCAGCGAGGGGCGTGGGAAGCGTGATGCTGTACATCAGGCTCGGAGCAACCAAATCGAGTTGAAGACGTCCCTGCTCATTACAGGGAGGTTGGACTACATGGCCTTTAAAGTTCCCGTCCAACACAAACTAATCTATGATTCTATGAGCTTGCCACGAAAAGGCATTTTTCATGGGGTGTGGGTTTCAGACTGAGGCTGGACAGATACACAAGAGTCCCTCTGCCTCTGCCTGACACTTTCACTCCTTCATGCTGGGATAGTGATAAAATTGAATATAACCCTGGGGAGACAATGTTTTTTAGGGGATAATTCAGAGTTTCTAATCATAATTTTTTTCAAAAAGTGCATGGTGTAAAATCTATCCCTTTTCAATTTCTTTTTTTTTTTTTTTCCTTTTCAATGGAAGAATTATATGGGCTTTTGATAAAGTACATTTAATAAAATTTTACATCTCTACAATCAGAAACATAGGAAATGCAAACAACTTTTTTTTTTTTTTTTTTTTTTTTGGTCTACAACTGTCACTGACCACAAGCATTATCACTAATTAGTAATAAATTACTAATAATGTAATTATTGCATCTTTGTAAAATTGACAAAACTGTTTAATACGTGTAAGCTGAAACAATGGAGAGAGATAAACATGGTCTGGCTCTGATTGTTGCATATTCTGATGCATAATTGCCTAGATCAGCAGGATATCACAAATATGAAAATCCAAGTAAATAAATTATGAAGTAAATAGATAAAAAGGACAAACAAAGAAAAGTAGCTTTGCTTCCTTGTGGTTCTGCTTTTTCACTGTGCTCTGTCTTATTTGATTTCATACTACTAGCTACATGATATAGCAAATGATACTTCACCCTACAGAGTATACTGTGTGCTCTGTGATTCTTGACTTCCTTTACAGAAAGACTGAGAAGAAAAGGTGTTCGCACCTTTTGAATGACATAAGAACATCATCAGCACTGTGCTGCAGGCTTGTGATGGAGTTTTGCTCTGGTTTTTGCGTATAGTTTCACAAGCCAAATAATGAAAAGGCCACCTTTGCTATGGAGTTTATTAGAAGCTAGCATTTGAGTCAGGTTTTGCATCCCAAAGACTTGGGCACAGTTGCCCCAAAGTGAATACAGCTTTGGAAACTCAATGTGCTTGTTCCCTGTATGCCATGCAACAGTATAAAAGAGGCACCTCAGCATGCCAAGTTCGTGGAATACTGGTGTCTTGTAGGCATTTGCTTGCTTACATGCACCTCAGGTGACCTCATCTAAATGTGTGCAAAAATTTTGCCAAAGTGTTTGTTTCATGGTTTCTATACCCACCCCTTTCCTTTCAGCTGTATCATCGGCTGAACTGGGAACCTTCTTCTCCCCAGAAAAGATCCCCTAACTTTAGCAATATCTTCATTCCATTGAGTAAAAGTCTTGGGGTTTTGACTGTGCAGGGTTAAAATACAATTCTAATAGAAGTCTGGCTAGCAGGAGGAATCTATATTTTTTCTCTCTTCTGGTAGTTGAAGAAATAGGTTTTTTGGCCTTATAAATCTCTGTTGCTTTTATGCGAACTGCTGTCTTTACTCAGGGAATTTTAGCTGTCTGTACTGCACACCAATAAACAACTTGCCTCTACTATCAGGTGTTCATTGCTGATATTGCCGTAGTGCTTGAAGGCATCAAAAGATATCAGATCTCACAGACAGACATCAAGGTAATTTTTTTCCCTTTTGTAACATCAGTTTCAGAGAAAAGCTGTCAAAGATATGAAGGGCTTTATAAGTCTACAGCTGACTGCTATAAATGTAGAAATTCTGTATTTCTGTTCTTGTGTGGAGATGTCCAGGTCACAGCATATATTTCGATGTCTCAGCAGGTGCACAGACCATCTTCTTTTCAGTTGAAAGCAAAAAGAAATGAGACTTGGTAGCAATAACCTTATATCTTCTACAAAGCAAGACTTTTGGCATTTGAAAGTCTAGTCTGACCACTGCAGCAATTCCTCAAGAAGCCATTAAAACCCGTAGGCCAAATTCAGCTCTTGGTCAATGAAGTATGACCTCATTATGACTGGCAGAGCTGTGCCTGCTGACAAACAGTTGTTCCAGATGGTCATTAGGCACACTCACAGCATTTGCTTGTGCCCTGAGAAGACACTGATTTGTAATCATTATCAGTGCATACAGAATATCTCTGTGTTTTCTTGTGAATAATTTGAGAAGTTTACGCTAAGTTAAGAAAAGAAAAAGTCAGATGTTGTTTTCTTTGGGCAGTGTAAATCATGATTGGTTCTTTGTGATTCTTCAGTGTCATTATCTGATGACATACATGACCAACAAAGAAATAAATTACTTAAAGAATTGTCACTAAGAGCTGAGGTTTCTTCATAATGAGCCTACAAATCTTGAACATTTTCCATTCAATTATTCATGTCTGAATTTTAGAATGTATCCCTTCCTCCTGTGGGTAAAACTCACATGAGTGAGATTCCTTTCACTGGTTAACTGAGTCAATCTTGAAGAACTTCAATCAACTTAAGTGGAGAAAAAAGAGCCACATAATTTGTCTTTGTAGGAGTTCCTCATCAATCAGTACAGAAGATAGCTAAGCATTGGAGCCAAGGTAGAGCTTCTGAAGTAAAAACACACTAATTTTCTACCTTTAGGACTGGCTTATTTGTCAATACAATGTGCAGATGTGGAGGAGCACAAAAATACTCAAGTGAAAGATTCCTTAGGTGACTCCTGCCCTCTAGTGAGGAAAGATGTTGGATTAATTGATCTATTTATTATGTGTAAAGGAATAAACTTTCCAGCATGCCAGGTGGAATCAACATAAGCCTGTCCCATACCAATGTTCACAAATGCTTTCAATCTTTTCAATCTTGCATGAATTCTTTTGAAAAACATGCAGTGATGCCAAAGCCACAGCCTCCCCAGACAATTTGCTCTTATTCAAACCCTGACTTTTTGCTATGATTTTAAGTCCTTTGGCTATTTTCCTGCCCCAAATGGAAGCTGGGAACTGAATATTTTCTGTTCCCTGAGATGATCTGTTCCACATGTGAACACTGTAATGCTGTCCCCTTACTCTTTTCTCTAGACTTGATAAACACAGTTCTTCCAGTCTCTCCTTCTGGGTCACCTGTTTGAGATCAGGGAGGAACAAAAAACAGAGTTATTTCCATTCAGCCCAGGGCTCATTTGGGGTGGTGACTTTGATTAGGTTTTTATGTATTTAATATTTGTCATGTCTTTGTGACAGTATCAAAGCAAAGGTGCATATCAGTAAAGAAGGCCTGTGGCAAAGCTTTGGGTTGTTTTCATTTAGCCATGGTTGACAGGATACTCAGGATTTGGAGAAATCAAGAGCTCTGTGAAGTAGGACTGGAAGCTTGGGAAGCTGTTATGGGAGGACATGTGCATGATGTCTTTTGCACTGCATTACTCAGCTAGAAATCAACCTGTGTCTATCACATTTTATTGGTTTCGATTAAGCATCACCCCAGTAAGATGATCCTGTGTTCCACAGAGTGAACTAATCTCTCTGCCCTGTGTCCCCACAGCTTCAGTCTGTGGCACCAGCTGAGTCCTCACACTGCAATAGTGTGAATAAGTGTTAGACCTCAGTGTGCTGGACGGGCACCCAGGCGGTCTGCAGCTGAACCAGGCAGGGCTGAGAAATTGGCTCTGAACTTGTTCAAAACATGATCAAAACTGCTATAAGTGAGCTTTTTTAAACCAAAAGAAAACCCCAACAACTTGTCCAAAGCCAAGGTACATATATATATATATATATACACACATACATTTTTATAAATAATATCTATATATAAAAATTAGGACAATATGAGTAATATGAGTAAAGTATAAAAAAAAGGTAATTGCAGATGATGATGATGATGATGATGATGATAAATAATCCAACCATAAACCCTATATGTGTGTTTTTCTTGTCTTTGGGGTTTGGGATTTTTTGGTAATCAAAAATTCACTGAACTTCAAAGTATTCCTCACATTTCTTCATCTTCACTTTCTATTTGTGTATGAGGATGTCCTTCTACACCACTCTGATGAACTTAACATTACTTTTAAATTCATTAATTTTAACATAATTTCATCAATTTCAACACAAACTTATTTATGGGCTTAAACCAGACTGTGTACTTCTCTCTGTATTGGAGGTTAGTTCCATAAATCCCTCAATGGCTTTGTTATTCTATCATGAGAATTTCAAGGACATTTAAATTGTTGGGGAAAAGGAATCCACTTGCAGGACCAAAAATAAGCAACAGAACAGCAGTAACTGCAACACAAAATGCATCTGTCCAAACTTGATCAAAACTTTTGAAAGACTTGAGTGCTTTTCTGCCTACAAAAGCTGAAATATAGATGCCCATGCTTCTTATTTTTCTTATTGCAGGGGGTAACTTAAGGAATTATTTTTCTCTAAGATGGATCTTTAATAAAAATCCAGCAAAACTGAGATATTTAAAATCTTCTGTGCAAGCTTCAAATAAATTTTTCAAATTTTTAGTTTCGTCATGGTAAGATATATCTGATCTTAACTCTTACTGTTTTCAACACAAAAAGAAGGCTCCCTGGGCAAGCTCTATGAGAACTCAGTTTGGCAATTTGATTTTTTTTTTATCTTATATCCCCTATTTATCATGACACAACCCTCCCCCTCCTACCTGATGGGAACACAGTCAAATTATTTTGCTTTTTCCTCTGTCAGACTCGTCATTGCATGCAAGCTGACATTCTGAAGATGTTTCTCATCTGCTGCTGCTTTTGTTAGCTGACTGTTAAAGCTGTCAGTTATTTGATTACAGGACTGAATTAGTATGTAACTGTCATTTAAAATTCATAATTCTCATAAGAGGAATTTTATGACTAAAATGTGGAAGTTATCTGATAATATTACACCAAAAAATTATAAACTTGTTAAAGATTCATCAGCAATTGCTGAACTGCAGTTGAATAATTGATAGTATACCAGATCTTTTTTTTTGTCGTATTATTTAAATTTCCTTAGCATCCAGTTTGATTTGTCTGATATTCATAGCTGGAGTCTTCAGTCTAGAATTTCACATACATCTTCTTGATTTTTATCTTGGCTTTTTTTCCAAGGATGTCTATATTAAGTGAGTGTATAATAAAGCACAAGGACCAACAAAGTCAGTAAAGGGTAAAAGGCAAAAAATCTCCAGATATTCCTCTTGGGATGAAGATCATACATAGAAAGTGGGACATCCTTCTGCACATGGACGTTACTACTACAAAAGTTGTTCTAAGTCAGTAAGTCAAAAGAAGGAGTAAGAAAACATGTGAGAGCAACATCAAAGGTGAAGGCATGGAAGAATACACTCATTGTAACCTTCAAAATATTTAGAATTTAATCTTCTCTGTACAATTATAAATAAATTTTCTCAAGTGAGAAACAAAGTTGTTTGGACTAGAAAGGGAAAAAAAAACCCATAGAAATATGTAAAGTTTGCTAAAAAGGATAAATAGAATTTCGATATGTCAAAAGGATACAAGTGTGACAAATGCAAATGCTGAGATGAAATTCTTACCAAATTTAATAGAAATTGCACACAGAGCTGACAAAGGTGTTGAAGAATAGTTGACTTAAATATTTCATATTGTCTGTCAGGCTGGATTAGCTAACGCTCCTCCCATTAAAGAAATTTTAGATACTTAGCACATATTCTAGTGATCTGGTAAAGATATATCACACGCTAGAAAGATGTCTAAAATAGTATTTTGCTGTGATTATGATGGTTAATCTTCCAAAGAGTGTTTTTGAATATTTTCAAATGCTTACTTTACTACTTACAATGATGACTGACTTTAACAACCAAACAAAGAGGAAATTAAATTGATATTTCCCCCTCCTGCTCTTTGGTACAAAACATCTGCCAGTGATAAGCTCCACTGCCACAAAAGCCATGAAGTTTCATATCAGCCAAGAAATATAATTCATTATCTGGAAAGAATCATACACATATTTCAGTAAAATAGTTGGATTCTTGGATGAAACAAGATGCAGGGAGAGCAGCTTCACCGTTGCCTCTTTTACTTCATGCCCACCGCCTGCTAGAGGTGAACTTTTTCTCTGTCTGAGGACATAGATTTACATCTCTAATATAGTCATGTAGGTCAGCCCTTAACAACAAGAAAAGAGAGAAGTTAATCATAATCTTTTATAGCTCTTTCATGTTCTGATTATACAGTTTTTTCTCTTACTCCTACAAATGCTTATTTGCTCTGAGAACTCAGGGTGTCATAATAAGCACTTGTATTTAACTGTTCCAGTTAGTGTACCGAAGAGCTTCAGTGACACTAATGTGAAGGTCCCTCTCATTGTACTTTGTGATTTGGAAGCTGAGAGAGGAGAGTCTTGTATTTTTTTTTTTCCCCCCTTAGACACCTTTTCGGATGCTAAACAGTAACAAGGAGGTTTACAATGGTATCCGTGGTGATGAGCTGGTGTTATAAGCTTGTGAATAAAGAGCTACTTGGACAGTGTCAAATGGAGTTTTCCACTGAGAGAGAATATAAAAAGCTGCTTACTGTTACATTGCTCATAGCTATTAAACACAATAAACTGAATTTATATTTTAATATGTTTATAAACAATATTTCTTAGTTTTCCAAAATTTACTCAGAAATGTAATTTAGTCACTGTCTATTTAACACTTGTCCTCAGCTTTTATGTGGATATTTTCATGTTTCATATCTGCTTGATGAATGAAGCAATTAAATAATTTAAAATTATTGGAGTTATTTAACACTAAGTGATGTATGTACCACATTCAAGATCAGGTTGGACAGAGCTCTGAGCAATATGACCTAGTTGAAGACGTCCCTGTATACTGCAGAACGATTGGACTAGGTGGTCTTTAAAGGTCTTTTCCAACTCAAAGTATTCTATGAATCTATGATCTACTGAAGACTTATTTAAGCAATAGACATGTTGATAATTATAGACATAAAACAACCAAAACCCCACTTTTGTTGCATAATTCCAGGTATTGTTGGGGCTTTATGTTTTGGGTATTTTTGCATTTCCAATACTTGTTATGGAAAGAAGAAATAATTTGGCTGCTATTACTGAGTTTGCCTATGTATTTTGGAAACAGTTCTGTTTTTAGGTTTGTCATCTGTGTAAACCCTGTGTTTCTGTACTTGCTGCATTTTATGTGTGTCTTCTTGATGACTCCACAAGCAGTCCAGTAGGCACCAGTTTACATCTCTGGGTTTGACTGTTCCCTCTTCCAAGCAGAATAACTAAATCTTCATTTCCTGTTGGACAAGTACTCACTGTCTGTGAGGAAAGTCCTTCATTCAAACTGCCTTGAAACTATCTATAAATGTCTAAATTATGTGTTCTTCTTTATATAGGGCAGAATGCATCAATGTTTATATAGTCCAAAGAAGCAGTGGGTTAATCTCAAGGCTCACAGTGTGGTGATGTTGCCTTCAGGAAGAAAGATATCCTGGGAGGTTTGCAACTTCCTCCTTTTGTCCCTGCCAGTTCTGCAGCTGTGTCTGTTGCTTTATCTTTTGGTTTTCAAGTGTGAACAATTTCCCACAGGTTCCCACCACAGAGGTACATCATCCTTAAAGGCAAAACAGTTAGCTTAGGCCTTTGGCAGCTGTGGTGTGCCACTGCACACTAAGCAGAATGACTGGTGAGCCTTTACTCTTAACCATTGTCTTGCTGCATTTAGCATGGCATAGGAGTAGGGAAACACTAATATTTCATATCTGAATGAGTAATTTTGCAGGAAAATCATTCTGGTCTTGGTAATATTTCTTTAAGAAATAGTGCAGAGTATGAATATCTTTTAAATATACACTTAACAAGGAGATCTAAATGGAACAAAAAGTCATTGTGACTGCTTGGGGCTAAGATGAAGAAAAACATTCAGCTGCAGAAAAGCTTACTGAAATAAAAATCAGGGAGCTGAGCAGAGTAACAAATACTGATTACTGGATATTATGGTGAAACCACAGGATGTGTTTTCTTTTTCTTGAAGTAATTGTTGGGCCCAAGTTATCAGTGTCAGAGAGTCAGGTTTTCCTTCATACCTTTTCCACCCCACTGCTCTCCCTTCAGTTGTGTTCAAATACTTCCAAGTCTTTTTTAGTCTGTGAGCCACCAACATCTGACACTCTGTGAGTTGTTTTGTTTCCTTTGCAGAGGCAAAGCCAGTCATCTGTGCTGGAGCAAAGCCAACTTTAGTCTTGGGGCTGCTGCTTACCCTTCATGTCCCTTAGCCATGATAAGATATCACCACATTCAGACTACTAAAAGCTTCCCTAGGATGAGGAAAAGCACATGCTATTCAAATCACCATGAAGCATGAAGAACAAGCTGGTGTACTTCTAAGGCAATACACTGGCATTACACTGTGCGGACAGAAGAGAAAAAGTTCTTTTACCCTCCTTTTGTCAAGAAAACCAACCTCAGAGATGCTAGACAGTATGCAGAGATTTATTTTTTGAAACAAACAAACAAAAAAACAAACAAAAACCCAACCAAAAAACCCCACAAACAAACAAAACCCAAAAAGCAGAGACAACCAATTCATAGACAGAGATGACTGGAAAAGACTGGAAGAAAAGAGGTCTACAAAGTTATCACTTACAGCCTGATTTCTGTGGAGTGGGAAAGCGAGAAGGTAGACCTTGTAAAAGACATCTGCTGAAAATCTTTTAAAGAGCAAAATAAATGAAGAAAAAGCTGCTTTATCTTCCACAAATGTAAAATGGCAACATAAGCAAGGAAGAAACTGTGTTGCTTTTATACATATGTAGGGGAACATGTATAGATACAGTCCCCATTTTTTCCCACAGCTTACTGCTTAAATTCTGGCTAATGAAAGACTTCTCCATGTAAGCTGTAATACAAAGACTTACTGGCACTTTACATAGAGAATTAAAATAATTTCTTCTAAACTTTTTATGTTTCCTATAAGTTCCGTGCCAACAAATAGCAATCACAATACTTAGTATTTCATGCTTTGCTTGTGCATGTGTTGTTGATTATCTATGTTTTTAAGACTCTTTCTGAAGTTATGACATACTACTACTTACTTTTGTGATAAGTGTCCTTGACTGAATATTTTTCATTGCTTCTCGATGACAATTGTTTCTGTTGTCTGGCTGGCTTCAGCCAGGCAGTCAAAATTTTGATTGTTATAATAAGTGACTCATAAATTTATAGCCTCAGGTCACTTTGTAGCGAGGTCCACATTAGTTTTCACCTCTTTGACCAGCTCTAGGTCTGTGCCAAACCTAGAAGTAGACTGTTCTTCTTCAGTTTACTATATATGCAAGAACACTGGAATTCTCAGCTGCTGGAGACTAGGTCAATGCAGCTTTTCGTGCATGGTAAATAGTGATTTATATGGCATGCATTGTTCCTATCCTATGTAAACACGGAGCAATATGCTTGCTAATGGACTAAATTGCCAGCTGGACTACCCTAGCCTAGCAATAGTTCTATGGGCTGTGACATAATCTGTCCTATCATCTGAGCAACATGGTTTAATGGAAGATGTCTCTGTCCATGACAACAGGATTGGAAGATCTTTAAGGTCCCTTTCGACACAAAACCAATCTGTAATTCTATGATTAATTTTAGGCTGTGTTTCTTCTTGTTTGTTTTAATGCTTAAATGAAACAATAATTTTCAAGGAAGATTGAAGAGGCTTGCAACTAATTGCAAAAGCTAAAATAATGTCAAAGAGCCAGCAGAACAAATCTGGACCATTAGTGTTTCTCACAGACAGCTTGAACAAGGAGACCTGTCTCAGGGCCCCAGTCAACTTGCTGATACAGAAACAGGAGTAGATTCAACCTGTATGTTGCTCTTTCTACTGATAACTCTTTTCATAGGATGAGGAATGAGACAGTTCAAGCACTTCCATCTCTAATCACGGTAGCACTAACACAGATGGAGCTTCCCAAAATAGGTTGGTGGTTTTTGTTTCTTTCTCAGTAAAAAAATGAGAAATTCATGACATCTTCAACTCAACCTGGAGAGCACCAGGCAGCCAGGAATTGCCCTAGGAAAAAAGTGCTAACAAACAAAGAATTGATTTTAATCTGCACTTGGGACCCATAATGCTGCCAGGCAGTATAAAGAGGCAAAAAAGTCAGGCTTGTGGCCAAGACTGTGTAAAATGGGTGTGTCATTAACTATTCTGACTTGCTGCAGAACCAAGCATCCAGCTATTTTTGCTTTTTTGTTTTTTTTTTTTTTTTTTTTTTTTTTTTTTTTTTTTTTAGTAAGGCTTTTATTTTGTTTTTCCACACCTTGATATCTTCAGGGTAACCTGCTGTCATGGTTTAACCCCAGACATTAACCAAGTCCCAAGCAGCTGCTCTGTCACTCCCCTACCAGTAGGATTGTAAAGAGAATCAGAAGGATAAAAGCTGGAAAACTCATGGATTGAGATAAAGGCAGTTTAATAGGGAAACCAAAAGCCATGCACACAAGGAAAGCAAAACAAGAAATTAATTCACTGCTTCCCACATGCAGGCAGGTGTTCAGCTATCTCCAGGAGAACAGGGTCCCATCACAAGTAACAGTGACTTGGGAAGACAAATGCCATCATTCCAAACTTCTGCCTTCTTTCCTCCACATTCTATACTGAACTGATGTCATATGGTCTGGAACATCCCTTTGGTCAGCTGGGGTCACCTGTCCCAGCTGTGTCTCCTCCTGACCTGCCATGTACCCCCAACTTCCTCAGCACTGTGGCAGCACAGAAAGCAGAGAAGGCCTTGGCTCTGTGTAAGCCCTGCTGACCAATAAAAAATACATCTCAATATGATCAATATTTGTGCTGTGTTCAGTACAAATGTAAACCTGCTGGTTTTGCACAAGCGTATGCACCTTAAGTGAATTTTACCCTGTCCTCAGGGTAGAACTATGCCCTATGCTAAAGGTTTTGCTGCCCTTAAGCAGGCAGACAACAGCAGCAGTGATGGTGTAGGGGAAACTCCATCTGCTGGCAGCAGTGCTCACTCAGCACCAGATACAGGTGATTTCAGACGAGGTAGGAAGGGGAAAATGGGCAGCCTCAGACTCGGGGCACACTGACAAACTCACATGTTTTTCCTGCTTGTTGAGCTGCTGCATTTTCTGATCCTCAGTTCATAAGGATTTTATGGTGGAGTTTTAGAAGGAGTTTCCAGAAAAAACCTCATGGGTCTTGGCTCTTGCATCAGATACACTTTCTACCAGCCAGAACTGGATCTTGGTGCTTTTCAACACTGCAGTGTACTGATAAGGCAGAGTGTGGTCTATATAACTCATTATCGCAGATGTGACTTGTGGCTTTGCACAGGTACTGATAACCATGTTCCTGTTGCACAGAGCTACACATTAAATCGCAACTTTGTGATCTTGAAGTGATGGAAGACAGCGAGGGACTTTGGCTGATTCATGAAGGGAAAATGGGAAATGTGTTCACTTTGGCTGGAGCTGGGGGGTTATTTTTAGAATAAATTAGCTTTTAGAAGGGGGAAATTAAGGTAGGGTGGTAAATGCCAAGAGGGTTTTTTCATTCCAAGGTTGTGTCTTTTTTCCGTGGTCAGGATGCCAATTCTCAAGGAATCTTCAAAAAGTATTGCTACTTAACATGTCCACTGGAGCATTGAATGTATCATACAGAACCAGATGAAAAAATTGAAAAAATCCATATTTTTTTTTCCCAGAATCACTATGAAAAGACATCTGTTCCACCAGTAGCATTATCTGCTCCTACACATTTCATATGTTCACATTTGCCAGCTGCAGGATGAGAATACCAGTGAATAATCATTTTTGCTGCCAGTGTGTTCATTGCATCTTAAATTATAGCTCCTTTGGGAGTGTGTGAAGGCAGGCAGACAAAAACTTTGCTTTAATTTAGCTTCGTAAAAACCCCCAACTGACTAATGTTTGTGACTTCAGTGAGCAATAGATGAGCAGGTAAAAATATTTTCTCTGAGCTTCACCATCTGGGCAAATACATGATTTGTTTATTCTATCAGCTAAACCAGAGTTTCCAGCATAAGCTGGTAGTGACTTTAAGGCTGAGATAGACTCTGCCAGAAGAATTTTTGATAATAAATTAGAATATATGTGAGAAGCATAAAGCCATGAACAGCTGTCAAAATATTAATGAACACTGGACAGTATGTCTCCACAGAAAATGATTAGTAATATACTTTTTGAAGCTTAGTCCTAATAAACTGCAGTAACTCAAAGCTCTTTAACAAACTTACCCTATTCTTAGCTTTGTCAAGAGCCCATCCTTATGCTTGCCAGTCTTTCAGAAAAACTACTAGAATGGATTTGTACAATCCTCAGGCAAGGGCAATAGGACATAGTCTTTAATACTTGTGGGATTATTGGCTGATGGTTAAACCTAGACATTGTCTTGTCTTATGATACTGAATAAATAATGCTATAAAATGCAACAAGACATTGTCTGAGAAATAAATCCACAAAGATATATTGATCTTTGCTTAAAATACAATAACATGTCATTTGAGAGGGAACTGTTAATGCTGTGACTTCTCTGGAGATGAATGGGAGGCCCAAAACAGTGCTGTTTACCCATCACTAACAGGTTCTTCTTTCTCAGTTGGATAATTCATACTAGAAATTAATAATCTTATTGTCCTGAAATGATTACAAAGGAAACTAAATGCTAAAACCAACATTATTCTTTGGCAAGAACCAAATGTCTGTAACTACTTACTGTTGAACGGGACATTGATAAGTTCTTTTTGCTTTTGCAAATCTTTTTCCTGGTGAAAACTCTGACATTTCCCATGTCCAACTATTTTTCACAAAATCATCTTTTTTAACATAAAAACTTATGGTTTGGGAAACTCTAGAACTCTCTTCTGTTTACACATTTCTAAATAATGCTGTCTTCACGTGAAGTGTTTCTTTTTCTAGAACATTCAGATTGACTTTACCCCAAAAAGAGCAACACTTAGCCCTGTTAGCATGATAACTGAGCTGGCAATAAGGAAAGAGGTTAAAAAATGGATTTTCACTGTCAAAGTTAGCTTTTGACAAGTATAGAATAACCTTCATAAGGGAACTTATAGGGAATATCCCTATTAGGGATCAGCTTGTGAGGGTTTGGAGTGGCCACTAAGAAGGCAATCAGTGTAGTATTAAAATATTTGCTAGAGGCACATTTGTTTCTGAAATACATCTGCTTCAACTCATGGAATGTCATTCTCATACTTTCGATCCTTAGATTAAGACCCTCAAAAAAAAAATAAAAAAAAATTGCAGCTGCCAGCTGACATTGACAGAGAGCAAAAATTCCTGTTCCCATGAGTACAAAGACCTCACATGTCAAGTTGTTCATATATCAGAAAAAGAGAAACATTAAGTGAACAGAATCTAAGGTTCTGTTGACATCAACGTTTCAGACTTGCTTTTTCACTGGACATGTAGTTAATAGTTTCTATTAAAGCTATAAAACCATATTGACCTCAAATTGACCTCGCCCTCAGGGAACTGCAGATCTTACTCAGAGAACTAGGTCTATGAGTGTTGAATGGATAGACCTGTGCCTCTAAGCCATAGTTACCTGAGAAAGAAAAGATGTTTGCATTTTTCCATCAGTGTGCGTTCACAAAGGCAAGTCTGCTTGCCTAAATTGTACCAAAGTGTGAAACAACCTGAGCAGACACACTACCGAAAGACAGTTTTGGCCAACAGTGAATAATATGCTGTGCTGTGTAGTTCCAAATCACTCTGAGATTCGGTCTGCATGGCCAAGAGCAGTCATATCAAAGTGATCTGGAAGATCTCTATTTTTCCGTCTTAGAGTCTTGCTGGTGACAAGCAGAAATGATGCTTCTTTTTCTTTATCTGTCATCTGTGAGCAGCAGAAACTGTTCACTTACAGGTAGGTACAGCAGCTTGAAACACATTGCTGCAGTTTCTTCTGGAGCAGAGGGCTATCACTGGGATATAATCAGATTCCCTGTTAATGTTATAGGTTTTTATTAGGAAGTCACCTGGTTTATCCTGATATTTTGCAAATGCCACTGCAAAAATGTGTATTTTTAGTAACCACCTGCAAACTAAGGGTGATGGTAGTTCTGGTAAATGGGAATTTTTAATATAAAAATCCTGCCAAATTCTACACACTCACCCCATACACCTGGAAGTTTTGCCACGACCACATTGTGAAAAATATCTTATTCTTGTTTTCTTGAGGCTAAAGGAGAGGTAAGGATTTTTATTTCTTTTTCCCCCCCAAGAAAAATATCTTATCTGATAGTTTACACTTTTCCCTCAAAGTAAGTATAAAAATACCTGTATTATGAAAAGAGCAGGTATCCATGGTGATCAGCAATTTATCATATCTTAGTTCTCCCTTCAAAGAAACTAAAATAATGACTTATTATCTTACCTAATGGCTAATTTCTTCACAAGACAAGATAAACTGCAAAATGTCAGAACAGAGTTATAATTTACTTGGTGGAAGTGGTAGCTAAGCTCATCTCTGACAAAGCAACATCTTCAATGGAATCATGTTATTGAGAATCATAATTTAATTCTAAACGAAAACGAGATATTGTAAGGTGCTATATAGGAAGATGTGAATTCCCCACATCTTTATTGGTCTTTTTGATTAATTTTGCTTAAAATTAAGAAATTAAAAATTAAAAATGAAGAAACCAGTCAAGACTGAGTCTCACAATCAGGCACAGGATTAAGAAATATCTACATGAATATCTACGGTTTCTTCCTTTTAGGTGCAGAGGTGGTTGCAAATTCTGAAGATGACACAGCTGAATTCTTTCAAGCCTCCATTAATGTTGTCATCCTATTGGAATTACAGTCATGCAAAGATTATTTTAAACTTCTGGTTTTCTTTGTGTGAGAACCACAAGATCTCATTTTTTTTTACTCTAACTTTTATGTATATTCTTAACTCTCACACACAGTTTTAAAAGACGGAGATGTTCAGCAGGTGAAACTTTGATGGCTTTCCTCCATGTACTAAAATATACAGAGAACTCCTTAGGTATGGTTAGTGAAATAAAGGGAGAAACAAAGAAAACTCTTTTTGCTGGAATAAATTGCACTGGGTCTGAAAGAATTTGCCACTTAAACCTTGGCACAAACACTGGAGCATACTGAATTACATGGTATGGCTAGATGGAAGTAGATTCAGGAGGTTCTCTGTGTCCTGGACTGTGAGGAGAGGATAATCTCAACAGGATATACTGAGTGGACTTGTATGAGTTGGTCACTTGTCTCCTCTCCTACTAAAGAGACTCGTCTTCTAGTTTCTCAGCTAGAAACTACAGCTAGAGCTATTTTCTAGTTAGGCACTTCCCAGTGGCTAATGCCCACAGTAGAAGACTGGTTACCAGGCTGATTGGACCTCTGGTCTGACTTAAATTGATCTGCACTTACACTCTTTAATCCTTAAACATCCAGCTACATAACTGGACATAGCTTTGGCAAAGTAGTGGAAATGAGGTGTTGTGCATAATTATATAACCATATTAATATCTTATTCATTAATCATTAATTAATATTTAACTGTTGGTTTGGAACGTCAAGATCTAGAAAAGATGATGGTAGTTGTGAAGTTTATGTATTTTCCAGGAAAAGAAGACTTATATATTTTACGCTTTTTCACTCATTATGAGACAATCAAGAATAAGATACAACTTGGAATTTGGGTAGAAGAAAGTATTTCATACTACAATTTTGAAGAATTGCAAAAAGGATAACATAGAACAGGTAATATTATTATTATTATTACTACAAAAAAAGAGACCAGTGTTGATACCAATCAATGCGAAATTGTTCCTTTTGTGTCAGGGGTGTAGAGAAAATAAAGATATGTGCTATACTTTTTGTTATTTTATTCTTTCAACATTATAGAAGACGTTGCAGTGAAATGGAACAGTTTTCAATAACAATTAAAGTGTCCTTTTATTTGATTTATTAATCCAGAATTTAAAGAAACTTTTCTGTAAACTGAAAATGAAAAAAAAGAGAAATAAGTATAGCTATCCTTGATGGAGCTTAGAAATAGGACTGTGTATTTGAGTCCAATTAGTCTTGCAGTCCTGAGGTCTGACCACTTCAATTTCTTCAGCCTTCTAAGTACCAAAGGTATATCACTGGCAAGCAAAGATTATTAAGTCTGCACTGTCTGGCTTGTGATTCCAAATTCAATCTCTGTTTTCAGATGAGGCTATTAGAACTTTACAAATTTGTCCCCACACACAAGCAGTTTTCTAGCAAGCTATATTGGTAAATAACTCTTTCACATCACTTTTCAAATCAAATTAATTTTTTTCCTATCTCCAAAACCAAGATAAAGAGGTAAAGATCTGTAGAAATCCAGGCATTAGTCTTTTAGCATAGGATCTCTCTGTCTGCATGTAGATTATTTTTTTTCCAGCCTTTTGTTCTAGGACACCTTAGTCTCATTTTGATTGCAAGTGATTTACATCCCTGTTCATTCTATCTATGCAGCAAATGAATGGTCCTCTGAAACTTTTCATTTGCTCTACAGAAAAGTATTTTGCATATATTTTCTCACAGTAGCACTCAAATAGCTTTTCATGGAGAAGATGTGAAACTGGAGATAGGTAACAATGGTTCTTCAGACATTCAACTTTTTTCTCTCAAAGTGGCATTCTTTTGTATCACGACAAATTATTTTCCAAAATATTATTTGTCATGGTTATGTTTCCTGGCATTACTTAGAGTTGGATTTTACACAAAACATGTGAAAAGCAAGGAAAGCAAAGCTTTGCTTGAATGGTCTTTGTAATACCCATAGCTGTTTCACAGGCTGCAAATTATCAACACCATTTTGGAGCCACACGGTAAACCAAACCCTTCTTACCTACCACATGCCTCAGAGAACAATTGCTCAGAAATAAACAGTGGATAGTAAATAGTTAAAATGGAAACTGGGAGAATAGAAAGGAATTGAAAGCCAGTTGCACAAATTGTTCTATGGATAAAAATGAAAGTTGTCTTTTCCTTTCAGGTTGTTCTGCTGTGATGTGACTAAAGCCAAGAGACCTTTGTGCAAGGTGTTAACACTTCAGTTTGGCTTGCTCTTTTCCAGGATATGCAGTATGTCCAGAGTCCAACAGAAGCACCCAGGGTTGAGTTGCTGAAGAAAATTTATCTTCCACACCCTTACCTGGCTTGGCATTCAAGTGATGCTGGAATTCACTTGGCTGACACTCATTCTTCCTTTCCCTCTTCATGGCCTCAGAGGGAAATAAAACCCTGTAAAATGTAGGTCATAATAAAGTCACTAGAAATTTTTTTCCCAAAGTATGTTGACAAAGTATGTTATCTGGTAGGATGGGAAGAGTATTGGGGTGCCTATAGTGAATGAATGGCATATTTTGATCCTCAAGTCTCAGAATCAAAATAATAATATAGTGACTCATTTTTAGAACAACAGCTTGTCAGATCTAGCCTTCCTATTGTTGAAACAAAGTACTGTTTTGTTATATGATTACAAAGGAAAAGTACTTGTCCAAAAAGACTATTATTTTATTATACTAAATTTCAGTGCTTTAGAATAATGAAAATGTGTTTCTTTCTTTAATCAAGAAGCTAACCTTGACACTGAAGAATCTCTCTCAGCCCTGTGAGAAGATCAGTAGCAGGTGTATGCCAGCAGGAATGCTGAATTTTTCCTTCAGCTTCAACAGAATAATTGCCTGAATGTTTTGTCTGAGGAGCATCATATGAGTAGCTGGGTGAGAGAAGTAGCCTGGTACTCATATAGGACTAGAAAAGACCAGCAGACTGGATTTTCTACAAGCAGTTATCTGAACTCACAGAAACTCCAGGTGAGTCAATAAGCCTGGCTGTCTTGGTAGAACTTGCAGCCAACCTGGTGTTGGGAGGCCTCATACACAGAATGAGTCAATAAACTTTAGAGCTGTTGTTTTCAAGCTGGACTAGTTAATTGGCATCTTCATGGACATCCTGAATTCTCAGCCATCACAAAGGAGGATTACCTCTGAGTGTTAACAGTATTTTTCTCTAGGGATCACCTGAGCTTTTGAGGATAAAACAGCTGCAATATTATTAGCTGTGGCAGAAATATACAGTCAATAATTACTCTAGTCGTCCATGTTAGTCTGTTACTAAATTTATGTCTTTTGACTCTATTTATTTTTCAGTTATCAACTTCTATTATTACACTTTTTCTTTGTATTAAAAATGAAGTTTAAAGGACTTCCTATGAAATGGAACACCTCACTATGATTGGGGCTTTCACAGACATTCTCAGACATTGCCTTTAGTGTGCAACAATTCCTATAAACAGATTTTTCAATATGACTTACAAGAACAGGTTATACTATGTGGTTTGAGGGAAAAATAAAGTATTTAATTAGATGTCAAAGTTTTCATGAGATGAAATTAAACCTTCTGGTGAAAAGTACCACTGAGTGCAGTGCTGAGCTCTATTGCACCCTTCTCAGCTAACGTGAAAGGTATTATGAAGTGCTCATCTCAGCACTCAACGGGAAGGCACCAAACCATCACCTTCGTTAGTTTCACCAGAGCATCCACCCATCACAGCCCACTGCAATGATGCACAGCACATGCCACACCATCTCTTGCTCCACAGGTTAATAAAGTTGCTGCCTGCAGGCAGTGATTTGCTGTGCTGTTATTCTTCAGTAATCCAAATAATTCAGTCATGTTTTCACAGCCAAACAGATCTTTTGCAAGAGTTAAATATTATTTTCTAGGCCCTGTGCTCCTGTAAAGCATAAACCTGGCATAGATTTAAATGCTTACACTTCAACCCTTCTTCCCTTCTGAGACTTGAGTGTCACTGGGGGGGACTTGCACAGTTCTGAAATTGGTGTGAATTAAGCTGGTGGCTGAAAGAAGTGTTTGTGAATAATGTAGCATATTTTTCACAGTATTTTGAAAGTTTTGAAGTGTTTCTTTTTCTCAAATAAGAAATAGAAGTAGATACACAATTGTCGGGATCCTCAACTATTTTGGGGGCTTTGTTGCAGGTGCAGTGGTATTAGATAACCTCCAAACAGTGAATATGCATGTGATTCTTGACTGTCTAAGGATAGAACTAGGAAATACTCCCCCAGGAAAATTACATGTCAATATTAGAATCGCAGAACAAGAATTACAAGGTTTATAATAGGACAAACATTAGAATAACTTTCTCTTTATTTCTATTTAATGGGTTTTTCCAATTGAGCAAAAATTAAAATACAACAAAACTGTGCTAAACATGCTAATATAATTTCCACTTTCTTACAGTATTGTTTTCATCTGTGTAACAAATGTAGTCATATGTAACACACTAAATATTTTGAGACTGTATATTACTCACCAGCTTTTGATCTAAGCTGTGGATACAATATAGCTCTATTGTCTACTCCCTTAAAATCTGAAATTTTGAATCTGTGTTAGCTTGTATGTTTTCTAAGTGCATATCCGGCATTTACCAGGACTTGATTTATATGGGTGGACATCAGGAGCTGAGGTCTAATTCTCACTGATCTATTCTGCATCATTGCTTGTACACTAGTCTGTGAAATCAGTGTCACAGCAAAAACCACTTTTACCTCATGTCAGAGAATTATTACACCACGCTAAAAACTCAGGGGATTTAGATGGACATAATTGAACCTTCATCACTGCTGGGCTCCACAATCTGCTGAACTACACAAAATGCCATAGTAAGTAGATAGCAAAAAGTCTCTGGAATCAAGAAGGACCACATCCAATGAGAAGGATTATTTCCAGGAGAAGTAAGGGCAATGGTATTTTTGAAGGCGATCAAACCCATTTGAAGGGAAGGAGTTCAAAAGAGTCTTTTCAGATGAGGGAGAAATGAAAAAATAATTTGGAGTACCCAAAAGACTGCCCAATCTTTGTGAAGTGAGGTTTTGAGAGCTTTTCCTTTGAGTGTGAGAAGAAGAATAGGTTTAAAAAGAGACTCAGCATAAAAGAAGCCATTTAATTCTGTACTTTTGTGACTGCATACAGATAAGGAACCAGATAAGGACATATATAGTCGTTAAAAATACAAATGCAAAATGATTTGGAAATAGACAACATTTTTAGGAGTATTTTAAGGATATCCTTTCAGTTGATTTTGTAACCTTGTCTGTTTACTCTCACTTTTGCCTTTATTGCAGATAATAATTGAAGTCAGTCCTATGGTACAGCATATCTACACAGGAACTAAATAATTCAATAAATTTTCTCAAATACCAGTGGCTTTGATTTGTTTTCCAATTTAATGAAATGTAAATAAACCACCATTCAGAGTATGACTGGAAGTGGGTCACAGTTCATCAGTCACAAGCTGGTTTGGCCAAACTAAAGTTTGAGGTATACCACCAACAGAGACCACATTAATGTAATGTTCATACTGCCACATCTACTAAGGGGGAAAGAAAATACTGCCTTCAGAATGCAGGGATAGGAACAGGCCACTGTTAACTATGAATGGCCAAGGTTTTCATCCTTCATTCAAGTATAGTAGGCCACCTAGGACTTCAAAATAACATTCACATCAGTTGTCTGAGCTTCAGGTTCTGCACTGTCTGATGACAGGGAATTTATTACTAAGTTTTTTTCACTCATGAAATGATGTAACATCTCTTGTCATATAACAGAAAGCTAAGGACTGTTCTTGGTTACATCGATAGGAGGATTCTCAGAAACATATTTGGTTATTATCGATCTCTTCCTTAGTTATCATTTAGATAAACCAGCACTCCTTGTGCACAAACCAGCATCATTTGTGAGATTCCCCCTAAGATCACACAGCAGGTGCAAATAGCACAAACATGAAATTCACTTTGCATGAAGAAGTTAGTGTAAGGATAATAAGAGGTTTTTAATTTGTCTTATTTGAACTTTGTTTGAACTAGTGTATTCAATAATTTCTTTTCTGTGAGGTTTATTCTTGTCCCAGTTGCCTTGTTTTGCTTTTGAGGATGTATTGTTGCAATAATAGAATCTGCCAAATCTTCTCTGTCTTGTCCACATGTTTCAAGAATCCTGTGGTCAACTGTCTCATTCAATTCTGAATCCCTTTCAGCAAATAATGGGGGAGTTTTGGAAGTCTTTTTATGTTAATTCCTATAGGAGAACAAGTAACACCCGGTGGAGCTAATGAATGTCTTTATATGTGGTTACAAAGAATTGAAATTCAGATTAAAAATCTTAAAAGCAGCTCCTATTGTGAGCTCAGCTTTTACTGGAAATGTGCCAGGGACTTGCTTTTTATAGATTTTTCTGCTAGGAATGACTTAAATAAAAGTAAACTGTAAAATAGTCTCCCTCAAGTACTCAGTTGAGACCAGGGAGGGAAAGATTACACAGCTGAGGAAAAAAGGTTGCTAAAAGACATTGTTTTTCAAGGGTTATTACTAAACCCAAGGAAGAAGTTTTAAATTCTGTAAAATGTAATTAAGAAAAATTACTTCAGCACTGGTATGCTTCCTGTAAATGCTCCGGATGTCCAATGATTTCTGTTGTTCCCAACAGTCCTGCATCTTCACTGGAAAAAACCTGCCAATCTCTCATTCATGGGAGCACCCAAGTCTCAACCATCAGGACACAGCTTCCTTTGTCATACATTTCTACTGGTTTTCAGTAAAATTTTTCAAGCTCTTCAAATTTATGTGATGCTTATCAGTTTTAGGAACATGATTGGAGAAATAATAGTGACACACTGAAAAAGAGGTTCGCTACTTAAGTTATAATAAGAGTTTTTGAGATTACCTCTTTGAAAACTGAAACTTAAGGTGACCCCCATCCTCAGTTGTGAGGCTTTACATTCTTTGGAATGGTTTTATGGCAGGAAACAATATCTAATTGCAGAACATAACTTTGCAGCTTTTTATTTTCTTTAGTAAAGACTTATTGTGAGACATTGTTTTCTCCCAGTGATACAACACTATTCCAACAATGCACTGTCTTGGCTTAGTTTTTTGTAAGATTACTGGTTTATCTTTAAATGGAATAGACCTAGGAGCTGTCCTTCTCTATGAAATAATTTTATATGTTCATAGAGTGGATCAGGAGCATGCTGCAAACTGAGGCAAGTGAAAGGATATGGTAGACTCCACAGAACATTTTGCTTCTACATTAGCTGCTAGACAGAAAGGGAATAAAGCAAAGAGGCATGAAACTAATGAATTGAGTTACTAATCTTGTGCCAAATTCAGAGGTGTTGAAAACTCACTGCAAAACATGGTAGCATAAGTGCGGTCCTAGTTCCCCAATGCCAAGGTAAACTGTGATTACAATTTTCCACCTCTCTGAACTATGCTATGTGAGACTGACTGCATCCTCTTCCCACTTCCTAATCTAAATGCTCACTAAATGCAGTAAACTGGTAGTGGCAATCAGAAATTCAAACTCTATATGTGGAAAATGGCTTAAATTTTTAGGAAATAGGATTATAAAGTTGAATTCACCTTGCTAACTTATGTTGCAAAATAACTTTCAAGTGTTACTTTTGGGCATATGGTGAGAAGTGCTACCAAGAACCGCATTGCAAAACGCATTAGATTGGACATTGCAGTCGTAGTTATGATAAAAGTGTTAAAGAACTGAATCAAGCAAGGGTTAAAAAATGACCAAAAGAGAAAGCCATAGTCTTTACAGGTGTCTTTAAAACATTTTACACAGTTGGATTTACAAATCTACACTTTCCAAGATGATCTTGTCTCAAAATTGATTTATCTAAGGGGAAGTAGTAAGATGACATTGAGATTCTTACAATGGGCATAACCTAGGAGACTGTTTCAGAGGCTGTACAAATATAAAGACAGGCACAGCCCCAGAAAGCTTACAAAGTAATCTATAATGCAGGATACAAACACAGATAACGAGTGCCTGGCAGGAAAACATGCAGTGAGTGGTACAGGTTGCTGAAGCATAAACAATTTACCCAGAACTACCTTTTCTTCATTTCTGAGAGACAAGAAAAGGAAAGATGGGACAGGAAAAGAAGCATTCTGTATTGCAACCCAAAGTGTGGTATGTTTCCCACGAGGAATTACATCAGAATCAGATACTTTAGTATCTTACTAATAAATTGATTTTTTCTTCTTTTGCTGCTTTGTCCATTGCCATAGACTGATGTGACTGTTGTCATGCATTAATTCAGACAACGGAAAAAAAGGAAACACAATACTTTGACAGAACTGGCTCCCAATTGCAAGGGGTATTCCTGCTTACTGCTGTGCTTTTCTGCTTCTATATTTACAGTTAAGAGAGGAGTAGAATTTGAAAGAAAGTGAAAAATTCAGATTTAATATAATTTGTGATTTGTGCTTCAGTCCCTGAGGGCTTGTTCCAGAGTAATTTTGTCAAGGCAGGGCCACTATAACTATTTACTATATAGTAGTATAATATATAGTATAGTATAGTATATATATTATTTATAACTATTTACTCTATAGTACCTGTACACAGTGATGTGCAATTGAGTAATATGATAAAGCATTCATGGTGACACCACAGAGTTCCTTATCATGACACCATCAGTACTGAACCTAATGGGAATGTTTGCAGTGCTGTCTGCAGTTAGTTCTTTGCTGTGCTGTAAGGGAGCTTTTAACTAAATATGCCAGGTCTGATGCAATGTTTCATATGAGATATCTTGGGAATTAACAGAGAAATCATAGTTTTAAATACAGTGTTAAAACCATGCAGAGGTCTTATAAGTGTAATGTAAATATTCTCAGTTAATGGGCTAATAAATTACTTGAGAAACCTGTGCCCTTATGAGACCTCTGCATTAGAGTTTTAATATGCAACTGAAGTTCAGAGTTTAGTCTACAATTGAAATGAATCCTGTGAAAACTTTTTCCAGTATTTGTTTGCATTAGCCTTGTAGTCTTACTGTTTTTCACTGTTGTTATTAACAATGCTTGTCTTATTTCAGCTGTGCCAGTTGAAGTTTAACAATATCAATAGAGGAAAAAAGAAAATTTAGTGATTCCATGAAGGGATAAGTGATAACCTGCACTGGTTCACTTTGCTCATTTCCATTCCGTATTATTTGTAAGTAAATAATAATGCATTCTTTTACCTCAGCCCTCAATTACATGGTACTTGGTATTTGAAGAGGTACCTAGCTGCAGACCGGAAGCAAATGATAGAATCTAGTTTTGAGTAGATCTCGAACAACTTTATTTACCACCTTTCAGTATATCATTGTTATGTGTCATTATCAAAAAACAAGGCTTCTTGATGCTAGCAGTTATAATCACTAAATATGCTATTTAACCTTCTTATTGTCTTTTCTTGAAAATTTTTTTTCTCTTTAGAATTCTGTGTCTCCTTTGCCTTCCCATCAGAGACAGTGAGATGGTGTCAACATAGCAGCCATTTCTTTTGGAAGATTTTTCACAACAGCATCTTCTTACATAATACATCTCCAAATTATTTCAATGACTCTGCTACAAATGTTTAGAACTGCAGGTGTCTCCTGCTGTCTGTTTTATTTTTCCTTCTATTGTCTTCAATCAAAACACCCTGGTGGTCGTGGGAAGGGCACAATGGCAGTGAATCAATTTAAAGTTGAAAGCTACAACACAGCAATTTTTTTTGTTTTTACAAAGCGATAGCATAAAAGTAAAAGGGACATAAGTGACATTACAAGTATAGTGATTTTCCAGCTGTTAAAAGGAATTGTTTTCTCCAGAATTTATTACTGCAGGAAGTAAAAATCTTAAAAGAAATGTTAAAGAAATGCTAACTCACCTTAAAAGCAGGCACACTATAGAGTGGCTCTGTTGCAGTGTGTTACACTTTCTTTGAAGTATCTGGTTCTGGAACAAGGTTAGACTAAATGGTCAGTGAGATGAATTTAAAGCAGATTACAGCTAGGAGAGTGAATACCTCTCTAAAACTTTGCTATTGTTTGAGCTAGAAAACTGGAACAGCTTTCCTGAGTCTTTGAAAATTTGCTTTTTTTTCATTAAGTTTTGAGAAATAACTCCTCTGTCCCATAGTCTCGCACTGTCTGGTCCAACTCAAGATAAAATACACCCTTTCTTCTCTACCCCCTCCATAAAACTCATAAGGGTGATTGAAGATCCTCTATTCTTCTTTATGGGTGCCCAGAATATGACAAAATTACACTCTACAGAGTGAGACCTGAACATCTCTTCTAGTTTTATATAGCTGAAAAACTAGTTTGAAGTGAATTCAGCTCATCTAAAAGTTATAAACTTTACTTACTGCCTTGGCCTCTGTTGATAAGACTATGGTAAAAGGAATTATTTTGAAAAGAGTGTTTCTAGACACATAAACACAGAAGAAATGTGAGGCGCTTGTTCCGTCACATTTGCCAGTCATGTAATTTGTATTTCTGAAGCCAAATAACCATCAATGGCTCATTAGTGTTCTAATAACAAAGCAACAATTCACAATAGCAATGGCCTATTCAAACCCAACACAGTCAGGTAGGAATGAGGGAATTATGTGGACAACAAATACAGGAATCACTGAACCTAAAGGCACACTGTTGCTTCTGTGGGTAGATAATTCAAAAAGAAATTAGGCTCAAAGGAAGAATCTTTTTACAGCATATGTTAGAATAGATGAGATGTGGGAAACTTTCATTACAATGACTCAGTGAAATCTAGTTTCTTGATTTTCACATCTGAGCTCAGATCTTTTCCTGCCTCAAAGGTTTTGTACACCACCTGGTGTACAATTGAATATTAGAAGAATTTCTGACACAATGTTTCCCAGAGGCAACACAATTCTATAAATGTCATTGTTCAAAAAACATGCAGTGTTGGGTTTTTTTTCCTCATGTAGCTCGCAATAAGTTAATATATCCCAGGGAATGTACTTTTGCAATATTGTAGGCAACAATGAAATCCCAACATGTAATGTTCTGTACAATAACTGATTTTAGGTAAAGGTTTCTTAGCTCTCTGCTAAAAACCTGTCCTTCATTTTTCCTAAACAATCTCCACTTTCAAACAACAACAAGAACACCCCCCCCCCCCCAATAAATAAAAAAATAAATTTCCCAGAAAAATCCAACTTTGTTTTGCTTGTGATTCTTGTTTATTTTTCAGCTTTATCCTGGTCAGTGATGGCCTGAACTCTGTCATTTTTTCCTCAAAAGTGTTTCTAAAGTTTTTCTGGAAGTAAGTTTTGTAAATAGTATCTTCACATATACTAGCACCTGACTTTACATTTTCTAATTTTTAGTTGTCATCAATCAACCACACAAGTTATGAGACTTTTCCTGGCTTTTAACAAGTCACTGTACTGCTAATTTCAATTTACTGGGTTTCAATTTATATGATCTCATTGTATACAGTAATTCGAATGTACATCATAAATTGAACTTCACGACTCTCTCGGTGGAAGCAACTTGGGATAGCACCTGTCTTTTTTCACAGGTTGGTCATAATGCTGACTTGTGGTTGGAAATTTCCGGCCATTTCCAGGACATTCTCAGGTACCTCAAACTAGTGGGCATTTATAGCACCAACAAAAATGTAATTAAGTATTCTTAATTCTCTAAGTATCAAGTGCCCTTCATCTTCCTACAGAATATTTCCATTTTCATCTGTATTGTCAGTGTTCCCAGCATAGGTTAATAAGCAAATATCGCCAACATAATAATAACATGCTGCATGTCTTGTACAAAAAGATATGGATGAAAATTCTCAGATCCATCCCAATTCCAGTCCTTCAAGTGCTCTGGTACAGAAGTCTTTTCAGACAAAAGTTTTCCCTTTTCAGTGTTCCCTTTTCATTATCAGCCATTGCCAATCCATTCCGTTGCTGGTTGTCTACATATTTTGCATTTCTTCCACATATCGTCATCTTTCTTTTTTTTGTGGGGAAATCTGTCTTTCATCCAAAATATGGATTCTCCTTCAGAAAACAAATAAAATCATTATTTTCCATTGGAAAGAAGGACACAGTTTTTCAATTGGCTCCTGTTATTACACCTGGAAATGCACATAACCCTTTGAAAATACTTAAATGAGAGAAGTCCTGCATTCATTTTGATACAAAAGGAAAGCATTACTTTTACATTTTTTAACATATATTTGTTTTGACTAGTAACTTATGCCAAAGATTTTGAGCTAGTAAATGTTCTGTCTCTGTTCCCAGAAAGGATAAGATCTTGAGTATATAGTGGAAAGCTTGAATGGTGACACAGGTAAATACTGACAGATTAAAAAAAATATATATTTGTTAAATGTGACATAATGCTGTAACCAACAGAAAACTAGAGAGGTTGTTAAGAGGCCTGCTTGATGGAAGAAAAATGTTCAGAAATTATGTTTTGAAAATTCATCTGTTTGTAGATGTACTTCCCTCTCAATATCTGAATAATTCTGAAGATACGACATTTATTTTGTACTTTTAAATACAGAATCAAGTTTAAAGGTTTGTGTTTAAACAACGCATAATGTAGTCAGATTACACTAGAAAGAAATCATTTTCAGATACAAATGTGTGGGAGATATAGATGTCTACAAGACGGGTGGAGAGATATTGTAGTTTGTGATTCTTAGATGAGGGAATGTGTTCAAATATTTTATCCTAATTGTATTTTTGTGCTTGCTACAGTAGATCGCTTTTAAAAGCAATATCTATAATTTGTCAGTCAAACAAATCTTCTGTTTAATTGAATTTTAAGTGTGGATATTAATGGTCTCAATAAAATAAGAGTACAAGGGAAGCATACAAATAAAGAAACATTTAACTGAATATTAAACAAAAATGACACTTTCATATTTCTGAGATATTTCTGCAAAAGCAACTTTAGTATGGTGCTCTGACTTTAAAAATATTTGCAGGAGTTGGAAAATATTGCTGCAACTCTGATTTGGGTGTCCTACTTTTCTGCTCCTGCAGGATTTCATACCCTGAAATGTCAAAAATATGTGTTCAAAAGCATACATAGATTACAAGTATCAGGTTGTGAGAAATATAGCTAAGAGCTGAGCAGGAGATGTGTTTCCTTACCTTTACATGCAATGTGTTATTTTATGTGACCTCAGCCTTCTTATATCCCTAAAAAGGCAGTAACAAAACTTGCAGGTGTGGCAATACCGCTGTTTAAGGATTCTAATTTCACTAAAGCTTAGAAAAGGGGAGGGATGCCCCAAAGTTCTCTGAGTGTGACAAATTCAGAAGCAATGAGAAATGAGATGGTCTGTAACATTAAGTCAGCATTAACACATTAATACAGTGTGTATATGCTGCTATTACTTCTGGTTTTGTGGTTTGAACTTTAGTAGAAGTCTCTGCAGAACAGAAACAGGCACACAGGGTGTCTGTCTTTTCACTCCAAATACTGTTGATCCAAAGGAAAGAGACAGTATTTTTGCTTATAGGATATTTGTACCTCTAAGGGTAGTAACAGGTGGAGATTTTTTAAACCTCTATATAGAAAGAAACAATCAGATCTTCTGTGTTCTGGCCAGTGACATATTAGTACATAGTTAAGACAGTCCATGAATTGTGTGTACCATTATATAGATATTATGCATAATTTTAGACTATTTTATGCTTTTTATATTCTATTTGACATCAGAAAGGCAGACTTGTTAATAAGACTATTTTTTTCTAGAAAAAAATGATGACGGTTCAATCTTTAAACTCATATTCCTGATTTTTTTTGGTTTAAACACCATTTTATATTAAGTGCTATGCACTATTTCATTTGTGTTCTTTCCACAAATGTGTGACCAAGCTGCTATATAGCTTTCTTGACAATTACGTTGTTCCAGTGTGCCATAGGCTTTATCATCATTCATAAGTAAAATAAATAACCTTGCATGATTTTGAGAAAATAAGCACCACCTAATAATGCAACATTTCAGTCTTCAGTAAACACTGTATGCTGCAAGTCACAGTAAGGTAGTGCACCTTGCAGCAGGTCTTACCTGTCTATGACCAGCCAGGCCTTACTTGTCTGCAGTGGCTGTTTGCCGGGCACTTCTGAACATCAAACTGTTTACTTAGGACTCGAGAAATGTGGCATTGCAGCTCTCTCTTCTGCAGGCATCCATCTCCTTCTCTTCTTCCCTGCTTGGTAGGTCCGCATTCAACTACAAGATAAAAATCCTGCAGACTTGCTTTCAAAATGAGACATTCTGAGTTAATTTCCATGTTTTAAATGGAGTTCCTGAACTTTTCAGTAGTAAGAGTGAATGTCATGATGGAAGATTCGGTTCAGTAATTACAGCCTGTTGAAGTCAGTGGGATTTCTGGTAGAGCAGAGTTGCTGAGCATTATGTAAATGAGAAGTCATTATACAGTTATTAAATGATTGTGTGCACCAGGAAGGAAGATAAATTGTTGGTGGCTATAAGTGCTTATAATTAACACTGATGGAAAGAAATGGAACAAAGGGCAATCTAAGCTGAATGCTGGAAAAAATGCTTAATGGTAAGACATATTAAACTGTATAAAAGTTCACTGACTAATGGAAGCAACTTTCATTTATTACACTGAACTGGAAAAAGCCCTAAAATAAGTTTTAGGAACTTTTTCTGTCACAGTGAGTTGAATAGTGACTTTCCAGAATATGTGAATAATTTTTTTTTTCTTTTAAAATCTTGTTAACCAGGTTGTAGGTTTGGGCTGCAGCTTCCTTTCTGTCTGAAGATTTTGTATTCTGAGTTGTAGGTGTAGGAAATATATGTAACTTGGAAAAGATAATTCTGGTTGTGTGAGAATTTGTAGTACAAATTTTCTCTTTAGAAGGCAAAAACGAAGAGGGAAGTTCAGCATTTTCAGAAGAAATCCAAACTAAAACCTTTCATGTAATGCTGAAAATGATGCAAGCTCATACACAACAAATGTTAAAATGGGAACTGGAAGAATAGGAACAGTCTAGACAAAGTTGTATTTAATTCCTTAATGGTTCACAGAATCACAGAATGTTTGAGGCTAGAAGGAACCTCTAAAGAGCATCTCAGCAAATCCCAGATTCAAGCAGTGACCTAGAGCCAGTTGTCCTGGACTGTGTCAGCTTTTGATTCTCTCCAGGGGTGGAAGTTCCACAACCTCCTTGATCAACCTCTGTCAGTGCTTGTTCATCTCCACACTCAAGCAGTGTTTCCTGATGTTCAGAGGGAAATTCCTGAGTTTCAGTTTGTGTCCATTGCCTCTAGTCCAGTGACTAGGAAAACAAGTTACCTGGTTACTAGTTGACATAAGTATTTGGTTTTCGAATGCTTTTCCAATGCAGGTCAAACCTGCATAGACACTTTTTTCCCTTTTTTTTTTTTTTTTCCTTTTTTAATCCCAATTCCAATTGTCAGGAGAGAATTCCTTAGGAAGAGAAAGTTAATTCTGTAGCTGTGTTTTCAAACTCTAATAATCTGATTGGTAATACCTGTACCTTCTGTTTTTACGATTTATGCTCAAATTCAAAGCATCCAACATTCTTTTCTTTGATGGTGATTAAAAGAATAAGAGGTTGGGATAAAGAATCTGCTACTATCCTAAGCAAAAAATGTTAGGAGAAAGTTTCTCATGACACTGTTACTACTGTAGACTTCACAACAGTTTGTCTCAGGTTTTTATGAGTGCTTTTGCAGAATATTCAAAAGTACCAATCAGTTCAGTCTCAGTATCTACACAGACATGTTTGTCATGTGTGGAAGACTTCTGGGACAGAAGACAGCTTTGGCCTTGAAAGAATGCAGCTGTGAGCATGGGAAAACAGAGGAGGAACACCTATGGCCTTGTTCCAGGCATGGCAAAGTAGAAGGAAGGAGAAAAACAACTGAGAATAACAAGATGTGTTTCTAGTCTTACCAGCATGAGGAGAGATGTGAACTACCTACCAGAAGATGGTCTAAGACTCGTGGACAGAAGTGCTTGGCCAACAGAGTGTGACATGTATATGTGTGGACAGAAAAAGTATAAAGAGAAGCCTTCTGATGATAAAGGTGCTGCTAGTTGTTAATTTTTCCCTGCCCTAAACCTGTGTGTGTGTTTTTTGTCTGTCATCACATTAATGTACAGGGGAGAGGCCTTATGTATATACTTTGTCTTTACCATAATTATCAAGAGAAAAATTAACCACCAGAGAAATACCTTGATTCAGTAAGCAATAGTTTCATAGTAAGAGTTTTATATATGAAGATACTTACTTATGAAGAAATATGCAGAAACATTTCTACATATGAGCTCTGATTCATTATTCCTAAGAAATAAATGAACTTGACAATAATTCAAATACAGAATAATACAGAAGGGGTTTTTTTAATATCAGCAACAGGTGATTTTTTAGCTTAAGGTGATATTGAAACATGACTTTGATCTCCTATACTTAACTGCAAAGATTTAATGTTGCTGAACAGCTTGCTGGGATGCCTTTCCAATGATCTGCAAAGCCTTGAGGATTTTGCAGTGATTAATTCTATCATAATCTTTTTTCAAAGCCCATTTCTGCCAGGACACAAGTTTATATGCAGATCAAACCGGCAAGTGTGAGCAAACTTTCAGAAGCAGGTAAAGTGAATATTAATTGTTTGTTACTATTTCTGGTTTTCTTATTGCACTTGGAAGGTTAGAAAATAAAGAGGATAAAAGGGTAATAAATGAAATTCTCATTTGGGATGACAGCTGGAGTAGCAGAAAACTATCCTATTGTCATGGGTTACTGCTGTCAGGTATTTTACTTATAAATCATTTCACTCATCTCTGATTGGCAAGGTTTCTTGGCACCACCAATATTTACAGTGGCTGATTCTCAAAGCAAAGACTGAAAAAATCTTTTCCTCTCTACCTGCTTATGAATGACTTTGGTACCAGGAAGAAGGCAGATTTCTAAAAAATACATTAGAGGTTTTGGGTCCTGGAAACGGACAGAAACAGGCAGGTCTGAATAAATACACCAATATTTAACTAGTTAGTAAGGAAGGTGGTTAGAGACACAGTCTTTCTGCAGCAGCTGATTGTCCGATGAGAAGATAGTAAAAGTGGTGCTGCTGTCACCATACATAATAAAGTGAAACAGAATAGATACTAGTTTGCAGGAAAATGTGAGATGTCTGTCACAGTAAGCTTCAAACCAGTGTCAGGAAGTCATTAATCCAAAAATGTGCTTTATTACTGTTGTGCATAGATCAATTCAAAACTCCACACATAGTCTCCTTCATATATATATATATGAAACTTGAAGTTAGACGACAAGAGAGATCTTACACCGATACTGATGAAAGCCTGCAGGTTTTTTTATTTCAGTGAACTCATTCATTAAACTTTTCTAACTTTATTCTCTAATTCTGAACAGTGAAAATGAATTGCTAATATTTACTTATCTTGTATTTTTGACAAACACTAAAGCATATGGATAATACAACTTCTAAGGTTCTTATGGGAGAAAAGGGACATGCGTGTGGCTAGAGGAGCTAAAATATCTTGTATTTGTAACACGCCTTCTTTGTGGTGGGAATACCTTCATGTAATATGACTCAAGAGTAACTCCATAATGATGGGAGAAGCCACCTGAAATTCAAGGGTTTACAGTGTATTTGTAGTAGGCTTCCTGCTCTTTTAGAACTGGAGGGACTTAGGAGAGGTACTGAAAGCTAAAATTGGTCCTGGTTGACATTAGTATTTCCTGGCACTAGTTGTTAGGTTCCAGAAAAAGGTTAGTATGCTAAACTGGTAACGCATGCTCAGAAATTAGGGAAATAATTTTATTCCCCTTAAATGAAACTTAACCATATTAGTAGCTACCATGTTGAAAAAAGTTAGCAGGTTTCTAAAAAAGCACAATAAGTATACAGTAGAATGAAGTTTTTTTCTGGAGGGGAGACATTTGAAGACTAAAACAGATATCATAGCTTAGAGGTGGTCAAAAATTTAAATTAGGGGAGCAAACAAACATGGAACAAGAAAGAGGAAAAGAAGATGACAATTTAATGGATAGTAAGGAAATTAAGTACTAGCTATAATTAAACACTTATCAGGGGGAGACAGAAAATTAAGAAAGGCTGAAGTGAGGAAATAAGTGATTTGTTAGTCAAAGCAGCTGGGGGAAAGAACAAATGCATCAGGGTGATACATCCTAGAAAGAAGAAACTGCACCACCATGAATATAAATTACTCAGTAAGAAAGAACACTATGAATAAATCCTGAGTCTAAATAAATAGGAGGTGAGTTATAATTCATTGAAGAGGAGGGGTGGGAGTACTTGGAAACATTGTGAACATGCTCATATTGACCGTCTGAGACAATATATACTTCCCATGATAATGCAAAACAAATTCATTAGCACTGAAATTGAACATAGAGAAAGTAGCAGATGACCAAGACATTTTTGACTATGAATAGATACTTACCAGCATTTCTTCTGTGTGTATTTGCTCATCAAAAGGATGATGTGTGACTCTGATAGCTTTTTATTCTTTTGCATTTGTCACTTTTACTTCATCATTAGATGAGTGAGAGTTCTGTAAGAAAAGCAAGTGAAGTCTACAAAAATAAAATTTTGGCCTTCATCATTACTCATTACCATGTACTATTAAAAAAAAAAAAAAAAGGTGTTTTAATTTTATAAATATTGTAGGTAGTTTTTATAGAATTTTATGGATATTGGCATATAACTTGGCTAGTAAAGAAAATCGTTATCTCCTCTTGGTAAAGCTTCTTTAGATATTTAATGCAGACTGTCAAGTCCAGACCCCATCTCAAAGCTGGGTCAGCCAGCACAGGACTCTCAGTGCAGTGGGTGGGTGCCTAAACCCACACATTTCAAAGAATGTTGAATTTCTTTCTCCAAAGTCCCTCAACTGGAAAAAAAGTAGTGATATACTGTCAGAAAAACAACCTATCATATAATCGCTTTGGCTAGGTGTGTGCTGGGAATCTGGGAGCTGTAACAGTAAATCAGGCAGGGGAGGTAAATAGACATTTTCCAGATTAATGCTCCAACAAATATGTTACAGCCTGGGACAGCCTAGTCTTCATAAAAAAGCAGCTGCTATAAATGCTTCCTGTTTGAATTGTCAGGATCAATGCAGTGACTCTAGTTATGCACAGTACAAGGGAAACTACCAGACAGATCCCTCCTGAGGAAGAAAATCTCCCTCTGTGGCTCTCCAACTTGTTTAAATATGCTAGTTATTTGCTCAGCATTTTTAAAGTTGGGTAATTCTGCACATATACCAAACAGGTATCTGGTGAACTTTAAAACAAGAAATGTCCCCAGGCTTATCTTTATGGAATCAGAGGTATCCCAGGGTGACATAGCAGTTGGATGGAGGTTTCTGAGGTTATTTTGTTTTAGGAAGAGTTAAGTCACTCTCTCTCACTTTCAGTGCATTTTTTTGTGAAGAATAAGAGCAAGAATTAACTGGAGCACAATACAGAAAAGATGGCAAAAATTTGACCTGTCTGCCTTAAAGCTAAAGGGACATTAGTGCCAAAGGAAGGAATGCAGTCTTCCTGTTAGTGTATCGGGTCTGAAACTGAAAGGTTCACAAGAGTGAGTCCTTTCCTGCTGTTGTCTAGACAGGGTTGCCAGAAGAAAGCGACTTAGCTAGGGAAGAGGATTTGTTGACCTGCAGACTCCTGCAGACAAACAGTGAAAGGCAATGATCACACTGAGGTCAAAGGAAGTGAAGGATCAGGGTGAGATTTATTCAAACACCTGGGTGCAGACTGTGATAGCCCAGTAACACTATTCTATTATATAAAGGGCTTGAAGTGAAATAAGAAAAGGGGCTGAGTGATGTGATTGGCCTGAAATCTCAGTCTATGTGGAAGGAAATACATAAAATATTCCTCTTATGGAGTATTTCTCTTTGTTCAGAGTAGAAGAATATGTAATTTAAATTGAATATATTTTTTTTTTCTACTTTGCAGCTGTTATAGGATGAAAAGAATGGAAACTATAGAGCAACAGTCAAACAGAAAGTACAGAAACAGGACAAGGAGGAAAAGGTTTTAAATGAAAAGAGGGGAGATAGAGATATTAGGAAGAAATTCTTTACTGTTAGATTGGTGACACACTGGCATGGGGAAACTGTGGGTGCCTCAGTCCTGGAAGTATTGAAGGCCAGGCTGGATGGGGCTTTGCGCAACATAGTCTAGTAGGTAGCATCCCTGCCCATGATAGGGGAGTTGGAACTGGGTGATCTTGAAGGTCCCCCTCTAACCCCAACCCTTCTTTGATTTCATGAAATATTTTGATTCAGGCTGAAAAGAAGGTTAAACAAAATTAAATGAGATGGTAGGAGGGAGGAGGAAGGAGGGAAAAGTACTGATTTGGGATAAGTTTTGGGTTGGTTTGTTTTGGACATATTTGGTAGCATCTGCTGTCTTTTTAACTTGATTATCTCAAACAAAGTTTTGAAAAGATTTTTTAATTTGGAAAACAATTTCCACAACCCCTTTCAAATAGCCTTTTCAGAAAAGCATAATTCTGGCTTAATGAAAAAAGTGATGTTCCAACTCTTGGTTTTCAAGAGAAAAAGTAAAATCAAGAATAAAATTTATGCAAAGCCAGCTGAAAGCCGGTTATTCAGACATAGGTCTATATCTCCAGACTCTCTTGCTCTCAAATGCTACATTCTGAACCAGAGAAAACATCTGCTTTCACTGCTGTTATTATTTCAAAGATAGACTTCCACAATAAGTCGTTTTAGAAATTTGATTTTTTTAATTACTCATATATCCATTTATCAAATAAGTGATATTGTAATATAGCATATGTTTTACTTGAAATCCTAATTATGCCAGATATTTATGGAAATTCAGTTCTCTGCTTTATTGGTCTCTTTCTTCCACAAGTACATAACATATTTCAGAGCACAGCAGGACTGCATGAAATAAAAGGGCTGGATATGGGTTAATATTGAAGGCTATCATTAGTGAAAATGAAATTAATTGTATTATGCATTACGTGCTGTTGGTTTTTATGAAAACACCAGAACAGAACAGCAGGATTTCTTGAGAATGGAAAAGTCATGTAAACAAAGCATCAGAAACCTCACCAGGAAGCATTAAACTTCTGAAAACTAGAAAGAAAATAACCATAATTTCTAGCCTACTGGGAAGGTTACAGTCACAGTCTCTAAAATACTGTCTGCACTTTCAATTCATGTTAATGACTTTGCTTAATCTTTTTAGCCTATTGCTGGTAAATTCAGGTAGTCTTCAGAGTAACTTTTTCCATGGCACATAAATGTTCTTCAAACCCTGGTCAGCTGGATGGGACTACAGATTATATTTAAACACAATGTCCATATCGTTTGTCATTTACTTCATTCTGCTTGAGAAATTCGTGGAAATTTTAAAAGGCAGTTTTTCTCATCAAATGATATAGAGCAAAAAATCTACCAAGGGTAGATTGCAAAGATCTAGCACAAGATTTCCCCTCCATCTAAATGAACTTTTAAAATTTACTTTGTGTGTGTGTCTGTAATTTTGTATCAATTACACATATATTGAATTGATCCATGAACTTTCAGCAAGCTAATTGTTGTGGTATCTAGAATGTACATAAGATAAACAGAGGTTAGCCAGGCTTGTTGTTCATCTCCAGAATGATCCACAGCCTTTAAAACACCTCCCAGTTGGGTTTTTCAGTGTAAAGGTATAGATTTACTGGGTTACCTTTGTGCAGTGCCAAAATGGAGCTTAAAAAAGGCTTTTTAATGCATCACAAGTTCTTGTAGCCCATTCTGATCTGGAGTCTAAAAACTACATAGGCCATAAACCTTGTCTGACTATTTAGAAAATCACTTCTATTTAGAAAAGTCACCAGAAGGAAAATTAAACCATCTGAGGACTTTCCAAATAGAAGTGAGCCTGAAGCTTCTATTGAAATTTCTCAATTTATGTGAAACCCTCAGTACAATACTGATGCATAATACTCATTAAAATGTGAAAGTTCAAACACCCACACTGTATACAAGGAGGTATTTAATTCAAATGGACAATAAGAAAATGAAAATGCTGCATTACTGTAGTAAGCTGTCGGCATTGTTTGCTTGCTTAGCTCTTTGCCTCTTTCTTTACTGATGAGAATTCATGCAAACCATAAATACAGGGGCTTTTGTTTTGGTTTGGTTTCTTTTTAATATATAATTTTTCTTCAGGTATTTAATTTGTCATTCACTTTATTAGCTATTCAGCTGCAAATTGCACTGCAGATCAGTATGAAAATGCATATTGATTTGCTTTGTCTCCTTTGTTTAAATCTTGGAAAATCTGATGAAGCCTGTCTAAATTGGGATATTTCTCTCTGCCCTAAAAATAAGAATCCAGGCTGATTCTTTCTAGCCTGGCTGACTTATGTCTGGAAAGACAGACTGTTTCCAGCCAGGACACACTCAGCAGTTCTGCTGTATGTTTGTACTAATATATAGTTAGTGGATGTGTAGCACAGGTACTAATGCAAACTGAGACACTTCAGTGTAAGTGCAAAGTATAACTCCTGGGATATACACAATGGATTCAGTGTACTGGTGTTTTCAACATTCAAAGAGAATTCTTCCCCCTTCATCATAAGGCCTTATATCAAACATTTTTTATCAACAGTGTATAACTGGAAATGAAGTTTAATTATATTCATGGATAGTTCGTTTCAAACCCTTTGATTTTATGCAGTATTCTGCAATAGATATACTACATGAAGCAAACAATATCTCCATCTTAGTTAAGTGCCACTGGTTAAGTCAGTGGCACTATCTACAGGAAGTCTAAGTGAAATGTTGATTTCAACTTACAGCTGATTTGAATAGACAAATGACAAACATATGATAGGACAGAAAAAGTTATAAAGGTGATAATGTACATGGCAGAAACTGAGCTATGAAGTGAAGCTGAAATACAGTAAGATAACTGGGACATGAGGGTAAAGTTTTGAATGACCTTGAAGCAGTAGTTTGGACCAGCTTGGAAAGCAAGGACTGCTGAGACATTTAGAGACACAAGATGACGCATTTTAAAGGAATGTATGTGAAGGTGACCAACAGTTGGTCAAGTGAAACAACAAGAAATGAGTCAGACCAGAAAAAGACAAGGACTCTGAAGACTGTCAGTGATGCAGATGGAAAACAGGAATTTGGAAAACAAATCCCTTAATTTGCACCTGTGGAGTGAGCTTGGAGTAAGAGGTGCTACCCAGGGTGCCTAACTTCATGACAAGTAGGACAGCTAGATATACATGGTACAAGAGCTTAATCTTCATGTGGGGACTGGTATTTCAAAGAAAGAAAGAAAAAAAAAAGAAAAAAAGGAAAAGAGCCTTTTATAGAAACAGTCAAATCACTCACAAATTGTTGCTACAAAGCTTTAAGTCCCTGCTGGTTCAACAGAGTTGTTTGATTTCTTTTTTCCCCAAGTGACTAAGCTGGCATGAGCAAAAGAAAACTTCCGAAAGCAAAATGAAAAATACTTCTTTTCTGGAATTGATGTTTACTAAAAGAGGTGTTGCATAAAATACTTCTAAAAGTTTTTTAAGATAATTAGGACTCTGGTGTTTGTGGGAGTGCTTTTTAAACTGTTTTGAGGCTGATCTATTAGTGACTAACAGAGAAAAGTGGAGGCGGAACACTGTGCCACATGGTTTCCAGTGATATCACAGCTAAAAAAGAGGGGGGAAGCACAAGCCCAACAAATCTTATATATGTTGTTGGGATTTTTTCTTTGTTGTTGTTGTTATTGTTTGTTTGTTTGTTTTGTTTTGTTTTTTTTTGGGGGGGTTTGTTTGTTTGGGGTTTTTTGTTTGTTTTCAGGGTAAAATTTTTTCAAAGTAAATGTAATTTCTGGAATATTTTTTTCCTCAGATTGAGTTGTTAGAGTCAAGGGACTTTTTGTTTTTTTGGTATTTGGGTCTCTGTTAGTAGAAACTTAAGTGGTGATTTGAGATATGCACATTTGCATCAGGCTTGGAAAGGTGCATATATGCATTCACTATTATTTCCAGTACTGTGCATCATTTGATAACAAACCTTTAAAGATGTGTTAGGCATTGCTATGCACAGCTTAACAGCATTGACTTAAACAACCATCAAAAGCATCAGACTTATTTGAAGGTAAGTCAGAACTTTTTTTTTCTTTGGCTTTAGTAGGTGCTAAAGAAGGGTTAGTTAAGAGACATTACATCCTGTTATAATGACTCCTTAAATGAAAAGGAATACTGTAATGTGCTTAAGTGGTGGCTTTGACTTTCTCATTGGAAAGGAACACATAGAGTGTTGTGCCTAAACACTTTCTGAAAATTACCAGACAACTTGGGTAAACTGGCATCTAAGTGAAGCAGATAAGTAATAAGTATCCCTTGTAGGTTTGGTAAGGTTCAGATTTAAAATTGTGGTCTGTGTTAAGGGGACAGTTGGGACACTTTCAGCATTTTCATATGAGCAGTAGGATACTCTAACTTTACTTCAGCAATGTTAATTCAGACCATTCTTTGTGGCAGACAGTAAGACACTGACTGTTGAGCACAGAAGCATGGACTCCTCAGACATCTTTGGTATCTTTCTCTCCATTTCCTACTTTTGTAACTGATATTTTTTCAGCATCTCCAATCCTATTTTGAATATGTATGAGGAAAAAACCCCAATATCTTTCATAAAGCAATTATTTAACCATAATTAGCAACTCATATCTGAAAATTTAAAAAATATTCAGAAGAATGTTTATAAATTTCAAAATCCTCAGTCAATACAATCACTCCACTGAACCATACAAAACAATTTTAATGCAAACTCTGTTTTTTTCAATCACTTTTCATTTAAACTTCTAGCTTACAGTATCAGCAGTGTGTTTCAGAAATTCAAACAAATACTGGCATTTTTTTACTTGCTCTTAAAAATACTGTTAGAAAGGTTGGTTGTACAAAACTGTGTGAAACATCACTTTTAATCCCATTAAATTCAGGTTTGTGCCTATGAAAATCTTCCTTGGTCCTCATTTAATTCTGCAGAGAGAAAATAAAATCAGTAGCTTCTTCATCAAAGACATTTCATGCACTAGTGAAAAAATAACCACATAGGTATAGTTTCAGACATTTTAACTGACTGTTTCACAGGAAGCACCACCTTCTAAACAGACATTCGACTGATCAGGGCTCCAGCCAGCCCAGACAGCTGACATGTTTGGTACAAGGAAAATGTGGGCAGAGCTGCAGGAAGGCCAGTCACCAACACAGGCTGGTTCTGCCATGGTGTCTCTGTGTGAAAACACAGTTCAGCTTCTCACGGAACAAGATAATTGAATCTGAAAGAAACATTACCTCAGGTAAGACCTGCCTAAGAAAACAACTACACAAGCAAAAAGAAGCTTTTAGTAAAGAGGCTGAAGGCAAACGCAAATTGTTTGGATTTTCTGTTTATTTGTGTTTTTGCAGCAGCATGCTTGTAAAGCAGCAAAGTATTGAAAAATAAAGTGTAGAAAAAGTGTAGAAAGAGTTTGTAGCAACTGAAAAATTCCCAACCAACCCAACATTAAAGTCTGCATCTGTTACCTCTCTTGTGCTGTCTTTGGTATAAGCACAGGGAGCAAGACTTGGCAGGAATTTGTCATGCCCTTCATTGAGGCAGCTGGACATGTGTGGACAGTGGTGCTTGTAGGCTGAGGAATCATGTCCCTTTGTGGGTATCAGAAAGTACTGAGAGGAGGTAAAAAGTGTAGATTTGCCATGGTTTGTAGCATTTCACACAAGGAGGTTCCGGATCCTCTGAAGCTATGACTGGAAAGTCGGTTCTGCCAAGAAGCATTAACAACTGCACTAGAATGGCTTGAAATAAAACTGAGCCTACCTAGTCCTTACTGAACAAGGTGTTTCCATTTTAATTATGAAAAAAAACAACCAAACAAAAAAAACCCACAAAATCCCACAAGAAACCCTTTGTTAATTGTTTGTCTGTGTGTGTGTGTGTGTTTTTTCCTTTTGGAGGAAGTCACAAGACTTCAAATCTGTCTTAATTAGGAGACTTGGTAGGATGACACTGAATGAGAATAAGTTATAAATGAACACTCTTATGAAAGTGTACCTATCCATCAGATATGGAATAATGGCTTTCCTTCATCCTTCCAGGTGCCAAGGGTGTATTTAATTTGCATTTTAAAAGTTTGGAGCTTTTCAGCATAAGCAACATGCACAGTCTGTGAGCTTTCCAAGTGTGGGATGGGTGTTGAATGATGCATCAACACTTTCATAAATTCAGCTTTCACTGAGCATTGTAAAACATGCCCATGTGAAACCTGGTCAAATTTCACAGCAGATCTCTTAGAAAGATGTGGTACAATCAATATGTATAGTCATAAGATTTTATACGTAATAGTAATTAAGAGAGAGAAAATGTTACGTTTTTTCAATCATAGATGGAAAGCAGTATGAACAGCATGAAATATTATCTCATAAAAGAACATTATGATGTAAAACTGTGCATAGGCATAAGGAAAGAGAGAGACATTAAATGCAGGAATTTCATTTTAAGCCAAAAAAAGAAATTGAAACTTCACAGCCATTTCAGCCTTTAACAGCAAGGACCTTTACAGGATAGGACAACACCTGGTTAAGCTGCAGAAGATGAAAGGTTTACTTTAGAAATGAATAGGATGATAGAGGTTCTGGCTAAGAGGAATTTTAATAGCATTGGGAATTTTTATTACAATTTTATTGCACTATTGCAACCCTGTGTTTTCAAAAATACTTAGCTTTACCTTTCAAAAAGGTCTCTAGGGATAAATGGATACTGATTTCTCTAATGCATCAAGTCATTCTATTCCTACCAGTATTAAAATCCCCAAAGTTATGTTATGGGGAGCTCTTATAGTCAAAAGCGTTGCAAGAAAAGTTCTCAAGGGTACCCAAAGGTATAGTTGTGTCTTCACCTGTTTTCTCAAGTACATTTAAAAGCTACTACAACAGCCCTGTATAAAGCTCCTGCTTCAAATGTATTTATGATGCTGGCAGCTTTATTGAACTCTAGTGCTCTTAAAATATTAAAAAATGCCTCGTCCTTACCCTTCCTGGGCATAATTTTCACATATTCTTCTTTGTAACTGTCAATTTTATTTGCATTTCATTGTTATCAGTTTGAATTTCTTGCCTTTATTTCCCATGTGCTATGCATTTGAGTTTTGTTTTCTGACAGTTTTCATTTCATTTCAACAATTACAGAGTTTAAATTTAAAAGGGCCTTCTTCTTTGGAAAATGTTAAAATATTTTTAAATAATTCCCCTTTATCAGTCAGATTTTTATATTTTTATTTTTCGTCTTTCCAGTCTTGTATATGTACACTTTACATGGTAAATTTAAAAAAAAAAATAAAAAAAAAATTCACCTTGAGTTGTGTCTTATCTTTCTAAATTTAAATTTAACCATCTTTTTACTTTTTACTGACCATATCAGAAAGCAGGTTTTGGCTTCTAGATCCAGCAGCAGCTGGTCAACATTTGGACATTGGAATGATTTTTTAACAAATGTTTGTTAATTTTGTCATGAACATACACAGGGCAATGTAAAAAAAAAATTGTTAGAACTGCAAAATATATTTAAGAGGGAGAACTGAAGGATCAAGCAATGTGTATACAAATTATAATAAAATTGCTAATCTGCTCCTTGCTTAGGAAAAAAAAAATCAGATCTGATTGATTGTAGGATTTTCATCCCCACAATTTTCAGTGACATGAGACAGTTGTAGGGAAGCAAAGACTACAACAATCCAAACTTGGTTTAGTGAATATAATTTATCTCTCTATCCACACTTAATTAAACAGTATGGTATAATGTTCATCTAATTTCTTTGTTCCAACACACAGACACCCGTCATTGAAGTTAAGAGTTTTTATATTATTTTACCGAGCTACTCTAACTAAGTTTAATCAGCAAGAACGTTTTCATCAAGGCTTGCAGTGCATAGTCTCTTGCCAGTCTCAGGGAGATTACAACTTGGTTCACACAGAGAATGTGTCTGGTTAAACACATCCACACACTGATACATATGTTCAACTGATCTCATAAACACAGACAGACTGGAAAAATTGTATTATATGATCATAGCTATAATAAGCTTAAGTTAATGTCAACCTTTCTTGCTTATGTGCAGTCTGCAGAATGAAATTATTATTGACCTTTGGCAAATTATGGATTGAGCACTGGTAAAACTAAGCTTGAAACTCAGACAATTCTTTTGGGGGTCTAGAAAACAAGCTTTTTACTTCCACTCATAATACCCAATCTACCATATCAAGAAGACAGAGATAGGTTGTTCATAATGGATCAGTGGGAGTATGAGAGACCACAAGCACAACATGAAACAAGAGAGAAGCTGCCTGGATATATGGGAGTACTTTTCCCCCTGATGACATTGTCAGTCACTTATGTGGATCTGGTAAAGCATACCCCATTAAGCTCCATCACATGAAGTATGAACCCATACTCTTAGCCTTACATATGTTTACAGACATAAAATCAGGACAGGTAAAAATTCAAATGGTCCTCTGGAGGATTTCAGTTCTTTCTGCAGAACTCTCAAAGAGTTCTTCAGGAACTGCAATTTTCCTATTGGATCTCTTTTCTTACCAAGAATTCATTTGTTTGTACTTTTTTTTTTTTTAATCTTGAAGAGAATTAGAATTATTTGTCCTTAAAAACTTTTTTCCCCAAAATATTATTTTTCCTGTGTTTTAAAATACTGCTAACAATAGAGATTTTCATTAAGATATGCTAATAATTTTTAAGTAAAGTTCAATACTATATTCTGTACTGTACACTTGAATTAAAATGAATTGTGTTACATTTGAATAATTCTCCACACGAAATAGGACACTAACATAAAAATACCTTTATTTTGAACTATTATTGGAAAAGAAAGTTCATGCTATTGATAGCATTTCATATTCATTGCTGTCTTTGTTATTGTAAAAAGGATTGCTTGGTGTATTTTCAGTAACATCTCCTTTGTAGGAAAGCATTTTTGCTGGGTGAGATTAGGTGCTCTGAGCAAATAAACAAAAAAAGTATTCTGCTTTGAACAGTGACTTTGAACAGTGTCTTGCTCTTTTCCTAAGGTGTGTCTTGATTTCTGCAAAAACTGAGGACCTGAAGGACCTGAAGCTATCTATTTGCTCCTTATGTGGGTCTGGAAGCTCAGCAATAAAAACTGGTGTAGAGAAAAAACGGGGTGGAGATTTGGAGCCATTGCTCACACAATATATGGCACACTGTCTTCTTGACATTGCATAATTTGCTATGTTTGTTTTTGTGGGTTTTTTTTCTTTTTCCTTCACTTAAACTGTCTTTATCTCATCCCAGGAGTTTTCTCCCTTTCCTACATCCTATTCGGCTCCTTCTCATGCTGGAGGAGAGGGGAAGTGAGCAAGAAGCTGTGTGTGGGTCAAGCCACGATGATGTCTTTTTACATATTTTTCTTTAATGCTGTCAGGAGACACTGCCAGACTCCATTTTAGCAGAGTGTTAATGAAAAAATGAGTTAATAATAACATGTAGAAAAAAAGTGCTACAACTTAAGGAATTTTGAATATATGACTTCTGATGGCTCATTAACTAACCAGAAAAAAAGCAGCAATTACTAACCATGGCAGGGTTAGGCTACAACTGGATTAATTTTTAAGAAACAGATTCTGAAAAAACTTACTTGGAGTTAGTTACCATCACAGATCTAACCATTCACTTTTCAATCACAAGATGGGCTCCTTTGACTTTGCCTTCTCTAATATCATGGATAGTATCACATATTTTCTTTTCTATAATACAAAGAACAACAAAATGTTTTGTCCTACAAAACAAAACACACACCACAACTGATACCTGTGGTGATTACGGATAAAATAAGGCAATAATCAATGAATGATATATGCTAGACACAGTGAGGTTTTCAGGCAGCTACCTTAAGTACTGTGAGGTGTTCTCTGTGACAGCTGGTGGGAGATGCTCCCCCTTTCACTCCCCTGCTCACGGTCCCTGAGATGCCTCAGAGAGAGCCACATGGAGACCACAGGAGAGGAAGCAGAGAGAGAGAGTTTATTCACATGGTCAGGGGTATTTAAAGAATTTAGGGGATTTTAGTTACTACCAATAGGAATCTAGGGATAACAACCAATGGGAAAGAGTTAACTAAGGTCTGACAGGGGGACTTCACAGAGTCCTGCAAGAACGAATTCCTAGCATACTAGGCTAGGGAGATAAGAGTTTTCTCAGGGGGTTTTGGGAAGAACTGTGACTCAGGGGAAAAAGACAAGGAATCCATTTTACGATACAGTAAAAGCCTCAGTTTTTATGGCATTATGGTTGGTTTCTTCACAGGCCCATTTCTTGCATTATTTACTCCACTTCTGATACTGTAGGTCCACTGCCACAGTTCTCTGTGACATACACACTTTTCTCTGCCTTTTGCCTTTGGTACTGCTACAGGACTTGCTCTAATGTCTGTAGTGCAAAAGAGATATTGAAAACTGGATGTTCTGTGGGCTAATGCATGGCAGGGGTGGCGGATAGGGAGTGTGAATAGCGCTTTCAGTCCTCTTCTTTGACTGTACTATTCTATAAGAGGGAGTGAACCTTGACTTGATACTTAACAAAAATGTTGAAGAGAACTTGTCCAAACCAAAATATTTAGCATGGGTGTCTGCCATATGATATCACAGTTTCTACTAATATAGATAACTATGAGAAAAACTAACATATGCTGATTAATTTTTCATTTTCTAACATCATTCTCCAAATACCAGTTTTGGCCCCTCAAGAATGTAATAGCAGTTAGCCTGTCTGCAAGCACATTTGGCTTTGACAGGACTGTTGGTTGCCAAAGTAGAGAATATGTTTTGTTCTTAGTGATATCTGGGTCTTTGCTTTGCTCTTTGCCAAATGATAATAGGGAAAATACTTAAAATGTTGAATGACTTTTGGATCAGATGAATCATTGTTTCTTCTAGAATTCATAAGAGAATAGTTCAAACTCAAACCACCTTAGTGATGGTTTAGATAGCTAAAGTAGATGGAAGATCCTATGTGCGAACATTTTATTTATACTTTTTGAAAGGCATTAAAAAAACCTTAATGTATTGCTCTATACTGATCTTCTGAGAAGAAGAGAGAGAATTTAACTTCCCTACTGTAAGATCTCTGCTAATTTCTTCTCTTAATAGTCTCTCCTTTAATAATAGCAATTCAATTTGGAAAAAAAAAATCATGGGAATAGAAGTATTTCAGTGTCATTTCTTGGAAGAAATTACATGAATATTGCATAGTAGTGACTGAAAATGTAATCCAAATTTTACATTTTATCAATATTAATCAATATATCCAATATTAATAAAAATTGTTGCTCATTCACACTTCTAGTTTCCCAAGAGATCAACTGGAAGGGGAAATTCATGGCTGAAAATTAAACCAGTAGTGGAAAAAGGCTATTTTTAACTGGTCCCTGTTCCTTGTCTATCACATAGCTCCATAAACAATCATGTGATGATTTGCGAAAGTTCTACGTATTAAGTTTATATTTCAGTCACAGCTGAACAGAGTAACTTTTCTCTCCTTCTTCCACATTTACCTCTCCTGTCGGTGTTCCTTTCTGCAAAGTCTATGTTTTTACAGTATATTTCCCTTATTTCTCATAAATGTTCTCCAATTTCAGGTGGTTTTGGTTTGCTTTGTTTTTAAAGAAGTTCAAAAATGTTGTTTCAGAGCATTTCTTTAATGCTGGAACTTAAGGATTACAATTACAGTTTTCAGTTTTGTTTATCTTTAATATCTTTAAATAAATATCTCTAAGTATGTTCTTTAATAAATCCCTTAAGGAGGTTAGAACAAGAAGGTATGCAAATAATTTTAACTATTAGTTAAAACAATCAAAGAGAGAGTTTTTGAAAATTGGTTTTCCCTTTTTAATGATTTTTCTTTGTCTGTATACGATTCATTTCCCAAAACTATATACATGGGAAGACAAAACCTTTTTAGACAACTATTTCTCAGACGTTTCCAATTTTAACATCTCTAAATCAACTTGACCATGACTTTCTGTACTAAGTTCATTTCCATACTAAGAACTTCATTCACCTTTACTAGTGGCAAGGGTGAATTTCTGGAGGGGAGGAAAAATATACTTGTAAATAGATTTTTACTCAGGGGTGAAAAATGAAGATAACCAGTTGTCACAGTTATAGTATAATTTTTTAATTCCTCTGATTTTAATTCCTCTGATGTGGCTGCTTTTGAACTTGCAGGCTAGCTTTAGGTGCTTCAATGAAAGCAGCAATTTGGAAAGAGTTGGCCTGATACCACTAGCAGGGGTTTGATAAAATAGTTGTTCTAGCACCAAAACTATTGCTGTCCCTTCTGAAAAATTTTAGGTGTTTCAGTAACTCAAGTAAATTTTTCAACTTTTACACATTTTTTCAAGTCAAAACTATGGATATAAGAATAATTGAAAGAGCCTTTTCTTCATACATGCACGTTAAATTTTTGGGTTTTCCATTACCATGGTCTCATCTGCAGAAAAGTAACTTTTTCTTGCTGGCATGGTTCCAAGGTGCTGCTGTTTGAAAGGAAGGTTATTCAGGTTCACAACCACTTGTTGCTATATCAACCCAACTGATGGCAAAGCCTCATTGCTGAGCAGGTAGTACAAATTGTGACTTTACAAGCTAAACCACAAGCAGCTGTTGTGGTTCGAAAAAAGGTTTTACAAGACAATCCACAACTCCTGAAGTCTGCAGTAACACATTTGTTAAACCATGAAGCAAGTGGTCAGAAATGGTTCAGCTGTAACTCTAAAACTGTAAGTTTTCGTTTAAATAGTGCCATTTCTATAAACATGAAAAATAAGTTGTATTTATGAAAGGTAGCTAACACAATATGTGTTCTGTAACCAAACTCTCTGCCTTCATTGAGCTTCATGATCTCTCAACACTGAGATTAAAATGAGAGAAATTTTATACATAATTTGGAGAAAACTCTGATTTGTTTTTGTAAAATTCTCTGCTCTTTCATCAACCAGGAAATTATTTGATAAAGCCTCAGCAGAGAATGAAGTAGTATTATGTAAATTTTTTACTATCTTTTTTCTTAATTAAATACTGTTCTTTATTACTGCTATGTAATAAATGAAAGTGTTACTTTTGATGCAACTTATGTCATGTCCTCTTTGACATTTTTGTACTTAGGAGGGGTTTTTTATATCATTCAGCATAGTAGCTCTTTAAATTCTTGTCGTTATCAACAAAAACATACCAATTAAAATCTTTCTGTGAGAACACCAGAGGGCTAGAGATCAAACCTTTTTTTTTTACCAAGAAGAATTATGCAGGTTATACAGTACTGAAAGGATATTCAATTTCAGATGGCAAATAGGACAGAAGCAGCAAAATGGCTTGCTCTGAAAGTGAACCAGAAAATAGATTATGAGAAAGTAGAAAGATTAATATTGTTGCAGCCTTCAAAAAGGGCAATGTGGAGGGTGTAGGCTGGGCGGCCTCAACTCTTCTTCTGGGACTGTTTTTGAGCAAAACTGCCTGAAAGGCATTTCCTAGTATATGCTGGGCAAGCAGATGATCAGTAACAGCCAGAGGGGCTTTACCAAAGCAGTTGGCTAACTTTCTTCCCCTCCATGAGGAACTGACTTGTCCATGAGGAACTGACTTGTTCTGTGATCACTGGAAAAAACAAGTCAATTTTTTTAACCTTGACTTTAGCCAGGTCTTCAACATCTTCTGCCACAGCATCCTTACAGAAAAACTGTAGGGAGAAGGTTTGTATGGGTGTACTTTTAGGTCAGTGGAAAACTGATTGGGCATTCAGCCTCAATGCAGAATCCACAACTTGCAGCCTGATCATGGTTAGTGCCAAGCACTGTGCCAAATAATTGATTCTGGAGCAGATAGTGTTTAACATCTCTACGTTACCTGAATGGGATGCACTGGGCACCCTCAGAAAGCTTGTGAGTGGCACAAAGTTGAAGGGAGTGATCGATATGCTGGCAGAAAGGACTACCTGTCAGAGGGGATTTGGTAGGCATGAGGAACAGGTTTTCTGGGAGAAAGCTCGGGAAGTTTAGCAAAGGTAAAAGGGAAGACCAGTGCCTGGGACAAAATAATTCTACCCAGCAGTAGAGGTTTTACTCTGGCTGACAGGGGATTAACCCTGCAGAAAACAGCCTGGGATGATGGTGAGGATTTGAGTGAGGTTGCAGTGTGCCCTTGCAGTGATGATATGTCATTAGCAAGAGTGCATGGAGAAGTCAAGGGAAGTGACTATTCCTTTCTAGTCAGCATTTGAAAGGGTATGTCTGACCTACTACATCCTCTTTTGTGTACTGTCCCTCCCCAGAACAAAAGGGACTGAGAAACCAGAGAAAGTTCAGCAGAAAGGTTCTAACATGGCTAGGGCACTGTAGCATAACATGAGGAGACGCTGAAGAAGGTGGCTTATTTCAGATGGGAAAAGAGAAGACTAAAGGTGAGAGAGAGTAACAAGTAAGTGCTGTCTATTGAAGATTCTCATTCCAGTTTATAGAATGAAAGGCAACAGCCACAAGGTGTAGCAGTGGAAATTCTGACAGCTATAAAGAAAAATAAAATATAAAAATGAGAGTCGTAAGCACTGAAATATGGTGACCAAAGATACTGTGAAATCCCCATCCTTGCAGATATTTAACAGAAGACTGAACAAGGCCCTGAACATTCTTACTTGACATTGAGGTTGGTCCTGCTAGGTAGGCTGGGGAGTTGGGAATGGGTTGGATGCCAGAAATCCCTTCTAACTTAAATTATTCTGTGATTCTAAACTCATGTTAAGTAGAGAGGATCTCTGTTCTTTCCCAGGAAAGTAATAAATGCCTAAATTTAGTCACCCTTTTATAAGGTCAGTGAAAGCAATAAATGCCTCTTTAGAATGGTTGAAAGTAGACTAAACATTGCCTTCAGCTAAGCCAACATTAGAGGTACCAAAACCTGACTACTCTTTGCCACTCATTGTCCAGCGACACATTTTGGCAGTGCTGATTTATCAGATAAATGTATCAATTGCACAGCTGAAACTTAGTTGTTTACTGACACTTCCCTGAAAATCTGTATCTTCTTTTTGGGCATGTGCAATTGGCAATCCATGTACTGTGCTTCCAATTATTCTGTAAGTGGTTTGTGTATCTCCTACCTCTTAAAAACTGTGATGCAGGCATTATTTAACTGTATTATACTATCATCTATGGATATAGATATTCATAAGATGTAATCTTCACCCACTGAAATGGGTGGTTAATCCCCACTAATTGTACTAAGGAATGCAACTTAGTGTTTCAAGAAGATTCACTTACATGAGTTCCAAGAGCCTGATGCAATTTTGCTGACTGTTCCATAATATGACAAGCATTGAATCTTTACTGATAAGAGATACAGAACTAATAAAAATGGGAGATTGCATATGGTGTGTACATATGTGTATAAATTTTTAGGGTTTTTCTCCTGGCTTATAAAATGTACTCTATCTGATCTCAGTTAAAATCAACGGAATCTTTAAGACCTCTGAAAGACAGCTAACATTTTTAGCAATTGGATCAGGTTAGCAGACAATACAATAATCTGCAGGTCATTCAGTTTAGACTGTACATTCAAGTTTTATATTATACTGATCAAATCCACCATTTATAACTCTGTATGTTTTGTCACATCTATATTATCCCTATCTTATTTACTATAAAATGAAAAATTATTTTTATGAATATAAGATGAATGTCAGGAATTTTCTGGAATACTTTCATAAATAAAGGCTTAGTTGGAGGAGCTTTTCTATTAATATGTGGTTAGAAACAACTGCTGAGGAACAAATTAAACAAATAAGACTTCTGTGGGTATGCATGTCTCATTAGAAATGAAATCAGAAATGGCCCCACAAAGCTTGTATCGAGCTCTGCATAGCCCTGAATAGCTCTACATTGTAATTAGAATTTCTAAACTAAAAAATTGGTTCCTGCTTTGCAAAATTGTCCACAGCTGGTAATCTTGTATTTCATAATACTGTTACACATTTAAGAAGTTTGTAGAAAGGAAAATACTAACATTTCTTTATATATGAATAGTTAAAGCAAGTTTTTGGCACATCTGCCACCTTAGAATTGAAATCTAGTCAAGGGGTTTAAAGTTTGAAATGTTTGTGAAATTATAATTTTGTTTCATAGGCTTGCAGTGGTACTGCTTGGTCCAGATCCTGTATTAATCCTGGTATTCAAGCACATCTGTCTTTGACAGCAGCAAGGGCAAAGACAGGTAACATAATAGAAGTGAAACAAACAGGTTTTTCTGCTTGCTCTAAAGTTTACAAAGTTATCATTGCTATGCTAACAAATTTCCAGTATTTATATCGTGTAAATTAGCAAGAAACCCACAACAGTTTAGGCTAATTTCTTTATGATAGTTCTCCCTATCAATAGAGAGAATTCTGTCTCGGCTGGAACATTAGAAATGTCTAAAAGAAAAATACATGCAGCTAATAGAAATAGGCATAGATCAAAGCAAGAACAAAATATTTTGACTTTGCACAAAATTTACTTTTTTTAGGTTCCCTGTATGTTAGAAACTTTCAGTTTTCTTTTCAAGGAAATGGTGTAGGGAGAAGAGTCTGGAGAGAAACACCCACAATTATTTAAAACACCCAAAATGAAAGAACAAATTATGCTTTTCCCAGTCATTTATTGCTGCGATCCGAAGGGAGGGAAGGGAACGAGTCCACAGCGAGGTCAGAGGGTGATGCCGAAACTGGTTTATTGGGAAGCACCTGAGCCTTTAAGGGGTCTGGGAACTGGGAGGAGTTTGGGAGGAACGCAGCGAATATGGGGAAGAGGGGAGGGAAGAATACAATTGTGGAAAAGGGGAGGTGTGGCTAGGGTGGGGCCCGGCAGGTAGGGGAAGGAGGGAGGAGGAGGAGGGGAAAGCTGGGGGTGGCTCAGGGCTTGCTTCATCGAGGGGGTGTGTTACACAGATATGAGGAGTATCTATCTAATACAACAATTCACTGTCTATCTGTCAGTTCCATCCAGTCCTGGAAAGTTTCATCTGGGTTGTTCTGTGAGTTCTGTAGGTTCTGCAGACAGGTTTTTCCCACAATTTATCCAACAGTAATAGCGGCAGCAGTTTTACATATCAGACTCTGAAAGTTTGTCTAAAAATGCATCCTTGTAAAAAATGCCACTGGAGACAGTATTACTGTGTCACTCATCAGAGTTCAGAAAGCTCTGCTTTTTAAGCACAAAACTATAGAAATTAAATGTTGTATGTCCATGAAATAGCAAGCTTTCTATTCTTTTATCAGATACTTTTAGCTTTAAAAATGTGCATAAAAAAGTTTTGAGTTTAGGATTACTTTATCCATCACCTATGAAACATTTCTTTTTCTGTATCCAACATGTTTCTACACCTACAACAATGTCATGTCAGGAATATCTTCATTTGAATCTTTACCAAAGGATGACACAAACCAGTTGGAGTGTATTTTCATTTCCCAGGAATTCTTCCTGGCCCAAAGCATGACTCTGTTGAACAGTTTCATCTTTTTTTAAGTCTGTGATATAAAGCTCAAGCAAAAGGGATTTTTCCCAAGCAAAAATCCCTGACACAAACTATCTGATATTCAACCAGTGACTGTGGCTCTCTGTGGTCCTGGAGCAGCATCATTTCAGCCTCAGCTATCCCTGCTGCCATGAGAGCAGGCTTAGGTGCTTCACCATTTCACACACCATTAACCTGTTCCTTCTTCAGGCTGAGACCTTTAATCTAAAATTGAATTCTAAACCGAAAAGAGTTATTTTCTTCTGAGGTCCTTAGAAAGCAACTGAGAAATGAGCATTGACAAACAGCTTAAAGAAACTGGTCATTTCTTTAGATATACAATAGCAATTCTAATTCTAAAGCAGTGTGCTCTTCTTACTACTGGCTATATTTTGGGACTGATTTTTTTCCCAGCTACTTACGTGCTGCTTGTAGATGCTGAGGTCTAGCAGACAGTGTTGCAGGGTTGAACCTTCTCTGGAACAGGTACAAATCTGCTGTGTAAACAACATTGCATTCCTCAAAGTGTAAGGTTACCTCTGAACACAGCCAGACTTTTGAGACTCCTTAAGAGGGCTTCTGTAAGGACTCCTTGCTGGCTTGCAAAGTTGTGCATGGCTTGGAAAGATATCTTGGTGTCTGTTGAGCTTCACCTACTTTTTAGAAAGAGAAATGTGGGGGAACACTGGTTTAACAAGTTTCATTCTACCTTGAAGTTTCCTTGACAGAAAATGATCAGTCCTCTCTTCAGTTTTTCTTCTAGCTGCATGTTAAAATCAGCATTTTCATCAGAGTTTACCACCAACCATACCTGAGTGTAACAGCAATGAAGCAATTCCCCCATCACTTGGGGGCTACTTGTTGTGCTACAGTAAGAATTGCTTCCAAGATATGATGAGCTCTTTGTACTATTGTTGCCTTATGGTTATGGAAAAAAACCACTTTCCGAGACAATATTATTTGGGTAAAGTAGAGAACAGTCCTTTTACTTACAGGGTTTTCAGGGTTCAGAGTATAAAAGAGTATAAAAAGTATAAAAAGGTTATAAAAAGAGCATACAACCTGTGATGACATTCAACAGGCAGAAAAAGTTTCCCAGTACTAAGATTTGAACTTATGGCCTCCAGACTACCGCATGAGCTCTTTCTCCAAGCACCACCCCCACTACGGCTTCAGGCCTGGACAGAGTATTCAGAGTATTTTCCAGCTGTACCCAGCCAACCCCTGAGGTACTCTTTGTTGTGTCTTTACCAAAGCCCTAACAGACAATCCGCCCCTCCCAGGCAAAACAACCCTTCTCTCAGAGGCGGGGAAAACACCAACTCTTGCAACACCTGGGCCCAAGTCAGGTCACTTCCCAGCCCACCGTAAACAAGGGAGAAACCCCCTTTTTGCAGCTGCTCTCCTATCTCACCTCTGTGTGTGAGGAGGTAAGATAAGGAGAGCAGAAGCTTTAATGAGCTTTCAAGCCCCAGGAATGCATATTCACACGTGCCTTTTCCCAATACCAGTCCCATCTTCCTTCAAGCAGGGCTCAAGGTTCTTCAGGTCAGGCTTGGGAGAGCAAGGGAGAGGAAAGCCCCCCACCATGCAAGCAACCACAATGTTAAGTTCTTCACTTTTGGTCTTCTGAGTTTAAGCTCCCACCCCCCCATTCAGGTCTTACTAATTTTATAACACTACTCAATTATTGTATCTAAAGTTTGCATCCAATCTAAGAATTGTCCATACCCAGAACTTCCCCTGGACCTGCTCCATGGCACACCTCTTCTAGAATTAAGTTGGGACGTCTTAAGACCCCTTACTTCATCCTTTATCATCATCTTGATGCCATTTTCCCTTATTGGAGCTTCTCCAAGGTTGCTGGGCATCTTTTCTTGTTTTGACTAACATGATATCTAATTATCTTAGCCCTAACACATGCATCCTAGGCATGGTGTTCTAGCTACTATCTGACTCTTAAGGCAGAAAATCCAGGAATCTAGCACAGGGGTTAGAAGCTGCTAGCTACTCTAAATGTAAGAAACTACATAGCTGTATAAAAATCTACAAATACATAAAAATCCTAAGGCATCACTATCAAGACAATTCTTACTGCCCTATTGTATTCAATATACTACTCCATTATCCTGAAAGCAGTTAAATCATGTGGTGTGTTAAAAAGGATATACTTTCATTCATATGTTAATTTAGACTCATTGAAGAAATCTAAGATAATTCTGTTGTTCATTGACTCTAGACCACGTTTCTTAAAATTTCAGTATTGTTAGAAGATATCCTGGGTGTAAATTTATCACTTTTTAATAAGACAGGAAAGAGTATTTTCTGGTTTTCCCTTTATTGGCTGCATCTGCCTCTCCAGAGGCAGTCTGGATCTCCTATCAGAATACTCCAAAGTGTTCTGATAAGAGACCTGGAAAAAGCTTTGTGATCAAATCCCTGGAGTAGGTTCTCTTTTTCAGTGCCAACTAAATGTTTGTAAGAAAGATTAACTAATATTGTATTTTCCAGAACATACTGTCTTCAGCAGCCAGAAGGCATCATGATTTTAAAATTAAGTTCTGGTTGGCTATCTCATCCATCTGAAAATACAGTGTCCTGGGACCCTTTCCCATAGATTTATTTAAGTTTTCAATTTTTATTGCGAACAGAATATTTCTTTTATATCTGTCCTATTATATTTTTGTTTGTTTTTTTTTCCCTTTGAAAAATAATATGTTGCCAGTTTGCTGACTTTGCCACATGCCAACTACGGTCTCTATTTTGCGCCTTCCAAAGACGCTTAAAAAAAGGTATACTTCTATTCATCTATTAATACACTGGATATACTGTTGACAGCCAAATAGCAATGGCTCAAGGCAAGAAAAATTCAGATGAATGCTTTTTCAGACTTCAGAGCTTTCCAGCATGTGAATTCATAGATAAAGTACATTTTCTATCTAGTTTCCAAAGTCCTTAATGATGAGACTTTCAGTGATGCAAAATTTTGTTTTCTTTCTTTCCATACACAACAGAACATTTTTGAGTGGTTGTTATTTGCTTGAGGTTTTTTTTGTTTGGTTGGTTTTTTGTGTGTTTTTTTTTTTTTGTTTTGTTTGTTTGGGTTTTTTTTTCACCTGATAAAGAATTCAAAAGCATTTACTAGAGTATGCTTTACTTTTATCTGACTCTGCTACATCTGGCTATGAGCTGGATACAGGAAAAGGAAAACTGGAATTGACTGAATAGTACCTTACTAAAAGTTGATGAAGACATTCAATGGTTAAGATTCCAGATACTGGATCATTTGTCAGAGATGGGCATCTAGTTTTAAATGACTCTGAGCCAAAGCACAAGCTCACTTTACTCAGAGGTTGTGATTTTCAGAAATAACCACTGAGTATAAGAAAAAAACCTCTGGCCTTATCAAGATATGGTAGTTAGAAATAAAAAGATTTTTTTTCTTTGTTGTCCATACAGTTACTTTTATTTTTTTCTGTTATCAACCTCCTTTTTCAAGTCTAATGTGAAATGAAAGTGCAGTATGGGTCCTGTCCTTCTAGAACAGTGATCCCATTGTCATTCTACTGTGCAAGTTTGGCTCTCAGCTGTGTTACAAAACCAGTAATCCCATTTATCTTTAAATTAAACATGCCACAACTTTCTAAGAACAGAGATAAAATAGAGGCATTAACACTCTAAATAATAAAAGAGAAGGTTTAGCAAAACTGACATCAATAATATTCCCTTTTACATGCAAAATATGTAGCACTAGAAATAACAGTAGTGGTGTCAGTGATTGTAACACATAACCTTACAGAATAAATGCTTCTAATTATCAGTTATCAAAATCTTGTTTGCAATTACTATCTTTCACTGTCATCTAGTGTCCAAAAATACTTTCTGCAAGTGTTTGATGATTACACAGAAGAATGAAATAGTATTTTTCCCAACTTCACTTAAAAACTTTTAATCAGAAAGTAAGTCCTAAAGTTGGATATTCAAGGTTTATTTCTGTCCATATAGTTACTCAGCCTTGAAAAAGTCTATGCTGCTGAACATGTATAGCTAGCAAGGAAATATGAAATGGAAAGGAAATACAGAGCTACAAAACCCAATACCATTACAGAAGATAGTGGAAGGAAGAAAGACTTCAGGCCTCATTGGTGTCAGGGCTTTAAGGGATTTGTGGGCTAGAAGAAAGCACAGTCAAAGTATGTCAGTACATACTATGTCAGAAGCAATAAGTAAATATATTTAGTGAAGAAAAACATCAGAGTATATTGCTATAAAAATCCCAAATAGACAAAAACAACTAAAACTTTAATTGCCAAAACAAGAACATGCATTAAATGTATTTCATACTTTCCCAAGAATAGTTCTTTCCTACATAAAGTAGAAAGAGAGTGGGCTTGAGTCATGCTCCCCTAGGGCACTTGTAAGGTATTTCAGTGAACATTGTTTCAGCTTGTGCAGCGAAGAAGAGAGCCATATTGCTAGCTAATATGTTTAAGCCCTAATCTTCATAAACACCCATGTTTATAATTTTAATTAATAATATGGCACTGACAATATCTGATCACCTTTTCAAGGAAATATTTGTTAGTTTTCAGAATAAAAGATCCCATTAAATTGTTGTTCCTACCTACATGTACTTGCCACAGGCCCATGATGGAAGTCAGTTTCCATTTCACAAGATTCAAATACTGTACAAATTATTCTGAGTAAAGTGAGGACTATGTTCATGTATGTGAAAGGAAACAGGATATTAATCTCTTTAGCCCTGGTGAAATAAGCCTCAAGGAATGATGGTCCCTGGCACTTAAAATGACAAACTTAATGCAAGGCACAAATATCTGTTCTTAAATGTAAGGTTGGTGCCAAATGTACATTACCCGTTTACTTTGTAAATGTTACTCCAAGGGCAAAAGGCAGTATAGTGAAGCTAAATAACCTAAAATTACATAAGGGCAATTTATTAACATAAAAAAGTATTAATAAAAGTGTGGGTTTTTTTAAAAAAAAAAGTTTAAAAAGTTGGCTTTTGAAAAAAGCAACACAAAACCCACAAAACAAAACCCTAACATCTATTCTTTGAAGAATAATAATAATTGAAGAACAGATAAATGTTGCATTTATATTAAAGTATTAAAAGGAACAGATGCAAATTTATCTGCTCATCCTTGCAACATGGTAGTAATATTTTCACAAGTTTAGCTACAGGAATCTGGATTGGTGTCCATACAATTTAAGACTAAAAAAATAATAAAGTCCTCACAAAAATTCCATTTTAAAATATTTATTTGTCAGTTTGTGGAAGATTAACTAAACTCAACATTTGTGATTAGGGTAGATACTGACCTTAAAAAGATAAGAATAAAGGTTTCAATCTGTTAAGTATTACTTTAATTAACTCCTTTCTTTCTGTGTTTACTACATATAGAAATAACCAACAACATTTACCAGTTTTCAATGGGCAAAAGAAAACACACTGTCATCATCTTTCAGTTGGCAGCTTACTGTAATGACTGGTGATGTCTGATTATAGAATCCTGCTTAGTGTTTGAATAAGATGAATAGAAGGTGATTTTTAAGTCTCAGTATGCCCTCAGAGAGGTCTATATGGCAAATTGCATGACACTTGGAATCCAATGAAATATGTGCATTATTTATTTTCCCTTCTATTGTTTAATCTAGTAACTATCAAAATTACAGTAGCTCAAGGTTATGACAGTATCTTAACTCATTTTCTGTAAAGAAAACAATTTATTCTATAAACTTGAACTGTTATTTCCTTGCATTAAAATGCACTGAAAAAAATCTAATAGCAACATTAGAATTCAGTAGAAAATACCATACCATACCAGAAATGACTGTCCCTCCTAAACTGTTGTTTTAAGAAAAATATCTTTTTTTTATGTTGTTATACTTATCTTTGATTTTTCAACACAGTCACTTTTATTTGAACATAACTTGGAACCTATTAAGCAGTTCGAGCACCTTCAATCCTTTGTGAAATTAATTATATATACATATATAATATATAACCACCACACTAGTATAATATCTCAGTATCAGTACTTAAACCTTTGATGTCATGCTACACTGGACCTCTAAATTTCTATTTGCTGTTTGTTAGAGGGTTAGAAATATTCAAGAATATAACTTTTGGAAGTATTAAGAGACTTTCAGACAACTTTGCAATCATTTGACTCTAAAAGAAACAGAACAAAGATAACCAACTTTCTGAAAACCCTCTTAACCTCACAAAGGATTCTACATACTACATTTTGCATTGGAATTCAGAAGACATTCCTAATATTATGAAAATATGAAATAAAAAATATCAAAAGGCAAATTCATCCTTGCTAAATGAGAGATTTGAAAAATAATTAAGAATCAATTAGAGAGAAATAAATAAATTACCTGGGAATGGCATACAGGTTGCTAGACCATTGTGTTATTTTTCATGTATATATTCTCTTTTCTGTTCTGAGATTTCTGCCCTACTACTAAAAAAATTCTCAAAAAATGAAAAATAAAGAACTATTTTAAAAATATTTAATAAAAAAAATCTAAAAGGAAGTGTGAAAACTTATGAAACCATAGATCAAGGATTTATGGCATAAGGATCCCTGGCATAGCCCACACCATGCAGGTATTTAAAGAATTAAAAAAAGCAAATCCTATCACTAAACTTAGAGCTCCAACTCTCGCTGTCAGAAAGGTTAAAAATGTAAAGACTACCAATGACCTCTAGTGTTGAGGTTTCAGCATTGCAAGATATTGTTGCTAGGAATAAACCACAGCATCCATGTAACAGCCAGGGAATTATAGCCTGGACTATTCAGTTATTAGTGTAACACAGAAGAAACTCTTTTAAAGAAGAAAAAAAAATTTCTTGTCTTTTAACTAAAGTTAACTGCACCAGAAAAACTCTGCCATTTTCCTTAAAATCTAGTTTTAAAAAAATAGTGGGATACTGTTTGGATTGAAAGCATCTGTTTCTGATGATGCAGGGGAGAACATGCTGCACTTTTCTTTGTACCTATTTCAAGAACAAGGATTATGTATCAGATGAGATACCAACCTGGCTGGCTCATAAGCCCAGGACAGGTAGAACAAGGGGAGCAGGAGACAGTGAGCGAAATCCCAACAAGAAGAGTAAGTGAGAGTCCATTATATTTCATACTATTGCTGGTACACATCCTTTGGACCATTTGTGAAGAAAGGACAAAGCAGTTTTGCTTTCTAAGGTGACCTTCATGCAATGAAGGCTGTTACTGTTCCCTTCACAAGGAAATGTCCATGTTGCATACTGCCTTTATCAGCCATGAGGGTAGAACAGAACAAGCCCAGATGCACAGAAGCAGTTATAAAATCGCAAAATGACAGTACCTAAATCAATTGCCCATTGAGGCTTGAGAAGAAACACAATACTTGCCTTTGGTAACACCACAGAATTCTTAGCCGTACTTTTACAGCTAATTTGAACAGTGAGCTAATTTTTTTTCCTACTACCTATTAGAAAAAAAAAGTCTACAGCTTCAGGGAAATATGAAAAATTAGGGACAAATCACCACAGCAGGATGGTTAGCAAAGATAATAAAAAGTTTGTTGTGAAATTCTTGTGTGGCTTACCTGAGTATTCAGAGGGACTGCACAAACATAGCTGAACTGAAATCACAAAGTGATCTTCTGAGGTTTTCCACGGCTTGCTCTGGTCACCAAGCACTGAAGCGATTAACATTTCTGTGTCTAATTCCACTTTTGGATCTTGCTTGCTCTCACTCATCACTTTTTTCTTCTTAATCTTTCTTTTTTTCTTGCTAACAACAAAACACACTGGTGAGCTGTTCCTTACAGCTATATGAGTTTTCATGTGCTCTTTAGCACTTTGATTTTTTTAAATGCCTCTATTTTATTGCTTCTCTCTGTATCAATGTGGATATGTTTGGGTTACTTTTTTCAGAGTATACCTTTGCAGTACTCTAGCCAATCTTTATCTGCAATTTAAGATCATTTTTATCATAGATTTTGAGAACTGTAATCTTATAATTAGAGAGAAAGTCATCATAAAACTTCTTGCCAAGGGTTTGACTCTTGTTAGCTGTAAATTGGCTGTAGCACTGTTGGTGCCATAGCTGCAACAACACAGAGCTCAGGCTTGGTTAGACTATCATGAATTTCCTCTTCACTGGTTTTGCAGCCTTGGCTGAGCCATACGATGTTTCACACAGTTGTGTAAAGCAAGTTCCACGCTGCTTCTGTGATTTGAAATCCCATATAGAGCATTAGCAGTGTGTGTCGATTCTAAGATTAGCTGTCTGCAGTAGAATCCCAAAACACCCTGATTCACATTAGAATATACTTCACAAAAACACATTAAGAGGCACAGTGATCTTAAGGGTGTGCGGAAAAAAAAAAAAAAGGCTTTTTGAGATGGTAGTCTGGAGAATTTCTGAATTACAGATAATTGCAGGAAATCCTTGAATTTCTACATAGCTCTGGAGAGCATAATGAAAACCCAAGCTTAACCACATTCAGATTTTAAGAACTATTTGGGAAAGACCAGAGTTTTCTCCTCTACTGTATCCTAAGCAAACTCATAAGTTGAGTTAGTGCTTAGAGGAATTTAAACAAAATCCTTTATGGCAGTTTCTCCAGCTGTCTTTAAAAAATACCCTCATAACTGAGCTGGAAAAAAACCCCAAAACATCAGCAATTTCTTCTGCAGATAAATCTAGGTTAATTGATTCTTCATCTGTGTTTTGTGACTAATTGATGACCACCAATACTTTTCTTCTCACATTCAGAAGAGGTATATTTTGCTAAGATTAGAGGACATATGTAAACTTAGCAATTCCTTTTGCCTGGTTTTCCAGAAATCAAAGTAATGAGAGAAGTAAATTTCAAAAGACACACACAAAGAAAAGTGTAAATGAAAACTGAGTATCTTTCAAAGGATTTAACAAGCAGACAAAAAGCCCAGACACCACAATCTGGAGAGAGCTACTGCTAAGAGCCTATCCAGATTCATCAGTTATATAAAAACATAGTTCAAAATTAAACAACAGCAGCAACAAAACTAATCAGTATTATGTAACAAAGCAGAGGAAAAGAAACTGATAGGAGTAATATGAACTAGAAGCTATGAAACATGGCCCATAGCCAGTCGAGGCAGGGGTCAGTTGCTCTTTTTTTTCCTATAGTCCTAGAACTAAACACTGAGATTAATAACAAGGTGTTGAAACTATTAATGACATGAACGTTGTCTGCTACTAAGTAAGAAAGTTACTGGACAGACACAGCATTTTTAAGTCCAGGCAACCTGGAATTGTGCACTGTGGTCGACTAAAGTTATTATTATAAAAATGTGAAAATCAGGGAAACTTCAGAAGACTGGAAGTGGTAATGTTAGGGCAATGTTCAAAGAGGGCAAATAGATAAAACTGCTTAATGTATAGTCTGACGTGATGTCTATAACACGTTTTTTCTTTATGATGCCAACAGTTTAAGTCAGTTAATACAGATAGAAGGATTAGGAACAGTTCATGTTGCTCAGAAAGGTTCAGTGAAAATGGATTCAAAACAGTAAATTTTAATTGACTGGGATAATGTATTTGAGGAGACAACATACGTACTGCTTGCAGAAGTTAGTTTCTTCACTGTTAAATAAGGAACAATGACAGACTTTAGGCACAAACCTGATTTTGTACCTAAAATAATAAAAAAAATATGTAAAAAAATAAAGAAAAGCAAAACCTCAATCCAGTCTTCAAGAAAACAGGCATATTGTGACAGGAGCAGGGATTTTGGGCATCTCTAGCTGAAACCACAGGCCACAAGCCAGTCAACACTACAGCAGCTGGCCTGAAAATGTGCATCACCTGGCACTCCAGAGACCCAGACTCGGCATTGCGGGTTTGATATATTTTTCTTTCTTTCTTGTGCTCAAATAATTAGGCAGGTATTGATCTCTATTACCTCTCACTTGCTTATTTTAGTACAAGAGAGTAATTTGTAAATAGTAGACATTTTTATGTATTGGTTTCTGTTTGGTTGTCCTCTATACGTTGGAGTATAAATATGCTAAATGTGATTTTAGAAATGCATTTTAGAAAGTCATTAATTTAAGAGCTTTGGATATCCTTAGCTTCAAAACAGCTTACCACAATCTCCAGCTCTCTAAACAATTCCTCTCTACACAGATTTCAACAATCTATGCATGATTTTAAAATGCATAGGAAACATAAATGGTGTGTTCAAACCAGCAGTCATCTGAATTGCTGTGTTGGAAAGCTGAAGTGAAGAGCAAATTTCAGAGCTGCAAAATTCTGAAAGAGGATTCTACCAGCACCCACGCCTGATATCATCAATGAATATAAAATAGCTCCTACGAGTGAGTAATGAATGCAAGTACAGTCAGAATAGTCCATTTTCTTTTTTTTTTTCTTGAAAATGATTTAAAACCTAGTTTATATTAGCATATACCAATACTATCTTTTAAAATAATACAAGTGGGTACTTAGGAATGTTTGAAAGGTGTAGTTTCTTCTGGAGATGCAAAAAATTATCATTTCAGTGTACTTACTTCATCATTTTGGTTTACTCTGTTAATTGAGGTCAATGACTAATTCTTTGAATTGAGACTCTGGGAGCTGTAGAAAAAAAAAGAAAAGAAAAAGACAGGTTTTTTTTCTATTCCATTCAGAAATAAAAATGAAAGAAAAAGGGCAGAACACTCTAAGTTACGAGAACAAAGGGCAAAAAAATAATTCAATGTGTTAATATTCAATTAACAATTCATCTTTATGTAAATACAAAGTGGGTTTTATTTATTTGGTTTAATGCTCTTAGTTGATTTAAAGATATTAATACAATATATTAAACAAAGAGTTTCTCCATCTTAAATTTCTAGTTTGTGCTACTAGAATTGGGAAGGTGAGGGGAATTGAGATGCTCATGTAAAAAGGCAATTAGTCCCTATTAACAAAACAAAAAAAACCCACCCAAATGTCTAAACTATTGACTTAGTTTAAGTATAACCATACTTTTCTAACCTTTAAAAAAAAGAGTGCACATTAAAATGTAAATATAGAATGAATGGACATAGTCTAGAAGCATTCAAGTTTGGCTCTCTGGAGTGCCTGATGAGGTACATTTCTAGGCCAGCTGCTGAGATGCTGGCTGGCTTGTGGCCTGTGGTTTCAGCTGGAGATGCTGAAAACCCCTGCTCCTGGCACAGAACTGCCATTTGCATCTGGATTCCCATGCTGTTCCAGGGTTTACAGTGAGAAGCAAGTTCACTGCTAGGGCTAAGGGAGGAGCTGCAACCTCACAGGTATGCCTGCCTCCCTTGGTTTATAAATTCTGTCTTTATGGTTACAGAACCAAGGAAGTGGCTGATGCAAATAATGAAAGAATCAGAGTATGTAATCTGTGAACAGAAAGACCTTTAGGTATTTAGAATATTATTTAATAAAACAGTATATCCTATTTCACAACTGAAAAAAAAAACCCAAACCAGCAAAAAAATATACCAAAACCCCATCAGGTTTCTAATAATGCAGGCTAAATTAATTCCTGGTATAACTTTTTCAACTGAAATATCTGCCAATGTAATTAATTTTATTGTTAGCATGAATTAAACTTAAAATTTAAAACTATGATTGTATATGTGAACAAGGAGACCTACACGGACTAACAAGGAGCTACTGGACAAAAAAAAAACAGAAAAGGGGAGTCTACAGAGGGTGGAAGCAAGGACAAGTAACCTGGAAGGAATTCTGAGAAATTGTCCCAGCGGCCAGGAATAAGATTAGGACTACTAAAGCCCTGATAGAATTCAACCTAGCCAGGGATCTCAAGGACAAGAAAAGCTTCTACATGTACATCAGGATAAAAGGGAGACTAGGGAAAATGTGTGTCCTCTCCAGAGGGAAATGGGGGAGCTAGTTACCTGGAATATGGAGAAGGTTGAGGCACTCAGTGATTTTTTTTTGCCTCAGTCTTCACTGGCAAGTGCTCCAGACACACTCTCTGAGATGCAGAAGGCAAAGGCAGGCACTGGAAGAATGAAGGGAGACAATCAGGTTCAAAGCTATCTAAGGAACCTAAAGCTGCACAAGTCCATGGGACCTGATGAGATGCACCCACAAGTCCTGAGGGAACTAGCATAAGAAGAAGTGGCTAAGCCACTTTCCAGCATATCTGAGAAGTTATGGCAGTCCAGTGAAGCTCCCACTCACTGGACAAAGGGAAGCAAATCCCTAATTTTTAAAAAGGGGAGAAAAGAATACAGGCCTATAACTAACACAGATTTGCTCACTAGCAGCTCCCTAAATGCAGCCCTTACTAAAGCTCTAAAAAAGAAGCTTTTTACAATGAGGGTGGTACAATAGTGGAACAGGTTGCCCAGAGAGATTGTGGATGGCCCATCCCTAGAAACATTCAAGGTCAGGTTGGACAGTGGTCTGGGCAACCTGGTCTAGTTGAAGGTGTCCCTACCCACGGCAAGGGGGTTAGAACTAGGTGGTCTTTAGGTCCTTTCTAATCCAAAATATTCTATGATTCTATGAACATAACTTAAATGCTTTAAAATAAAAACCCAAAGCTGATAGACAGTAAATCATGGGAATTCTATTCTCAATAACACTAAATATTCAGTAATACTAATAGAGCAATACTTTTCTATAAATGTAGTATTACAGTTATTCCATGTAGTCTTCACTATATTGCTTGTTTGGCCTTGTATTCAGTATCATCTGTGTGTTGAGAAGCGGTGGTGTGGGAAGGTCCACTTGGTACATTATGCAAATATGGCCTCTCAAAAGAAGATGCACAGCAGGGGATTTTTCTAGGATTATTCAGGCTTGCCTGTTTTCCAATGACAGCTTCTGTTCTTAACATCTTCTGGGGGTATGTTCATTCTGACTTATTTTATCTGAGGCTTATATGTCCTTTGCATATTTCTGCCCAGGACCAAGAACTGATCTCATGACCTAAATGTGAAATTGAAATTATCCACTTCCTACAAGGAACTTTGGCAGTAAACAAGAAAAATCACCTATGAATTCAAAACCTGTGTAGTCAGAATTACTGAAGCATACTGAGAAGCCACACAATGTTAAAATAACTGGTTAGGAGTGATCCATAAAGAGGTCAGAGGGAGTGGCATGCTTTCAAAATGGCATCAGCTGCTCTTGAGTCATTGACCATTCAAAAACAAATTACTGATTGCTTATGGACCAGTCAGTGCTCTGGGAAAGCAGCAAGACAGCAGATGGTACTTGGTGTTTGCTATGGACTGCCGGGCTGTATTAAAGGATAATCGAAGGTCTTGAAGTCTCTCTTAAAACATGCTGGAGCACTTGTGCTGTTGGAGATGGGTATTTACTTTGTATATTTCAGTTCAGAACGGTAATACATACTTTGTGCCTTAAAAAAATACTGTTTTTTGAATTGGTTCTTTAGTTGCAGGAAGACTTAAATTGAAAATGAATACTTACTGAAGATTACTTTGCAAAATGCCACAAAGCATTGAACAGAGAAGGAAGGAACTTGGCTTTAAAATATCAGCCTGGTTTAGCAGGGGAACAAATGCAGCTGTTTCCAGTATTTGAAAAAGGGGGGAAAAACCCTAAAAAAACCTGGCAAGAAAAAAAACCAAGGGAAATTGATGAAGATAGCAATGTGTTCTGGCTTTCACTGGAGAACAGAGTTAATTTTCCTCTTAGTATCTGGTACAATGCTGTGTTTTTTTTATTTAGTGTGAGAATAATGTTGATAATATGCTGATGGTTTAGTTGTTGCTACGTGGTGTTTACTGCAAGTCAAGGACTTTTTGGTTTCCCAGGCTCTGCCAGTGAGCAGGTGCACAAGAAGCCAGGAGGGAGCAGGGCCAGGACAGCTGACCTGAACTGGCCAAAGAACATTATTCTCAATATATAAACCGGGGGGGGAGCTGAGGCTGGGAGGGGCCAATCACTGCTCAGTGAAGGGCTGGGCATCTTTTAGTGGGTAGTGAGCAACTGTATTAGGCATCAATTGTCTGTCTTGAGTTTTATTTCTCCCTCTGTTTTTTTGTCTTCCTTTTTGTTGCTACTACTTTTTTTCTTTTTTTTTTTCCTTTTTTAAGTTTCAGTTATTAAACCATTTCTATCTCAACCTACAGGTCTTATATTTTTTTCCTGATTCTCCGCCCTATCTCACTGGGGATGGGGTCTGTGTGAGCAAGCAGTTTTGTGGTACACATGTGGCTAGCTGGGGTTAAGCCAAGACACAACCGTGAGGGAAGCAGAAGTACACAGGGAGAATTTATGGCAAGTAGAGCTAAAGAAAATAGGAAGATGTGGTTTTTCAAGTACATTTGGAACTAAATAAATACTGACAGTATTGTTCCATTACTGGCATGGCAGATTAAAATCATACAGAAAAACTGTCACCAGATCTCACTCTGATACCGTGGGACTGTGCCCCTTGACCATGATAGTGCCACTGCCTGCCTTGCTGCCAGCTTTGGCTTCCAGCTTGCCTTCCCTTGAAGAGCAGCCTGCTCTTTTGGCTGATTACAGCTGCATAAACATGCAGTTTAAAAGAGACACTTGGTATGACAAATTTGGCACCCAAAATTAAAAGCACACAGTGAAAAACTCCTTCACCCTTTCACCTTGAAAGAATAATAGCCTACATTTGGTACAGCACTTTGAAAATGTTAAAAATTGATCAGTAACCTTGATTCAATGCTTTATTTTTGTATACCCTGGAGCAAAATAATCTTCATAAAATACAGCTTTCCTAGGATAGCAGTGCCAGATATAGTGTTAAATTTTAGGTTTTGTTCAGACAGGCTTATGAAAAAAACCTGTAATTAGTTGTTCGGCATGAAGTGGCTCTGGATCACTTTGAGAGGAAGCAACATAATGAAATGTTACAAGAACAAGCCAGAACAACCTGCTCTGCTAGCAGCGCTTTGCTTACTCCTCATAATTGAAGTTCCTGCTTCAGTCCAGTCTGAGTTGCCTCTCAAATCAATCAACAGTTGTCCCACATGTGCTGCAAAAAAGGGAACAATGCTTAAACGCCTGAAGCCTCATTTTATGCAATTGTTGAGAGCCTGAGCAGCAGAGGTGCTTTGCCGGAAAACTACAAACCCTGTTGGCACTGCTGCTTCAGAGTTTGAAGAGATGCTGCTGTTACTCTTGCTGATCTCCCAGCTCCTCAGACTTCAAGGGGTCACTCTCAGTAGTTTCTCCTCAAGAGAATTTTAATGAGATTTATTGGTGCTTCAGGCTTACTAAACCTCAAAGGTATTTTTTATCTCTGTTTATAGCATGCATGGCACTTGTTCTGTCAAGTTCTAGCTGGATATCATTCCCTTCACAGTAAGGATTAGTTCTTCATCACAAAGAGTTTTTGGCAAAATCAGTGTTATATTATAGAAAGCTGTCTTGAATTACTTTGGTAGAAACTTGTATTATATTTCCCATTATGTCTGTTCATCCAAGAACCGATGTCTTTTCAGCAGCATTCACTGTTGTAGTCTGAAGTGCCAAAGATGTCTTTCAGAATGTGGGTAATTTGGACACACCTCCCAACAAGCTTCAAAACTGGCGAGTACTTGTTTATGGCAGCTGAGAGTAGAGCAGCCATGTTTACTTTTAAAAGCCCACAAAAGTGGTGTTTTCCAAGAAATACCTGTCTGGACATTCAACATTGTCTTTAATGTTTCAAACAGGCAGGAACCTCTCCAACGTAGCAGAGTTTACTGTGAAAACCATAAGTGTTGTCCAGCTTGTGAGAAGTGGTAGACTTACAGGCTGGTGAACTAGAAGTAAAAATAAAATTAGGTGAAGGGCTGTGTATATGTTTAAACACAGGAAACTTTTGTGAGGAGAAGAAAATGCTTTAAATAATGAAACTAGCTATTTTCCTGAATGCATAGAATTCATACAACAGAATCATACGAGAGAATCATACAACAGCCTGGGTTGAAAGGGGACTTTAAACATCATCTAGTTCCAACCTATATGCTGTGGGCAGAGACACCTTCCACTAGACCAGGTTGTTCAAAGCCTCATAGAACCTGGCCTTAAGCACTTCCAGGGATGGGGCATAAACATTATATCTGGGGCAACCTGCTCCAGTTCTCACAGGAAAGAATTTTTTCCTGACATCTAAACCTACTGAAAGGGGCAATTAGGTCATCCCAAAGCCTTCACTTCTCCAGGCTGAAAAAAACAAATTCTCTCAGCCTTTCCTCACAGGATAGATGCTCCATCCCTCTAATCAGCCTGGTGGCCTCCTCTGGACTTACTCCAGCAGGTCAATGTCCTTTCTGTGGTGGGAACTATGACATGCTTGCACTCTCTTTTGCAATCCTCTTCTGATGTGCAGAGTATATTCTACATCTGAATATACTCCGGCTGCAATATTATGCCTGGAGTTTCCTATATTCCATGAGCTACTGCCTATGGTGTATGTTACAGAAGAAGAGGTCATGGTGAGGCAGCAGGGAAGTACAATGCAGCCGTATGCTGTGCTCATGTGACCTTGGCTGGAGAATGTCCATAATGCCAGTGTTGTGATCCCCACCTGCAGTTCTGAGTCAAACAAGCCCCTTGCTTGTACCCCTGTCCAAATCACTCTTCCCTGTTTTATGTGGAATTGTCCTCATCTCAGAGAAAAGTTCTGCAGACTAAGCCTCTAAAGAAACACAAAAGTGACCTGTGTGAGATTCACTTTTGTTTTCTCAGACAGGAATAAGAGGCCACTTCCCACCCTACCACTCAAGGGCAGCTTTGTGTCAAAAGCTCTCCAAGCCCCCACAGGGGCCCACCCTCCTCCACAGGGAGGGAGGGAGGGAGACAGTGTGGAGCTGGCCTGGGTCGTGAGCATACCCAGGGCTGCCCTGTCCTGCCAGTGCTGGGCTGAGTTCAATGTTCTATAAATGTGGACAAGGGGCTGCTACCCACCTACCCTGTCTCACGTGCTGGGGTAACCTGTTAAATTTATATGGTGTGAAACTTTAATTCTGCCTAGCAACTGGAAATGCAAACAGCCATTGTCTTAAATGCTGAAATGATAGCCAATACCTACAGCAGGAAAAACAATAAAGGGACAGAGAGCCCTTGTTTCCTATGCTTTGAATCCTTCTCCTTTTATTTATCTACAGTTTACCCTTACTAGCAGGTATCATCTTTAAGTCTTTATAAAATTAATGTGTATTTGGGAAACAGACAAATCATTTGGTTGGACTGGCCTTGGTGATCTCACCTTTTCTAAGTGACAGGTGATACCTAGAAGTGTGGTAGAAACATATCTGTGTAGTCGGAAATTGCATTTCATAGCAAAAGTGTTTCATAAGTCTCTCTATAGAAGCTGACATTTTTGTATTTGTTTAGGGCGTAAGAATGTATTGCAAGACATTGAAAAACACCGAAATATCTTTTTTAGAGATTTTTTTTAAAATTCAAAATGTCAGTGAAGCACACAAAAGTTACTTCAGTGTTATTTTTTACAATAAAACTCAAAACACACGGGACAGATTTCTAAACCTCTCCGTAGATTTCCTAAATCTTTGATCTCACCATCTCAGAGTAAAATGAAATTGAAGTGCTGGGGTAAAGTCAAGGGCACGACCTCCAAAAGCTAGTTGTATCCTGGGCTGTATCCAAAGTAGCGTGTCCAGCAGGTCGGGGAATGTGATTCTGCCCTTCTGCTCCGGTAAGACCCCACTTGGAGTGCTACAGCCAGCTCTGGGGTCCCCAGCATGGGAAAGACCTGCTGGGGTGAGTCCAGAGGAGGAACACCAAGTTGATCAAAAGGATGGGGCACCTCTCCTGTGGGGAAAGGCTGAGAGAATTGGGATTGTTCAGCCTGGAGAAGAGCCTTGGGGTGACCTAACTGTGGCCTTCCTCTACCTGAAGGGAACTTACAGGAAAGATGGGGCAAGACTATTTACAAGGGCATGTATTGATAGGACAAGGGTGAACGGGCTTAAACCGAAAGAGACCAGGTTTAGATTAGATATAAGGAAAAAATTCTTTACTGTGAGAGTGGCGAGGCATTGGAACAGGCTGCCCAGAGAAGCCGTGGACGCCCCATCTCTGGAAGTGCTCAGGGCCAGGCTGGATGGAGCCGTGGTCTGGTGGACGGTGTCCGTGCCCACGGGTGAGGCGCTGGCACTCGGCTCTCCCGGGCCCCTTCCGTCCCGGGCATTCGGCTCTCCCGCGTCCCTTACATCCCGGGCACTCGGCTCTCCCGGGTCCCTTATATCCCGGGCACTCGGCTCTCCCGGCTCCCTTACATCCCGGGCACTCGGCTCTCCCGGGCCCCTTCCCTCCCACGCTCCCGCCCGGCCCCTCGCGCCGCCGCCGCCGCCGCTTCCGCCGCTCGGTCCCTCCCGCGCGCCGCCCCCTCCCGGCAGCCCTCGCGCCGGAAGCGGCTGACGACAACAACAAACACCGGCGGCGGCGGCG
>JAWWTY010000077.1:111178537-111246582 GCA_035222235.1 Margarornis squamiger | reverse complement strand
TGCCCGCGCGGGACCCCGCGGTGAGTGCGGAGCGCTGCCCGCCGAGCTGCGCGGCCCCCGCCGCCCCGCGCGGCCCCTCCCGCCGCGGGAAGGCGGGGACTCGGTACCGGGAGGGCGGCCTTGGCCAGGGGCGGCGGTCGCGGCTTTGGGCGCGGGGTTGTGCCCACCCCGCGGGGCGGGCGACAGGAGCCGGGAGGCGGCGGGGAGCGGGTCCGGGGGGACCGGCGTTCTGCCGGCGGTGCCGGGGCGGCGGAATGACCCCTGCGCGGGTGGTGGGTGGGGGCAGCGGGGCCGGGGCCGGGGCTGCCAGCCCGCGGCGGGAGCAGCGCCGGGCGGGCCGGGGTGTCCCTCCCTGCCCCGCGCTCCGCTGCCAGGGCGAGGGACTCGCGGGGAAGTTACTACAAGGAATGACTCAGCCTGGCAGCGCCTCCGTGCTCGCCGTCGGCGGCGGTCAGACGAGCGCCGTGCATAAGCGTTGTGTGTTTACAAACCTTGTTCTGCCTCTCCCTCGGTTGTTTACTTGTTCCTGCTCCCGAGGAAGCGTGTGTCGTGTGCTGGATTTTGCCGTCGGTTTCTCCTTATTGCTTTGCAGTAGACTTTCGGGCTGTTCAGTGCTGGTGTTTCGTTCTCACTGACCCCCAAAGAATTGGCTGCCAGTGATCAAGATGTAGAAATGCTAATATAAGTGCTGGGAGAGTTAAACGAGCTGATCTTTGTAATGCACATGTTCCTTACTTAACGTCATTTAGAGAGGAAACAAAAAGTCACGTTCTTGAGATACTCAGAGCCAACCCAAAAATGTTAGTTTAGGGCTCACATAGCCCTAGCTTTTTTCTCTTGTGTCTTTTTTTTTTTTTTTGTCTAAAGTAATTACATGGTATGTTCTGGCCATGAGCCATTTCTTGTGGTTCATATTTTAAGCTTTCACCTTTATTTCTTTATGGGAAAGAATGAGGAGGTTAAGATTTGGGGTTTTTTTCCTTTTTCCTTCTACTCATATAAGTGTGTGTCAGAAGGAGTTCATGCCATTTACTTTTTGGAAGAACTTACAATTCTGAAGATGTGTTTGATTGTATGGTAAAAGATACCTCAGTAATGCTGGAAAAGTAATGAGGGTGGAAAAACATGCTTGTAACAGTTGAAGTTTGTACATCTGAGAAGTACTGTGAGGAACACTAGACACTATAAATAGAATCAGAATGATAGAATAGTTTGAGTTGGAAGGGACCTTAAAGGTCGTGTAGCTCTAACCCCCCTGCCATGGGCAGGTCTCTTCCAGTAGACCAGATTGCTCAAAACCCCATTCAGCCTGTTCCTGAACAATTCCAGGGATGGGACACCCAGAAATTCTCTGGGCAACCTGTTGTCATGTCTCTCCACCCTTACAGTAAGGAATTTCCTCCTAGTATCCAATCTAAACCAGTCCTCTTTCAGGTTGAAGCCATTGCCTCTTGTCCTGTCCCATACATAGCCTTGTAAAAAGTCCATCTCAGTGGAAATACTTCATAAGAATAATAATAATGAAATCTTACACTATTACAGTATATTTAAGTAATGAACTTTGAGAATGTTTAAACCCTGAGAAGTTTTCAGAAGATGAAGCACATAAGAAAGGACCTTACTGTTATCTGAGGCTCTGCTTTTGTGCAAGAAGCAAATACAGACAAGAAAGAAATTAGGTATTTAAACATCATTAAGTTTAGTTTAAATGAAAGTGTGAAGGATATATTTGTATATTTGTAAGTGCTGTCTGGAACTCAAAGTGGTTTTATTTTATTATGTTGGGAGTAGTAAAGAAAACAACTTGCTGAAGAACACTAGGTAAGGGACCTTAGCTGTGCCAGTTAAGAGGTAGAAATACAAACAGGATCTTTTGGGATAATGGATTATTTTAAGATAGACCTAACTGCACTCTCCGGGTACATTATTATTGTGTGCTTTGTGAAAGTAGCTGTGTGTTTTGTAGATTGTAAGAGAGCACTCTGTCTTATGTTTTGTGTTGTTTTGGACTTGTACTCAGCACAGATTGGGGTTAGTAGTCTCGGATATCATATTCAAGGGGCTGTCCCTCTCCCCATGTCAGGTTACTATATTTATAATTAGAAGTGTATGCAGCAGACTTGCACTGTGACTGGAGAAGAGGGCAAGGGTTATTTTGAGGTCTTTTGTGGTGTCTGTTTAGAAAATGGTGTGTCCCTGCATGTTGTCTGAGCAAAGCTAAGGCTACAAAGTCTTGCAAAAGTTAAGGTGCAAAACCTGTTTTCTAAAATGTTAGTACATTTCTTAGAACTTCAGTTATTCCAATTATAATTAGGGCGTTGAGCGTATGTTGGAAATGGGAGGGTAGCACATGTTGATTTGTTCTTTTTGATAAGGGAGTGGCAGTTACAGTAGGATCACTTGAAAGAATTTTTGTGTGTTACCCTGTACAGTATATTATCATCAGTGTGTTCTTAAGACTTTATTTGGTTTTAAATTAGCAGTTAGTTTCTGTGGAAGACCAGCTCAGAGTGGTGTGAGGCTCTTGAGAGCACAGGTTGTGTTCATTCTAATGTTGTGGTAAAAGGAAACAAGTTAAAATGAAAAACTGTAATGTGTGTACCCAGCTGTCACAGGAGCTACTTCAGTCATTTGGATACTGCCCAAGCAGTCATGTGTCTCCTGCATATGAAATATTGCTCAAGAAAGTTGCGCTCCTGATTTTTAGTTCACAGCTCAATGACAGTATATGAACAGTTTCTGATGAGGAGGAGGGGAGAAAAAAAAACTAATATCTTACTACTTTCAAGCACCCTATTAATGGTTAGCATTCTGATGCAAAGTTGCTAATCAGTATTACTGAGTACCAAACACTTGATTACACGATGCCAATTCGTGTAATAAGGTATTATACTGCAGGACCTGATTGAAAGCACTGATACCAAACAGGCAAAAGAAAAAAAAAAATATCCCTAATATGTAGATTACTAATCTAATTGCAAGAATTACAGTGTCTATTTTCTAGCTGATTTGTCAGAGTAATGATTTTGGTGTACAAGTTGAAAGATCCTTACATGAATTTTTTTGTTGCAAAAGCCTACAACATGATTAATGGTGATAAAGAAATTGCTAGCAATTATTTTTGTGAGCTAATTAGCATTCTGTGGTTGTAAAAAAGTCACTTGTCTATTTATGAGTGTATTTATACTGCAGATACACTCTTTAGTTTTGAGTTCAGTTGAAAGAGAAGTTGGAAGACATCATAGCCATGTATTGGCATTTTCTATACCCATTTGTAAGCAAGATTAGAAGTGGATATACTTTGTCTTTTCTAATGGGATTCATGCATAACTAAATTGTTAATAATACATAAATAGTATCTCAGTATCAATTGTTGGAAGTTGTCAATAGACATATAAAAAAAATTTATTGATACAATATTTTCTTTCAGAGATTGAGACGGGGCTGGTCAGGCAAAACACCAGGGATATCAGGGCAATTTTTGCTTGTCTTCTGTCCATCTCTAGGTGGGTATTTTTTCTTTTGTTGTTCAGGTTTTCAGTCCATGGTTTCAGCAGGATTCTGAGCTTACAGTACCAGCTCAAGCAACGGCTCAGTGTAGCTTTTTATGTCCATCCAAGATGTTGACAGTTTCTTTTGGAAACAGATTTTGCAGCTGGGCCTGCTGTCTTTATCGCATCAAGGTGAAACGATTACAGTGTGCTATATATAAAGCTCTAGTAGTTTGTTCATCTGGAAAATAAGCTGTTGTAGAATGTGGTAGCCTGCTTTCTATGTGAAAAGGCTTAAGTGCTATATGAATTTCTTTCTGACCTGCATTGATTACTTGTTGACTAAAAGTAAAATGTAAAACTGCTTTGGTGACTAGCTGGGTTCCAAATGTCCTGCATCTGTCTTGCTGTGTAATGCCATAGGTTCAATAAGAAGAATGATGTACAAGTATTTCAGAACATCTCTGCTTAAGTAATCTTCTAATGAGTCTCTGACTTCAGAACATGCTTTTAGTTTCTCTTTGGGAAATAGCTCATGTTTTCTTCCCTCCTAAGACTTACTTTTGAAACAGTGTTGTTGCTTTTTCAGAAGTGTAGGAAAGTTGTGGTGGTGAAATAGTGTGTTCAGTATTTCATGCTCTTTTTATTTGGAGGGATTAAGTGGAACTAGTATCTGTATGATACATCAATCTTAATTACTGTTCTTGAAGATGTGTTTGACAGGCCAGTACACTGTTTTTCTTTTGAACAGATTGAAAACAATATGTATTTTAGAGGTAGAAGGCAGCATTGAAGAACTAATTCAAGGGACAGTTTTACTTGTGTCGTTGATTCAAAAAATGATACCACTCTTAGCAAAACTAAAGCATAAATTCTTTAAGAGTTGCACTTTGCTAAGATCTGAGTTCTGAAGGTTTGAGGTAGTTGTTTTCAATTTCATAAATTTTATTTTGATTTAGTGTTCAGGTTCTCTTCTGTAACTGACTTACCTGCCATTTTTTTTGGTATGACTGTACATTCTCACACTACAGACTGTACATTCTCACACTACATTCTGTAAAATATGCTCTTCTGTGTGCTGTAGATATGGCTTTAGCACTTTTTCCTCTTTATTACTTGAATGGTGTTCTTTTCCTGATATAGCAGTGACTCTTAATGTCAATGGTTTATGTCCAACTTTATTTTGAGTTTGTTGATGCCAAGTAGCTGTGCTGGTGTGTCAAAAGTGTGGAAATTTGACCCTTATTTATTGTAGTTGTGCTTAGGATAGACAGTTCTTACAGACAAAATGGAGCATTTGTTTATACAGTTTTCTTTCCATCCTCCAGAGTGTGTATTTTTATTTAATTCAGATGAAGTGGAGATTCTTATATAAGAATATATTGTGTAACTGGACTAGAAGCTCTCTTCTAATACACTGTGCTTATGCTATATTGCAAGTATTCTGCTAGTAAACTAATGACTTACTTGTCTATTTAAAAATATTCTTTACAAGTACTTGGGTTGTCTGCTGATTGAAAGAGACTTGATTCTCATCCAGTGAATGGTTTAAAAATATGACTCAAAATTCTCAGTTCTGTCTGAATGAAGGGAAGGGGAAATGTGTACACTTTCCTTTATTTTTTATGTGAAAGGCTTGGTGGTAAAATATGTATAAACTTCAAAAAGCCAATGTAACGTAACAGCAATTTCACATGCACATTATCAATGCAAATAGCATAACCAGGGTTCAGTAAAGAGGAGTACAGTTTTAATACATCAACTGTTGTCAGTTGTGTTTTTTGTTGGTTTTCTTGTGGGTTTTTTTGGTGAGGTTATGTAGTTCCCATGAAGGGATTTATTAGTGCCATTTGTTAGCTGTTTTAAACTAGCAAAGATTTATATTCCAGAAGGATAAAGAAGGGCAGATGAAAATTAGGAAACGCTTGAGATCAGAGACAATTCAATATTCTTCAAATACATCCTGAAGCATTTCTTCTTTCTTGACACATTGATGTTAACTTCTTTCAGATTGATGCCAATAGAGATCTGAAGGTGATTTGGTATTATGTGACATCCAACAAAAATTTAGACATTATTTCTGACTACGTATTCCTAGGAAGGCGGGCTGTTTTACTGGCTCTGCATTTCACTGATAGTCCTTTACTTACCTGTGCCAGATACCACTGAAATAAAAAGGAATGTTGATGAACAGCAGGAGGTTTGTGGGTGACATATGAATTATAAGTAACTTAAAAATGAGAAATTTGAGAAATTCCATCTTTAGGTCATGAAAGTTCAAATGCTAAATGTATAGACATCGACATGAATAAGAAAAATTTAAACAAGTTTGAAAGCTGCAAATCATTTGTACAGTTTACCAAGATGGTGGTGGATTTCCTTATTACTGGAAAACTTCAATGTTATTTGAAAAGGTGATTGCTTATTAATAGAAATAAATTCAGGAAGTACCTGTGATTATTATATAGATATTCAGACTGAATTACAGCAATCTTTACTTCTCTTACATTTCATTGTTGTCAATCTTTTGCTTTCTTTTCTATCTGTAGTGTTTTCATTTCTGGGAAATAAATGCCATTTAACGAGTCTTAATTTCTGGCTTAGATCTTTTAAAGCAGATCTGGCCAACATTTTTCTCTTTTTCGCATAAAAGAAAAACAAAAGTTGTAGCATTATGATGGTATATCTAGAGAGGGGAAGACAGGATAAGTATCCTCTTAGACTATCTTTTGAGAAACTCTGTCCTGAATTGCATCTGTAGTAATTGCTCATTTTTAAGTTCTCTTAGCCTGGTCTTCACGAGAATGCCGGCTTTCTTTTTAATAGGTTTCCATTTATAAGCAGCAATCTACTCGTAAATGAGAATGGCATGGGCAGTTAGGAGTGTGAGTGATGCCTTCTGAAAATTCTTGCTTGTCTTCTTGAATGATGGTTCTGATGTTTGGTATCCTCTGTATGCATTTGTCTCTTTCTAGCCTTAGTTGAAGCGTATCAGTTTGTGGGGTTGTGTAGTGAACCAGATCATGCAATCCGTTTGAGCTATCAGCACTGGGGGGAGTAAGCTGTTTCTAACATGTTATAGCAAAGCAATCCAGTTTATTCCATAAAAGTATGGGCAGTTGCACCACTGAAAGTTGGTGCAGGTAAAGGAGCAGAAAAACTGGCTGAGGAAAGGGATTCATAAATCTGGTGCTCTTTCTCTATCTGGTGTATGTGGGCTTGGTTAACCAGAGAGAGAGTGTTAGTGGAAGAAGTGTTGGTGCCAACTTCTCTGAGTTTGGTGTCAGAAAGAAAAGAATTTTTTGTTGTCTGTTTCTCACAGAATTGTTTCCAAACACTCTCAGTTTTTTACATGCTAATTATTTTAAGGAGTGTATGTCTACAGGGAGAACCTTCCCACCGCTATGGAGTCAGTTAGTAACTTCAAAAAACCCACCTGAAGCTCGACATACCCAAGAGCACCATTCTTTGAAAAGTGAATGTATTAATTTCTGTAATTGAAGGGAGGCATGTACTCTGTAAGTGGTTTCAAAAAATCAAAATTCTACATTAAGAAAAGAAAAGTCTGACTTTATCAAAACTCAGCGCACAGACAACTGTGGAAAGACTTGTGTCCATCAATTAAAAACAAAACAAAAAAAAGCACAGAAAGAAAAAGGATAGGCCATGTTTCCTAGCAATAAGATTGTCAGAAATCCTTTGTTTTCTGTCTTGCACCTGCTAACTGAGACAGAAGTTTCACTTTCTATCATTTAAGAGATGTGAGGTTTTGAAAAATGATCTAAAATTGTGTTTAACTGTTGGAGGAGAAAAACTTTTGTGTGATCTATTATATGGATTGTGTTTTGGCAGCTCCTCAAATCAGCGAAAACAGCCGTGTAAATAGATGTTAACCATCAGATCTCAAGTTTTATAATTATGTATATATGGAATCATGACACAGTGTCTAATAATGTGCTTCTTGCCTCATGAACGTGTTTGAAACTATTGCTTTCTTAGAATTCACAATATGAGTTTTGTCTTAACTTGTAAGAAGCTGCATTGTTTTGGGCTACGCCAGTTTCAAAGCTGCACTAAAACGCACAATGTTTTGTTGCCTGCCTAGATGCAGTTGATTTTGATCTTCTGCTGTTTCACCATTGATGTTGAGGATCACTGAAGTCATTGCAGCTGAATAACACTAGCTCAAGTATAAAGTTAGTATTATATAAAATGTTTACTCTTAAAGGAAGGAAAAAGGGGAAGAAGCCTCTCATACTATGAAATGCTGAATTTACTGACTTTTGAAATTCTTCTTTAGAGAACTAGGAATTAGGGGCTTAGGAATATTTCCTGGTTGCTCTGCAGAATTGCAGCTTGGTTCTTGGTTTGAGTGGAAAGGACTTGCTTTGCTGACCAACAGCTGAGTTTCAGAGCTGTTAACAACACAGTGACTGTTAGAGATGCTGTAATTAAGTAACCGCCTCTGTGCCTGATGCACATCTCAACACAGTATAAATAGAGCTCCAGATGGCACCTTACAGATGTCAGGGATTGACAGCCTTTCTTTAAGACTACAGTGAGGCATGAACATGAGGTTTATAGGCTTTGATATAAGGTGATAACGGGAGATAGGATCTCCACCTGCAGTAACATATACCTTGGTGATTAGATATCTGGTCTTTTGATTAAATTTATTTTGGAGGAGTGCGAGATGAAATTATTCTCTTCAGTTGGGTCATGAGGAGCTCTACTGTTTGTTCATCACATACCTTAGGAGGGATTTTTTTTTAGGTTTCCTTTAAAGTTTTTTAAATGCCTTTTAAAGCATATTTCCTTTCAACAGTTAATTATCCAGAAAAGGGTGTGCATTTGCATTGTATTTTAGAAACAGCCATTTTGTTACATAAAGCATTACTAAAGAATGTGTACCCTTACAGTGAGATCATTCTTGATATTCTTCTGGTGGTGGTAGTACTAATCTTCTGCAAAATTAAGATATTTCTGGTTAGATGCACTCTCGCATCTAACTATGCTAAGAGAGCTCCTTGAAGTGTGCTTTTAGAGAGGATCTTACAACTAACGTGAAGAAAGGTGTTAGTTTCATTCAATTCAGCTTCAGTGTCTATTTTCATTTTCCTTTGACACTGGGATTTATGTGCTATAAAATACTCTGCTTGTGGGGCCTGCAAATTGGAGCAAGAGAGCACCTGAAACAAACCAAAGGAAGTGGAGGTAAAAGACAGGGGATTTTTATAGAAGAAAACAAAATGAATTGTAAGGAACATTTTGCACTGGTCTTTAACCTTTGTCTATTATAGAGTTGCCTAAGTCGAAGTGAAACAGGAAATCCTGCTTTAAAAGGAGAGGAGAAAGAGGTGAAATCACAGCAGATGCAGCATCTAAAAGGCAAACTTTAAGATTTTTTAATATGGAAATGAATTACAGTTTAATAACATGTTAATGTGCCCCAAAGTTGGCCTTCCATTTTCAGAGGTAATAAAGGTATATTCCCCTTGAGGGGAGATGTTATCCAGGAAGATTTTTAGTGAATGAGGAATAGCACTTAAGTCTCTTTAAGCATGTGACAGACTTGTCAGCCTTTGCCTCAGATGAATTGCCCATTTGACAGGCAGAAATTCTGTGGTGATGTCCTGTAAGACTCCTGACCCTTGTAATTGGGGGTAACACTTATGATTCATATTGGAGACACTCTCTTATCTGTAGTGTAGCCTCAGCTGGTTTGCAGTAAGAAGAGAAACTTCTTTATTAGCAGCATAATGATGATGATCATACAGAGCTATGTGAATGTCTAATAGCAATGTGGAATTGCAGGCACTCAGTGAACACTGAGAATCTTACATTGATCCAGTAGTTCTGTCTGCTTTCAGATTTGAGCCCTTTCCTACATAAGGGGGAGTTTGGACCTCTTGGTTCTATCTGACCTGGGAGATGAAGCATTGACTAAGTATGACACTTACTGTACAAATGGGTTGCAGTACTTCCCTGGGAACAAAGAGCAAGGTACCTTATATTGCTGATGTGTTGCTGTTGTAGATGGAATTTTAAACCACTGAGTTTAAAGGAAAGCCATGACTTTGGCATTGTTCGGTTTAAATTCTATGGAGTTAAAGAAAAATTATCAGTAATCTGTTTGCTTAAGTTTGGTTTGCAATCCAGTTTATAAAGGAAGTATGGGAAATGAGATGTCAAAAACATGTATTAACTTGAGTAAGATAACACAGAGGAAACACAGTGACTTTAAAGTGAAGTTGATTAATGTCCCTTTTGTCAAAACAGCTTAAATGTGGATACCCTGAATGCCATGTTTCATTGTTAGAGTTTATGGTTCTGGAAAGAATTGTATCATGAAACAAAGAAACAGTCAGCATTAGGTAATGAAATAGGGATTCTGCACTTAGCAGAAATGGATGTAGCCATAGGATTATTTGTGGAGTTTTGTGAAACCTATGATGCCTGTACTGTAATGACAGAAATGAAGGGTCTGTAAACAGACCTTCATTTCCTTCTATAGATATAACAATGAGCACATTCGGAACTAAATAAGATATATCTCAATACATGTAAGCAACATGTGCTGAAAGTGTTGATCAACACAGCCTTAAAAGTAGTCAGCTGTTGAAGAGTTTATATTGTATAGGAAAAGATTGCCGTAATTGCATCACAATGTAAATACAATGTAGAGCAATGAAGTAAATGTCACAACCAGAGTAAAGGATTCAGTGCTGGTTTTGGTGTTTTGTTAGCTAATGTAACAAAATACACATATTCCCAATTAATTATGGAAGCTTTTTCTACTTTGTGCAGTTTTACTTACAAGTCATCTCATTCTTTTTCTTATATTTATATCTACCATATTCTGCCTGCACTGGCAGCTGTTAGAGAAATTTCAAATGGTCAGCTGTCTTTTAATGATGTTACTGATAGTTCCTGGCAGTTCATTGTACAAACTTCCATAATTTGAAGAATCTAGTTTATATGGTAGTGTGGATCTGATGCTGCAAGTCACACAGTTTAAACGAATAATCTGGGTGGATTAGTCATTTGTGCTTTTGTCTCAGTACATGTTTAGCAGCTCTGTCTTCAGTAGCCATCAAACTTTGTAATTGTTTAACCTCTAGTAAAATGAATTAAAATAATTCCAGCACTGTAACACTAAAAGACATGATGCTTGTAAGACTATGTTAATGCTTAAAAAAAAAAAAAAAAAAGCCTGATATTTTGCTACTGTCCTGTTGTGGTAATGCAAAAAGAAGAAGAATTTATGGATGTGTTGCATTGAAGCTTTATGGTGTGACTTTCACTCCAAGCTTATTTTAAGAACTTATGTTACTCATGAATAATAGTATTCTGGAATATCAGGAACAAACTTAAAGGCCGATTTGTGATATGTAGCTGACCTGGCATGCTTGTCTGCAGTAACCTGACCTTTGAAGGAAAAGAAACTTAGGCAAATGTGATGGGTTTTCATGCGTCCCCCCCCGTAACTAATCTTGGACTCTGTTCAGTCAGACAGATGTTGTCCAGAGATGCAAGACTAGGGAGAGCTCTCAAAATTCATTTTCTTCCAGTGTTGTGAAAACAGGCAGCTGGAAAGAGGCACTTGACATAGTTCCTGCTGAAGGGAGGGAGAGCTGCAGCCTTGCTTTGTTGGACATCAGTGAATCTCCAGGAGAGGCTGCTGTTAAAGGCATGTATTCTCTGAAACCTTGGTTTACATGATTCCTCACTTCCTGAAAGTGTTCACTGACGTTTGTGACAACCTTGGGAGTGAATTCTATGGGGTTTTGTTTGTTTGTGGTTTCTTTTTTTGTTTGTTTGTTTTGTTTTTTTAATGAATAATCTGATATAAATATGTCCTGCCAGTGTTAATGTAATTCTTTCCCCCAAAAAATGTTTGTTGAAATGTTGAGTGGAAGAAACAGCACTTGTTTTTTGTCTCCTTCATGGTTGCAAGGGAATTTCAGGACTAGAGATTACTGTGTTGTGATCCTAGTTTGTGGTGTGTTTCAGTAGTTTCATGCAATGTGAATTACGTTGATCTAAAGCAAGTATTCATAAATTCATTTTGCTCAAGTACAACTACTGACTGCTGATAGCTAAACTGGAGGAAGACACTTCAGTTACTGTTTTTCTAATGGCAATACTTAAACACATTGCATATTTTCCTCTTATTGTACCTTTGCTTCTGACAAAATAATGTGTGTGCTTTGCATAGAAGTAAAGAAGGAATGGACAGGAGGGAGGATGATTATTTCTCTGTTCCATGCCTATAAAATAGTTTTTTTCGTTTATCATAAGGTTGTCAAATTTAGGATGAAGTGTTTTTTATTTAGTGTTAGTACCATGAGCTGTATAAAATGGTTTACACCTTCTAATGGTTTTCAGACTTCAGCAAGCCTATTTTTAGTAATGGATTATCACTCTTTATAGTGCCTGATCATCTTCTCAGAAAGCTTGGTAGGGCATTAACATGATAGAAATAATGTTTGTTTGCAGTTTGAAGTTTGATTGTGTACTTGTTTTACTGCCCTGAGCCCACCTCCTCATCAACACATTCCTTGCCAAGGGCTCCTTCTCCTTTGGCACTGCTACTTAAGTGAAAACAGTTGAAAAGAACTAGGGTAGGGTAGCCTGAAAATATCACCTTTGCTGATGTGGCTCATTTTGATTGTTGTAGTTTCCATTGTAGTTTAAAAAGCAGTTCTGGTAGAGGAAGTCCCTGGCAAAGATGCCAGTGACAAGCAGCTGGGAAAGGCAACATCTTCACTTTATTAGGGAAAAAAAAAAAAAGTAACACGTTTTGAAAGTAGGTTAGTGGCTTAGCATAATAGGTTACCTTGTTTCAGGTAAGGAAGGTGATTCTGATTTCTGAAGGAATCTGTTGGAGACAGCTGCAGGATAAGACTGTTCATTCAACAGCAGTAGCGTGTATACCTTTTGATGCTGAATTTTCTTAGATAAATTGCACTGTGTTATGACTTTCTCTATTGCTGTCAGCATCATCATATCAGCATTCTGCACCAGTTCTGAACAATAGTCTCAGTTAAAGTCAATGCAAGCAGTTCTTTTTAGTGAACTAAATTTCTCTTCTTTTAAATACTCAAAAGTATCATGAACAGTTACTTTAAACAAAACTAATGGGCAAAAGTATTCAGGTGTGTAGTTCTGGGCAGACTTGTAACTGAATAGCATTCTTAATTAAAAAAAAAAAAAACAAACTACAGCAAAATTATTTTTCTGGCATTAACATACACTGATTTCTGGGTTAGGTGCAATTATGACCATAAAATCCTGGCATTTTAATAACACTTATAATTGCATTGTGTATCTTTTCTTTGCAGATCTTCCCTGGCTTTGAACAGCCATGCTACTCTGTTGCCAAAAATCGAGTACAGTGAATGTGTGCGGTTACTCTCCTCTTGAATTTGAAGAAGGTGGTAACTTTGTATAGTGCCTGAAGGTAATTCTTTCTTTGCTTGAAGTTAAAAAGTTTGAGACTGCTGATGAGTGGCAGATGCTGTCATAAATATTTTTGGTTTTGCTAATGTTTCTCCTTTATGTTTTAGTTAGATTCAGCATTATGGTATGGAGGGGTAAATTATTAAAATTGCACTTTGTATATGTGATGAACACATTCATATTTCACTTCAGCTTGGAAAGTAATGTTTATATGACAACTAGGTACTATACTAGCCTTTTACCATGCTTAGATGGAAAAGGTTTTTTGTGTTGTTTTTTTTCCCCATGTGCTCTGTGGTGCTTGCTTGAAACATCGTATTATTTAATGCTTGTTTCTAATTCTGCCTGGATCACAGTCACAAATACAACCTTTGTGAAAAGAAGGTTGTACACATGAGACTGATCAATTCTGAAACGTAATGCAAAGAATTTAGTGATAAATAAGCAACTGTTAGTTTGTTCTTGGTGTTCAGCAGTTTTTACCTAATAACTTGACTTATAAAGTATGTTCTTCTTTTTCCAATACAAAATGTAACTGGTGCCACTGAGTACAGTAGAGTTCAAGAGTAAGAACAGCAAAACTGTATTCAGGTCAAACTATTTAACTGGGGCTTTGTATTTGATATGGTTCTGTTTTTGAAGCCTTGTTGAGAAGATGCTTTAACTAGTTTATGTATTATATTTGATGCTTAAAAAGTGTATGGAAAGCCATTCTCTAGAAAGAAGGCTCTTCTGACTTTCTGAAATAATTATTCTGGTAAAACCTCTTTCCCCTCCTTATTTTAATGACATGTTTGCTGTTTTTCTCCATGGTCTGTCAATTTTACTATGTGTAGGCAAAGAGATAAATGCAAATTCAGCCTAATTTTAGAGTAATACAATGAGCTGTGTAGACCTTGTATGTGTGTTCAGAGGGATAACTTATATTACCTGTGTAGTAATTTAATCCAAAAAGTCATTTTTATAATGGTATAAGAATATTGCTTAGTGACTAAAACTTTACCAAGTCAACTTTCTGTAACTCCTTCCGCATAAAAAAACACTACAGTGTTACCCTGCAGCAACTTTGTTGCTGTGGCAGAAATTAGTTATAAACTTCCTACCTCCTATGGAGAAGAGAAAAAGACTCAGAAGTAAGGAGTATTTCAGTGATAAAATCTTTAATCTCAATGTTTTATGAAGCAGGTCAAGGTTTATTCATCTGGGAAAATGTGTGTACAGTTGCTCATTCAAGTGGTTGTAGGGCACAGGATTGAAAATGAATCCTGTATGCTGGACTGCATGCCCTTTTTTGAATACTCCTTATTTGCTATTAGTGACAAAGGATGCTACTACAGGTTTAGTCAATACTGATAACAGAGGAAAATATGTTTTAAAACTATTACTTACTGTGGAGAAATACAAAAAGGAAATCTGGCTTTTCTTCTTTTTTTTTTTTGCCAATGCTTCAGTGCGTGTGAATGAAAAGAAGTATGGATAGGGATATTAGCAGCAGATGGACTTTGCAGTTGTAAGTTGAGGAACATAGCATAGATTACGTTGCTGTTTGTAAAAAAATCTAGAAAAGATGCCTGGAAATAACTGTATCTAAAGCTTTAACAATATATTTCATAATTGACACAAGCCTGGTAATGATCTGGGATGATGGTCTCTGCAACTGGAAGTTTTATTTTTTTAATTTAATTTTTTTATTCTTCTCATGTTCTCCTAACCATCTGCATATGCAAAGGCTTACTTTGTCCCTGTTTTTGGTCAGAGCAGCATCTTTGTCTTTAGTAATGCATAAAGAACTGTGGAATGTGAGTGCTGATGTATTCACCCGTTATATATCTGAAAGCAGTTTTTCAAAAGCATATGCATGTCTTTTTCATAACTCATGAAACTAACACTTGACATTTTTGTTTCAGTTTCTAAATGGTTTTATCAGTGGAAGTTATAAACTTCAGAGACCTAAAGAAATCATCATGAAGCTATATGTATTTTTGGTCAACACTGGAACTACCCTTACGTTTGATACTGAGCTTGCTGTACAAAAGTAAGAGAGTAAATTAATTGTATATTGCTTGGTTTTTTAAAATAAAAGGCATATATAGTTGTTGTATACTAAATTCTTGACAGATCATATTCAGTTGGGGTTTTTTTAGTATGTCAATATAATTTTCTTCCAGGTTTTCATGTATTTGAGTGTATTTTGGTTGTGGTTTTTCTTAATTTTTTTGTGATTAGCATTTTCAATGCCTTACCAGGCGATTGTGTGTATTTGAGATTCCATGAAAGAGGAGAGGGGTTATTTACTTTCTGGGACAGTGGCAGAGGCTAACCTACTCTTATCTGAGTCTGGTGGCATATTTGATGCTTTTCAAAAAAAAACTGTCAGAATTACTTCTGCTCTTTTGTACCCTTTTATTGAATGATATTTTTATTTAGGATTCCTCTGTAAGAATTTTGTTTTTCATTGACTGGCGTCATAGAAGTTGTGAAGGTTGTTCCTTCTCTTCTGTCAGTATGCTTGTCCTGAAGAAATGTGGAGAATGTGTGCTCTTTAATGTTTTTAGATGGAATGCTAAAGAATTGCCATGAAGGCCTTTGTCACATTTTCAGGATGGGTAAAAGTGAGTTCTGTCCTATGTTGTAAGGCTCCAAAATGTTTTACATCATTTTATATGTAAAACTTGAACCTCTGAATGCCTAACTGCCTGAAGCATGATTGGTATTAGAGGATCACAGTTAAGTCCCAATAACTCTCCTGTTTCTATTTTTTTTGCACTGCATATTAATAGAATTTTTCAACTGTGTGCTTCTAGAGAGGTCTGTATTGTATTGTTTTTCATTGTTCTCATGTGCAAGACACATTGTAGGTAGCAAGAGCCAAGCTTACCTGCTGCCTTCATGCTCCATCTGTGATGAATGAGTCACCAGTAGTTTTGCTTGAAGGTCTTCTACTGTGGATTTTGTACTCAAATCTTACTGCCCAAATCCTATTTTTAATTTTCATGACTCAACAAGTGAATTTGGATTTTGAAACTTGTGGTGGAGAGGTCTTGAGACTGTCTCTACAGATAGTTTTTGCATGCTCTTCTCTAAAGCCTATTGACACTTGGTATTATGAGCATGAAATAGTGTTTCACCCATTCTGATTCTACTGGCTCATTTGCAGCTGTGCCCATACCCCTGAGTAGTGTCTGGTACATTTAGACATTATGTTTCTAGGTACAGCATCTGAACTGTCATTCCAGGCTCCTCATGATCTAGTGTGGGCTGACTTTTTGCTCAGTTGGATAGTTCTTGGAGAAAGAAGCTTTCCAACAACTGAACCACACAAAATCAAAGACTATTCTGTTGGAAGTGTTTAAATACTTATTCTATATATCTATCTATATGGACTTGGATTTTCTAGGGAGACTAACTTTCTTGGGTTCTTTGCCTGTCTCCTTGTATGTGGACAGGCCAAGCTACCTTCCTGAAGACCATGGAGATGATAGGTGAATTGTTACTGTAACACAGCTAGTGAGTACAAGCTTGTGCTCATGAGAGATTTGTAATGAATTTATAATGTCATGTTGAATCACGGTTATTTTGGATAAATGGTCTTTATCATCTTTACTTCTCAAGTACCATATAGCCAGTAGCATTTTTATGTTTTCTGACTGTTATATCAAAACCATTGATGCTTATATTGATTATTTACTTTGTACTCTGAAGCTTTTTAATACCTTTGCACAGGTACTACCACAGTTTGTTATAGTTTAGGTCAGTAACTGTATCAGATTAGTAAATTTTTGTTTATTTTGCTGTTTGCTTGTGTTTTAAAGAAAGTCTAGAACTGTCTAAAATAAGCAATATTGTCATCACCTAGAAAGTTATGAGGCTGGTGAATTTAAAACAGAGATGATTTATTGATATATTGTTTCTACATTAAAAGTGTCTGTGGTGTTTAGAAGAATTTTTTGCATATATATGGATTGTTAAATTTCCTGTTATTAAGTGCTATTAATGCACTTCACGTACAGTAAATCCGTCAGAGTTTATTAAATGAAATTGTGCCTACCTTACTCATAATGAAGTGTTAATACTCTTTTCTTCTAAGGTTTAAGCAAGTCAGCTCTTTGTTCATGAAGTCTATATTAAAAGAATATAATATGACTTTTACAATTATTATCCTAAGTGCTTGATACTACTTAATCCAGAATTTCAGCATGCTAACAGATCTTGGAAAAACATTACTAATGACTCATCAGTAATGCAGAGGCTGCCTTCTTTTAGCTGATAGCTTATTAACTGGATATCCAGAGTGCAACACATTACGGCACTTAAAAAACTTAGAAATATGTCGTTGCGCAAATAAAACCCATTAAAAATGTTCTGCTTTGACACAGACAATTCACCTGCTCCCCTTACAAGAGTATGTAAAATTAGAGACACCAATATGCTGATAGTGTCATCTTCTCTTCCCATTTTTTCCAGTGTGGCTGATCTGAAACATGCAATTCAAACAAAGTATAAGATTGCCATTCAGCACCAAGTGCTCGTTGTCAACGGAGGAGAGTGTATGGCACCAGACAGAAGAGTGTGTAGTTACAGTGCTGGAACAGTAAGTGCATACTGCATTCTTAGTCTAAACTGTCATTTATAGGAGAAGAAAAAGGTGTTTTACAAAGGAATTTTTAAGTATTTTTTCTGAATGTGCTGTTTGGTGGGTTTCTTTGATTTGAGAAACAGGTGCTTATGTATTCTGTTTACACATGTAGATTTTTAACTTGTTCCTAAGATGTGTTCCTCACACAGTGAAATAATTGGTGGTTAAACAGTATGTTGCCTTTACTCAGTGTTTGGTTTCATTTTCTTTTTGAGTATAGGACACCAACCCAATTTTTTTATTCAACAAAGAAATGATCTTGTGTGAACGTCCACCAGCTATCCCCAAAACCACGTTTTCAGCAGAGAATGAGATGGAACTGAAAGTAGAAGAATCTCTTATGATGCCTGCAGTGTTTCATACGGTAGCATCACGAACACAACTTGCTGTGGTAAGTAGATTCTTACTGTATTTGCACACCAAAGGAAAATGTGTCAGATGGAAAGCTTGGTGTAAAATATGAAACAGTTTGTTCAAAAGGCAGTAAGGATGGCCTGTTAGTGATGACATACTCTTCAGAGCCTTTGTCTTGAAGTTTCAAGGTAAGCATTGAAATGTGCTTGCTTCTTCAGCATGTTCAGAACTTCTTTCAAAAGTCTGATGTAAGACACCTTTATGAATGTGTATGCTTACAGTATTTGCAAAATAAAAGTGATCTGGTTGCTTTGCACCCACTCCTTAATGCACTGCCTTGTTTTCAATGTCCTCAGTCTGCCTCAGAAAACAGAAAAGTAACTTTGGAAACATTGTTAACTCAAGTAGAAAATTAGTAGTATAATTTTTAAAAGCACTTTTCCAAGCTTCTGTTCCACCTTATATGTCTAAACAACTGGTGAGGAACTAATAAAACTAAGCCTCTTTTTCCTAAAATTCAGGTTTCTTGTTATTGAGTACTGGCTTTTACTTGCATATTGCATATATTTGCTTCCAAACTGATCGGAAGTCCAATTTGATTACTTATGTCTTATTTAATACAGAGAACTCCTTCCCTGCAACATGGTCAGCAAGATACTGAGTGTGCATGCAGCAGGAACAGCTGTGTGTTCAAGAAACTGACACAATGCCTTCAGTAGCTGGGCTGATTGTGGATCTTCATGTTAGGAAGTGTTCTCATTTTCTTTTGAAATTTTATGTTTAAATGCATTAAATGTTTTTGATATCTCTAAAGACTATTTAAGCTTCCAACAGCTGGGAGTGTGAAAATGGTTATATGTCGCATTTTGGATGAAATTAATAGTAATATATGTTTTGTCTTGGTAATAAAATTTCTTAGTTTCAGTGACAACTTTAATGCAGTCCAAAAGAGTATTTAGCACTTGAAGTGGCTGGATTTTATTGCTGTACAGCTGAATTCAGAGAAAAGTGTTAAGTCTTGCATATAGTACAGGGTTTTTGTTTTCTCCCTTGGCATCCTGGCCTGTCAGGAGAGGCAGTGTTCACCTGAATAATCTTGTCTGTTTTAATGTAAGGGTGGAGTCCAGTAGACTGTTTCTCTTTCTCCCACCTGTTGACAGTTATTACTGACTTTGTAAATTGGACCTTGATTACTGGATATCTGTGCATCGTATGACTACCATACAGAGAAGAGTGGATATCAATGTGAATTCAGCTAAGGAGTGGGAGGTTTTCAGTTGTGCTCCTTGAAGAGTGTGAGGATTCTGGTTTTCAGCGGGTGAAACTGAAAGTGCTTTAAAACCTCTTTTTGTGAGGTGCTCAGAGGAGGTTATAAAAGTAAGCAAGACTGATAGCCCCTAAGTACTTAACACCGATTTGATATGTAAGGGGAGCTGCAGTAATTACTATGGTCTTCATGTTTGTGTTTTACTTTAAGAGTAATGGAAGTGAAAGGTGATGGCACTCAGTCTCACATTTCTCATTGTTTTATTTTCTTTCTTCATCCCATCCCCTATTTTCTGGTCTTAAAAATTCTTAATTCCGCTTTCAGTTTGGTAAAGTTACTATACAATGATGGAGCATATTTAATTCCTCTGAAGTAAGCTTTTTTATTCCAGGGGTTTTATTCCTACTTAGACTTGAAAAGAATTCTTGGTGCTGCCTAATCTTCCCCCTTGGTTCTGAAGGTTGCATTAATACGCCGAGCACACAAGTTTATTGCAGTGTTTGTGCTTCTAAATATGCTATTTAGGTCTTCATTGGCTCATTCTAGTGGCAGGTCTATAATTCTATAGTATTAAGCTACAAACCGGAAAGTTTTTCTAGAGAGAGTGATACTGAGTTGATCTGCAAGAGGAAAATAAATCTTTCCATACTTGATGGCATCTATTAGTATTATTGAAGGATGGGGTGTGGGGGAGGAACTGAGTATTTAGAGGTCTTTAAACTTGGATCTAAGTAGAATGGAGGTTTTATTTTTAGCCTGCAGATTTACCTTCAGGAAGATTATTATTTGTTCTTCCCCACGTGTAAAAGGGCTACAGTGATAGCAGATTTTCTTTTTGTGAAAAATTTGGAAATTTATGTAAAGATTAAGTAGGTAGTTGTATTCATAAATCTGTTACACCTTTACACCCACAGTTAATTTTATCCAAAATGTTAAATCTTGTAAAGCCATAGGCTGTGTGTTAGTCTGTGAACATGAATTGAGTACTTCTCTGGGGTGTCAGGGGAATGGCAAAACTGTCATGTGTGGAGGAAGATTAGTAAATAGATTAGTAAATAGTCTTGTGATTTTTAGATGTTCCAAGGTATGAAAACTGTGTAAAGAAGTATTGCAGTATTGTACTGAAGTAGTTTTTCTTGATGCCTGCTTGAAGCATATTGAGCAGTAATTCATAAGAAACTGAGGGAGAACTGGGGATGTGGGTAGAACATTAATCTTCTTCAAGCTTCACCATAAGCCTCTTGCTTGGGAGGAAGAAGGAACATGGGATATTAATCCTTCTCAAAATCAGTTAAGATCTGGAGAGAGCTAGAAAGGCTCTGAACCTCTGTAGTTGTGTGATTGATGCATAGAAAGCCACACTGAGAATACTGTTTCCTACAAAACAGACATGAAAAATCTACTATATAACAGGCCAAGCTTTGTATTTTTATTTTAGAGAAACAGTAACCTCGTTTACCAATAAAGCAGAATGGCAGTACTTGATATTAGAGAGTTTTTTGCCCATTGTAATTATTTAGAACATTTTAATTAGTTAAATTTGATTAATTAATAGTTACTACTAATACATGTACTAATATATTATGATACTGTTTGAGAGTAGGAAAATAGAAGTTGCTATCTAAATTACTGCTAGTGATAAAGTCTTACCTATTCTTGTCAACAACAAGAAGCAGTGATGTATAACTGTGTAAAAGTAGGGAAGAATATTTGGTAGCTACTTGTTTCTACTTAATCTGGTACCTGTTCTGCCCAGAGGATATATGATACAATTTTTAAAATCAGATATGATACGAAATTGTAAACAACATGTGAAATAGTAAAAATTGCTTGTAAGATGGCTGTTAACATACTGTGCAAGAGTTCTTAGGTATGTCCATACTTCAACCTTGATGTCTACTTCAGTAATACACAAACTCATTATGTGAAAGATTATGAATATTTCAGGAGGTGAAGGCTTTTATTTTTTTTCTTTTCCCCTTCATTTTAAGCCTGCTTGAAAACTGTTGAGTTTAATTCATTTTTATGGCATATATAACTTGAACTGTTACACTTCATGACAACTATGCTGTACAACTGCAGGAAAGGTGGTTGTTTGCGTTTTTTTGTTGTTTTGGGTTTTTTAGTTTGAGTTTTTTGGGGTTTTTTTTAACCTTATTTTAAACCTTATTTGTACTATGGAGAAAAGTAGACAGATTTTTGATTCACTTTTTCTGATCCCTACTTTGTATACATTGGTATATAGCCATTAGTTTTTTTTTTTTTCCCTCACAATAAATGTAGCTCTAGATTCTCCTTTTACAAGTATTTTTGTTAGTCCATACTTTTATGGCCTCTCCATAATTTTTTCTGTGTCTAAAACTGACCATTATTGACTTAAATGCAGAAAGCAAAAGTATGATTTTTTTTTTTTTTTTTTTTTTACATAATATCTGTTGTTACTGTTACTCTTTAAGCTAAAGTCACAGTGGAGACCCTGGAATTTTTATAGCCTTTTGTATACACATTTATAGAGTATATGTAAAAGCAGCTATTTTCTACCCTCCAACTGAAACTAATTTCATTAAATTACATATAGTCTTTTTTTTTAGATTTCATGGCTCCTAACCAAAAATCATTCCTGATGCTGTGTTTATCATATCAAGATACATCAATTTTCTATTTTTTTCATGTTTTTGACACCTATTACAGATTTTATTAAGTAGCTGTTCACTACCTATGATCTCATAATGTAGGCTTCACAGTATAAAGATTAGGTAGCTTTAAAGAAGATAAAACTCTTGTCCAAACTTGTTCCTTTACCATTTAAACTGAAAATCTTGATGTAGGTTTTGTCCTACATGATGTAATGTCTTTGTTTAAAAAAAAAAATCTCAGTTAAAGCAACTCTCTAAGCCTATTTTCATTTCATTCTGGTTTCTCTTGGGCTAAAAACTTGGCTTTGAGATATCTGTGCCTACAGAGTTCCACCTTGCATTTTTACAACTAACCTGGTTTCCCATCTCTCGTTTAGTACAGCAGTTCTGGCTTTGAGCTGCAGTACATGGACAATGAGGTGCATGCAGTGTTTGCAGAAAGTTTCGTACACACCAGCTTGAGAGAAGACAAACTGTTCTCTACACAGCATGTTTTGCAATAAGCTATGGTTGTGTCAATCTTGTCTAATCTTGTGGTCTTTTAACACTACTGCTTAAAATAATTTCCGGTATCTTAGCCTTTAAAAGAGGATTATTTATTTTTCTTTTTTCTTGAGTGATCTAACTGAAGTTCCAGTTCTTGTTATTTGTTCCAGAAGTATTTTGAAAACTTGGACTTTTTGTTAGTGGCTATGTTTCACATTTCATGTGATGCTATTGCTGTCATGTTACTGTCAATTCCTGTTAGTTTTGAGAAGTGGAAATGAGGATGAGAAACTCTGTGGTCATTTTATTTGGTTGTCTAAAACCATGGCTGTGGTCATAGTACCTACATAATTCTTGGTTTAGTTTCAAACACATAATATTTAAGCCAAAAAGTAAGTCCTGCTTTCTAAAAGCTATGTATCTACTATTTAAAGAAACACTCTTTCTTTTCTTCTGGAAAGTGGCCTTGAGACCCTCTGGAAAAGAGTTACTTTACACTATTAGTGTTCTTTAAGGTGTTGTGGTGTTTGTAACAATAACTTGGCCAAAATAATTTTTTTTTTTGCTAAATTACTAGTCTAATAGACACAGTTCTAGCTCCCTTGGAGAAGTCAAGATTTCTTTGTAATTTGTTTTCGCGATCAATCTCAATCTTTTAAAGCAATTGAGAAGAATGGATTAAAATGGAATAGGTTTCAGTTTATCCTATGGTATAATAAAAGATGTAATCTAAGGTAGATCTTCCTAAATGCTGCTCTAGCGTTTGATTTGATTGACCTTTGTAACCAGAACTTTAGATCAAGTTTTTAAAAAGTTCACCAGAAGAAAAAGAGTTGGGTGGCTTGGAATCAAGCTAGTAGAAGTTAACACTTACCTTGTACTGTGTTTTGTTTCCCTGACTGGAGGTTTATGTCAGCTTCTCAGTATGTTTTTGAGTGGTAGATTCTATCATTTGACTTCTCCAAACCTGCTTATAATGTCAGAGCAAAGAACTAGTGAAAACATACTGAAAAAAGAGTCATTGAGCTGTGACTTACAGATCAACTTATTCTGTATTATGGTGGTGAAATAAGTACCTTCCAAGTACAAAATAACTCATGACCAATGTGGACAAATGTCCAAAGGATGTGGTCACCCTAAATGACCAATATTAAAGGAGAATGGAATAATCAGCTATCTATTGAAAGGAAACAAATCACCACAAAATATCAAAGTCTCCCTCACAGTGAAGTTAACTATTCCAACTACAGGTTTTAAAAGCTGAAATTGTGAAGTGGTTGATCTAGTAGCTTCACTGATGTTTTAGTTGGAGGTTTATGCATTAGGGGTAACGGTCTTGGTCGCTAATTTTGGTAAACAAGGTGACAGTTCCCTTTTGCCAGTGCATTTATCTGCTGTTACAGTGTATGGGTCTGTGGAATTGTGCTTTCAAGGGTCTTTTCTATTGGTCTGAGGCTGATTTTTAGGGTGACTGAAACGTGTAAGGAGTCCTTTTTACAGGGTTTCAGACACATGGCAATAGAGGACTTTGATGACTTGTTTCCTTTTACCACAGGGTTGTAGAGAGTGGAAAGAACCCTGCTTTTCCTGAGAATTTTTGTTCTTTAGAGGTAAGTCCAAAGATCACTTAAGACAAACAGACCTTGGTCAGATTTTGTTCATTCAGATGAGCAGAATTATGACAGTAGGATGCAAAAGCAGTCTTGAAATTGATGTTAAACACTTTATTCAGATAATTTCTGCTTTAGATAAAATATTTTGTTACTTCTACTGATTTTTGGTTGAAACACAGAAAACAGAATTAATTATCATCAGAAATATCACCTAAATTTAAGTTGTGAATATCAAAGGAAGTAATTCAACACCCAGTCAAAGATAAAAAGCTTTGTGGTTGCCCTGTGAATTTCTTGAAAAATTAGGTAGAGAGGCTGTCTCTATTTACTCTTCAACATAACAGCAAGAGGAGATTAGCCTGGGTTTGTCTGGTCTTGTACTGGTAGTAGTTCTTGAAGTCCACGTTCCAGTGGTGAGGCTGTCAGTGTTCTAGGTATGCTGCTGTAGCCAAGTAGGATGAATGTGGCCCTACAAGGCAACTGAAGTTTTCTGCTCTGTGAGCCATTGGGTGTCTGCCAATAACCCTTGAGTGCGCCTGTGAACAATCAATGACAAAAGCAAGCCTGTTGTAATAACGACAGGCTTCTTTTTCTGTGCTGGAGCTAGCAACCTCATTGAGAAGTGTTAAAACATATGTTAGATTGCAGGCCTTTATTTCTAAGTTTGACATAATTCAGTTTTTCAACTTTATTCCTTTAGCGGAGAGCTGCTTAATTACTTCATACAGCCATGCCAGTTATACAAAATAAATTGGTCTTGATCCTCCACAGAAATGGAGATGGTAGGAAGAACAAGCCAAATCACTTGAAACTTTATTTCAGAAGTGATGAAAAGACAAGAAAGTTACATTTGTGTAGCTTTTAATTTCCTAACTATGTTGAAGGTACATATATACTCCAAAGAAAGCAAAAAGCTTCCCTGCTTTATCTTCTTGCTGCACGCTCTCATGTTTTGAAAGCACCATTGACTTAAACAAAACAAATAAAATAATGGTTTTACATAGTGTTCTTATTGCCTGCACTGGTATCTGCTTAGTATAGTGGAAAACTGAAGCAGTTCTGGCATGTGGTCAAATAGTTACTCCATGTTTGAACTTCAAACAACAGGTTTGAACTTCTTCATCTGCTTGCAACCTCCTGAATGCAGAGTAGGATTCTTTACTGTTTGAATGTAATGAGCATATTTCGTGATATTGCCTAAGTAACCAGCATCAAAAGCAGAACTGTTTTTTCAGTATACTCCTAATTGCATTCAGGTTTTGTTCATGAAGACATAATTCTACTGCTTGCCTCCCACCACCTAGAGAGAATTTCTTTGGCACTTTGAATGCACATGTAAAAATAACTTTGGGAGGATTATAATGTGGAATGCAGTTGCAGTACCTTGCATATGTGCCCTGAAGCATGTGTCTGTTTTGTTGTACAATCTGACTTGTAGTCTATAAGCTTACAGCTAAATTTGAAAACTTGCTATTTGAAAGAAACTTAGGTATTTTTTCAGGCTAATGAATTTTGATGTCAGTGTTAGTTCAGAAAAAAATCTTTTGTCTATGAGGGACGTGCCATGTTTCAATACTTATGATTGAAATGATTTATGAGCAATATATATGATTGCTTTCATAAGGGGATTTCTTGTTTTAATGTCCACACCTCCTGTGTATACATTAAAAAGCTGCAGCTCATCTGAAATGAATATCTGGTTAAATACTTAGATGGCACTGGGGTATTTTTATATAATAGTTCCTTTGGACATGTCTCTGTTATGTGACAGTTTCTGACACTTAATAGAATTAGAATGTCCCTCTGCTAGGAGATTTCTGAAAAATTAGCAAATATTAATTTGCTGCTCTGGGAAATGCTGTTTGCTCTCACTTTTCTTGGAGCCAGCCTGCTGGGACACAAGATTCTGGTTTGGTTAAGTTGCCACAGGCTAGACCCCTAGATATAGAGTGTCAGTGCTGGTCATCAATTGTGTAACAAGTGATCTCAATTGCCAGGATTTATTTTTTTTTTATTAAAATGTAGTGACTTGTGACATCTGTTTGGTGTTTGAAAGTGTTTTGCTGAGAAAACAACCTTGTTAAAAATAAAATCTTAAATCAACAGCACTTAGGTTCTCACAGGAACATCAAAAATGGTGTATAATAAAGCTTCAAAGGACAATGCTAACTTGTAACTTCTGACTTCTGTTGTGAACACAATAAATAGATCTCCCTGAAAAAGCAAATGTTGCCCACTGGTTAAGAGTATGTTGCACGGTGGAAAGTTTGGTCATAGAAGCCTAGTGTATACTTGAATGTGTTAAGTATCTGAGCTGTGCCATGCTAAGTGAGTTTGTCCAAAGGAAAATAGAACTAACAAAACCCTAGTCTACTCAGGGCTTTTAAAGAAACATTTGAGTCCAGTCTTTATTTTGCCTGGTCAAACTGTGATACACACTTGAAGGAACTGCATAAAAAAAGACTTTATGATCAGTTTTGATTTTGTAGGTAGCTTATGTCATTTTAGTCTTTAAACTAATGTGTGGTTCTGTATATGTCCTCACTTCTGGAACTCTTGGTGGTAGTTTGGAGGAGGATTGACTTTGAGAAGAGAATAGTGTTTATGAATTGAAAGTAAAATGCTTGTGTACATTTCCAGGACATAAGAACGCAACAGAGACATTCAGTTACCTTTTCAGCTTCATATTTTTGGTGTATTTTTCAGTATGCCTTAGGAGTAAAACAGCCTGTTCTTTTGGTTCTTAATATGAACATCGAGGAGGCAGTAATTCTGGTTTTTTTTATCTGCTGTGTATACAAAGTGAACTAATAAAATAAAAAATTGTTCAAGTTGTCAATATTGCTTTAGTTTGTTTATGTGCATATAAATTGTATGGACAAGCTGGGGAAGGTCTGGAGAAAATGACTTTCAGATTTCAGCACTGTCTGGATACTGTTCCAGTTGTGTCATTGGTTGATTTTTGACTTAGGAAGTGAGAGTTTGTGCAGCAATTAAAATAACTGTTCTTTTCAAACTGAAAATCCTTGTTCTTGCATGTACAGGAAGTGACCAAAGTTCAGAAAACAGTAAGACAAATACCATCTTTACTACAAAGTGATAGGAATTTTTAATAACTTTTGATATCGTTGGAGTCGCATGTATAAGTATTTTGTATATTCATTGTTCATCTGCTGAAAGTTTATCAGTGATTTGAAGGACGGTGGAATTTTGTCATGGTGCTTGAGACAAGGCTTGGACTTCTGAAAAAGAGAGAGTGTTCACAACATTCAGGTTTTGTCTATTAATTTTGAAATGTTTGGATAAAATTTTCTGCAGTTTGGTGGTCTATTTTGGGAAGATAAATGTTGTTGGTCCTTCAATTTTTTTGGATATGCACGTGTGCTGCTAACTATGTGTTCAGCAGCCAAATGCATTCCGAAATAGGTGGATGTGTTGGGTTTTTAACACTGCTTTCTCACTGTATTTTGTGCTTGTTTCTCAATGCATGGTTATCTCACATCTACAGTAGCACAGGATAGTTTAACATTGTGCGCAGTCCGCAAAAAGCAGAAAGACCTTCTTATTGTAGGATAGGTAGATATTAAAACTTAAAATACAGGTATGCTCAGGAAAATACTTTTCATGTAGTATGTTATTGGTAAAGTTTTGAGCTGAAGGATTTATTTTATGACTTATGCATTACTTTCCTCTTTTTGGTGTTCTGTTAGGCCCTTTGAGGGGAACAGCCTGTTTTCTTAAATTGCTAAACTTAAAATAATCACTCTTCTTACTAGTTAAAACTATGGAATTGATTATAATAGGCATTGGTGTTACTGCACTTTTAGTAAGATATGGTACTTGCCATATGTAGGTCTCTGTCTTAACTCTTCCCAATGGAGTGGTAAATTCTCACCTTCTTTTGGCTGTAAAATGCCTCTGTGTCATCCAGTACTTTTGTCAGAAAAAATTCCATGTTGGTTTGTAGATAACCAGGTTTCAGCATCATGTTTTAGATTTTTGTGGACACTGCTCTGCTGCTCGTCATGTTTATTAGTTTATTAATCAGTAAAAGACTTCAGTTATTTGCCCTGCTGTTTCCTCATGCATCTCTTCTTGCCTCTGATGTACCTATGCTTTTGCTGACTGATCCTGCAGTTCATTGTCTTGTTCTGAGCTTCTGCTTGGCCTGTAAAAAGCTTTCTTCTTACTGGACCTTGCTTCCAGTTCTTTCTATCACGTTATTAGTGTAAGTGTTATTACTCATGTGTGTGCACTGAATATTTTATATTAGCAGCATATGAGTAATGTTATAAGGTGCTTTTGGAATACAAGTTTCATCTACCCAAGATATTTCTCAGTAAATAGTATATAGTTTTTTGTCACATAAATAATCATTTTAATAATTAATTAATTAATTAAATAGTTTAATTTATTTAATTAATAATTAATTTAATAAATTCATTATGAGAATAAAGGAAGTTTTGTTACTTTTGATGACGTTTTAAGGTGTACAACTTTCTAGCTATCTGAATTTCACACTTTTTATGTTAATATCTTCACTTCAGTAGAATTACCACACTAACATGATTTGCACTTTGCTGATTTTTGGGTTTTTCTTCCAGGAAATGTATGAGGTTGCCAAGAAGCTTTGCTCCTTTTGTGAAGGTCTTGTACATGATGAACATCTTCAGCATCAAGGCTGGGCTGCCATAATGGCCAACTTGGAAGATTGTACATACTCTTACCAAAAGCTCCTTTTCAAGTTTGAAAATGTGTATTCAAGCTATTTGCAGTCCATAGATGATATCAAGTTGAAACTTACACAGTAGGTTTGCCATTAAATTCAGTATCAGTCTTCAGTGTTACTCTATTTTAAACATAGTTTTTGTGTTGTGTGTCTGGTGCTAGTTCTCATTAACTGAGCATGTATTTGATTATATGGCATAGATAGCATTCTTTCTGTTCTATGCTAATAATTTCTTTAACTGAAACTTTTCCTTGTATTCATCAGCAGAAAGAAACTGAATTATATGGAAGATAAGCTCATTAGTGAACAGCTGCTTAAGAGCTGGAGTCATGCCAAATGTGCACTAGAAATAGCTAGATAATAAATTTAGACTAACATTTTTAAAAGTCTATTTACACTTTTGAATTAATTATTTTTTAATAGACTTGAGATATTAAGAATTACAATTTGTGTTGAAAGTATGAAGTAATAATGCAAACTCTGAGTGTATATGTATACCTTGGAGGGGGGCATGTGCATATATGCGCATATATTTATTCTCTGCAAACTCTGGATGTTACGTCAAGGAAAGTATTTTACATCTTTGTGGCCATTTATAGTATTATGGTATTTCTATGAGTGCTTTGCCCAGTAGAATATAAGTGGATGTTAGGTACAGAAAACTTGTTTACAGTTTGTTTTTTTATCTTTAAAAAAATGTTTAGCTTCATAGGTTTTACCAAATATATGGAAATTATTCAAACTCTGCAAAAGTAGTCAGAGGCCACTCATATCTTTGATAATAACTGTTGGTATCCATGCAGATTGGAAGTTCACATTGTGTGTTTAAAATAAAAAAAATAAAAGCAAATGGGTATATCTCTGTTTATCAAACTGCCCCTTTTTTCACTGCATTGTAACCATAATTTTACATTCTAGTTTAGAAGACTTCAGATTCAGCAGTGAAAGAGAGAAAAACCAGTGACTTCTTTAGCGGTCCTACCATGTTGTTGATACTGAACACTGTATTTTGAAAAAGTAGTTCCAAAATAATTTTGAAATCTGCTTCAATTCTAAAAAAATAGTACTTAATATTGCAGGTGATTTGTAGCTAAGATTTTATGTCACTTTGGCTTCTAGATCTTGATGTTTTTTTCTTTTCACTTTTTAAAAAAAGGTTGGGTTCTGCTGTTTCTATCATGGCCAAGATACCACTGCTGGAGTGCCTAACAAGACATAGTTACAGAGAGTGTTTAGGAAGACTGGATTCTTCAGCTGAGCATGGAGGGACAGAAAGTGAAGAAACTGAGGATGGGAAATCTGCTGAATTGGTGCTTTATCCTGATACATCTAAAGTGAACAATAAATCAATGTTAGCATCATTTTGCAAGTCAGTTGAACATTCAGCTTTGGAAGGCACAGACCCTGAAAATGTAAAAGATGATAAGGAATCTGGTCAAAATGATACTGTCCAGGACAGTGAAACATCAGTAGAATTGAAAGATGATGATCAGCCTTCCTTCAATGTATCTTTGTTAGACTGGATAAATGTTCAAGATAGACCTAATGATGTTGAATCCCTGGTCAGAAAATGTTTTGATTCTATGAGCAGGGTAAGTTAATTTTTTTTAAATTGCATTGTATTGAATGTTGCTGCTTATTTTCCAGATGCAGGTGCTTTTGAAGTGTCTCAGCATTTTGTAACTTGTTGTGTCTCCTCAGACCAAAGCAGAGACTAGGGAGAGACAAGAGTGGGGAAATTGTTTTATGGTTCAAGTGTTAAGAATTTGACCTTTAGGAAGATGTATAATTTCACAGTGAATACTTGTTACCTTGTTTGTTTCTCATATAGCCATTCCTGTTGGAAAGCCAATAGCTTCTTATAACGTTTAAACAAAGTGACTTCTATTCTTTTTTACCTTTTTCATAGAAATTACATTTATAATAAAACTAAAGATTTTTCCTTGACCAAAGTTAATGTTCTTTGTGTTTAAAATACTGAAGCCTTTATTAAAATATAGAACAAATTCGTGGGGTTAATTATGATAAATTTATATACTATATCAATGAATTCTTTATTAGCTGATACACGTGCTCAGAAGAGCTCAATGAGACTGGGGAGTGTCAGGTTGTATTTCTGCTGTCAGTAGAATAAAACATTGCTCATTTTACTTTTAAAATTATTAATCAGTGAGCATTATAACCTTTTAAAATTATTCTGCCTATAGTTTTCCTTCTCTCTTTTCTTTCACTGTAGCTGGTATTTCTTACATTGTCTAGCCTTGTTTGCATAGGTGTAATATCATACTATTGCAACTCAATATACCTTTCACAAAGAAAACAACTTCTATTTTCTTTGATGCTTTATTTACTCTGCAAGGTGTGAGTGGAAGACTGGCTCAGTTATTTCTAAAACCTGTCTGTTGTAGGGAACATTATGATGTGGTCAGTTCTGCATTGATTTCTCAATTCTGTCTTAAAGTAATTGGAGAATTGGGCTTAATTAAGGGATGTTTAAGATTTTGAGCTGTCTAAATTTTACTAGTGCAGAAAAGGCTAAGTTGGACATTACAACTTGTTTTTTTTTTGCTTAGCAAAACAAATAATTGATTTTGTGTGTAACATGCTTCCTATTTACTGAAGTCTGAGACAGTTCTCTGTCCTGTGTGTTCAGTAATGCTACAAGGTACTTTCTAGTAATTTAGAAGAACAGTTACAAAACTCACTAGTTCAGTTGGGAGAAGATAAATTCAATTTCTACATAATATTAACAGGACACAAATGTAGTATCTTTTAAAAATCAGTATTTTAAGAGACAGATATTAAACAATTGCTTCCAAATAAATTATAGAGATCCTGAAGACACAAAAGTGCAAAAAATGCTTTAGTTAAATACTTACTCTATCTTTTTTGGTCAGCTTTTTGTCTTACCTGACGTACATCACAGATTTTAGAGAGGCTGTATTGTACTTCTCTTTTCTGTCCTTGTCTTAATTAAGACTAGGCAGAAGTCCTTTATTTCAACTATTGTAATTGTTTTGTAACTTAAGTTGATTTTTTTTTTTAGGGGAAAAATGTGATTGAACCTGCAAAAATGAAGTTGCTTTTTGTATTCTTGGCATAAGCAGAATTAGGAGGTAGGGAAATGCTTCAGTCAGAGTATTCTGGCCACCATCAGAACAACTGTGATTGATCAGTTCTGGTCCATTTTCGTTCACAAAAAAACCCCAAAGCTTTGAAGTAATGTGTCGTTGTTTTCCTTAGGAAGACATTAATTTACTCTGTTATGATAACAGCACAGACAAAGAATTGAATCTTTTCTTACTATTGATTTAGAATTAGTTGAAAACAGAAGTGGCCTGCAGCTGAAAAGGAAAGAAACTACTAAACAATTATCTTGCGACTTAATTGTTCTTTCAATATTCATTTGAGATGACACTTTAACCTGGCAAGCTAGAATAAAATGGCACTAATTTTTTTCTGATTGTTTTGCCTGCCTTCTCCCCATGCCCTTTCCATCTTGGAAATATGAACCATACAAATGATTTTTGATTGCAATTCTCATTGAAAAACTGAACTCAGGTTAAGATTTTCATGAAAGTGTAAAGCATCAGAGTAAGGGGTTTATACCTTTGGTGCTGCTAGTCTTGACATAACTCGTGTGTTGCGCAGAGTGCTGCTGGTTATCTCTTAGTTCTAGGCTCTTAACTGTTAAGTACTGTTGTAGCCACTTAAATAGAAAGCTATGAGGAGAGCAGTATTATCTACCAGCGAATGTAGACATGAATGCTGCAGATGCAATTAGGTCAAAGATGGGATGAAGAGAATGGATGACGAAAATAAATTATACAGTGGAATGAGAGGAATAGGCACTCTGTGTAAAAAGACATTAAAACTAGATTATGAAGGGAAAGAGAAAATAAAAATCACTGTATCATTCTTCAGTATTTCATCCGTTAAGAAACTGTTCTGGATGCTGCAGTGGATTAATTCAGGATGTCACAGAGGAGTAATCCTGAATATGGTTGCAATGAAGGTGATCCTATAAAATCAGTCTGGTCTGGTATGAGAGACTACTTTTGTTACTGGATCCTGAAGGTGGACAACTCACTTGGGAAAGACCGAGATTCATAAGATGTCACATACTAAAAATTAACCTTTGTTGTTTTCAGAGAATTTGGATGTATTTGGTCATATCAATAGCAGTACTAATTATTCATTCTGAGAAGCTCTGAGCAAATTACTATATTTTGATACTTTCCCCTGAAGTATTTTGTTTGTTTGTTTGAGGAGTTTTATGTTTGAAGAAAATGGAAGACCTATTCTTTGTAGTAGCTCCTTAATTTGTAATGCTTCTCCTCTCCAGATTCCTCTCTCTGTACCTGGACAATTGTTTCCAGAGTGAAGAAGTGTTTTGTGTGAAAACTAATGTGCATTTAAACAGTAAATTGAGGGGAAAACAGTGCTTTTATTTATGTTATTATTGAGTCACGTAAGTGCCTTCTTTTTTGAGGGTTAATTTATGTGCTCCCTAAGTGGCATAAACCCTGTATGTTGAGGCAAGAAGCCAGTGCTGTGGCAGGTAGTGTGACCTCATTAATAGCATTCTTTTCACAAGATTCTCATATAATAGGTGGCATACCGTAACCATTTTGGATAAATTTGTGTGAATTTGTTCATCTTCTGCTAACACCTAATGAATGTAACTATGTTCCTCAGTAACATACTCCAGGTTTAAGCTAAATTCTGTCCTTTGTAAGATGTCGCAATTACCTGAATTCTGTTTGTAACTCTTAATTTAATTCACTACTCTTACAATGAAACTTGAAGAGTCACCCTTAATATCTGTGGACGTGGGTAGCCTCTTAATGTGTCTTTTTTTTTTTTTTTTCTGGATGATGGCCTGTGAAGAAATATGATGAAATAGTTTTAAAATGTGTTTCTGTTAGGAAAAAAACCTAGCTAAAAGTATGACAAATACATATACGTTATTCTTTTATGGTGTGTTTTCACATTCATTTAGTGGGAGAAGATTGACAGTTCTTGCAGCTTTTTCTCATCACCCTCCCTTCTGCACTTTCCACTAAGCTACATTCAGGATTTGTTTTGATTGTAAGCTCTATGGACTCTGTTCCAGGTCAGACTGTGTTCATTAGCTTTAAGCTACATCTTCCCCTTGCACCTTGTTTTGTCCCCTCAACTACTGTCTGTTCCCCTTTTAAAGATCCTGATTTCTATGATGGTCTGGTTGACGTACTTCAGAGACATTCATGCTGTGATACAGAATCCACAGACTCATTTACTCAGAATTCTGAAATAGATGACAGATGTAGTCACACATTAGATTTAAAAAAAAAAAAAAGGAAAGAAAAATACTGAGGTTAAAAAAACTCATTTAACTAAATTGCATCATCTTTCAGTAACTCAACTGCTAATAAACTCTTATTTTTTAGCTTGATCCAAGGATCATCCAACCTTTTCTGGCAGAATGTCGCCAAACTATCGCCAAACTAGATAATCAGAACATGAAGGCTATTAAAGGCCTTGAGGATAGACTCTATGCATTGGACCAGATGATAGCAAGCTGCAGCAGACTGGTGAATGAACAAAAAGAACTTGCTCAGGTAATACGCATTTGTGTGTGCAACATTGGAAGATTGTAGATTTTTGATATGTATCTGCTGTTAAAGTCACAGTGAGACAATTGCATGTCTTAATGCAAGATAGTTTTTGACATATCACACTGGAGTTGCTCAAAAAGATGCTATATTCGTAATAATTTGACATTTAAATATTGGTGGTTTTTACATCCTGTGGTCATGTTTTCATATGGCTTAGAGCTAGAAAATCAGAACTTTAGTTGGAGATATGGAATAAAAGTTAAGTAGATTAATTTTGAAGGGAAATACTGAATCCTTGATAAATTGTGACTCAGTGATTCAGAGTCAGGGCTCAATGGTTGATCATCAGTCTTGTAGTGAGGAGAGAGTGGTGTGCCCTCACTAGGCAGTGTCATTTTAAGTGATAAGCAATTTGATTAAAGACTATTCTAAATGTACAAGACATAGCTCCGGTTTCTAAAGAACACTACAATGTCCTATGAAAGTTGCTTTATTAAGTGCAGTTCCTGTGAAGAGCTTCAGTTAACTTGATAATTAAGGTTGTCCTTTAATGCTTTGTTTACAACTGAATGTGTGTAAAAATATGTATGTAGCCATTACCTGCTGATGTTCAGATTTTCACCATGACCTCAGAGCTGGGACCATGAAGAAAGGCATGAGTTTATTTTTCCTGCTTCCACTGTAATAAATTATTAGTAGGAATAAATGAATAATCTTACCTCCCTCTCTTGGTTAGAGTTAGAGGAGAAGAGTGCTAGGCTGACAGACCCAGGCTTCCTGCTGGATCTGTGGTCTGGTACGTAAAGGTGGGTGCTACCAGTACTCCTGGCAGCATTGTTTCAAAGCAGAGCCTGTCAGATAATTTCAATGAGTAAGTTTAGAGGCAAGTTTATGCTAAATCTCACTCTTGCAGTGTTTATATTGTAGGGTAGTGCTAAGTGCAAGGTAGTTTAGCATGGCGAAGCTAGTCTTCCATCCCTGTGTTTGGTTGCCCCGTGCTGTGAGTGGTGGTTTTCGCTGTTTTCCCTCTTGCTTGGATGAAAAGCCTACCTCAAGTCTGCCAGTCCCAGTTTTGAGTGAGGTGCCTAACAGTCAGTTGGAAAGGGAAGCTATTTCATCACCTTATGTAAACGCTATTGTAAACACACAACTTGTATCTTTTCAAGACTTCTCAGAGACTTTACCTCTCAAATTTTCGTCTTTGCTTTTTCTGTTTTATAAATTGTCTATTCCTTTACTTATGATAAAAGGTTTTTTTAAGAAAAGTCATCTGGAATGTGATGATGTGTTTGGGGTTTGAGTTTTTTTGAAGCTTCAATTAATTAAATGTTCATGGTTAAACAAGTAATTAAGTGTACTGCCAGATGCTTATATTCATTGGTTTTTATATTTGAGCTTTAGTAATTATTTTCCTACCAGCTCTAGCAGTTGTTTGGGAAAAAAAAATTAGATGCTTTTAAGATACTAGAGGTGGTGTTACTCATTAAACTGGTAGTCTCCATGGAAATCAAAGAAGATTGGTGAAGTGCAAGGGCCAAATTATATTTAAAAATACAGAGGAGGAGTTGTCTATTTAAAGACAGTGCTCACAATTTGTATGGTAACTGTTAATATTTGGTGTTATGTGAAAACACTTGTACTGTTTTTCTTAACATCACACCTTCCAGCAGTGGACTCTTCCTGTTCGTAGAGAAATAATGTGAAGGTACTTTATAGAACAAAGATAAGGAACATCTCAATGGTAATCCCATTGGCAGTATTTGGTTTGGAAGCTATAGACTTTTTTTCCCCAGACCAGAAAAGGCTGATGTTCTATCCAGAATTTGAGTTGACTTTCTACATGAACCTCAGTTTCATTATTAAAATTCAAACCAAACTTTTCCTATGGAAAAAATTCAATTGCTGCTTGATGGCCTCATTGCATAGTTAATTTCCTTGTTCCTGGACCTGCCTTAGGAGTTTTTTTCTTTCCATCAGGCTGTTCAATTAATTGTCCATTAAACAGCCAATTCAATTTTTAATCTCCAACCCTTAACATTTAATATGGAAAGCTGCCTTGATAAATTTGAAAACTGCTTTACTCTGTGGATGCTGGGATTTGTAACATGAGTGTATAGAGCTGTAGTCAGCAGGTGGCATTATGTAATAAAAAAATTTGGAGCCTCTCTAATCTTTCAGTGTGATTCTACCCAAGAGCTTATCCCTTCCAACATTTCCTTGTGTTTGATTTTATTCTATTTTTAAATTTCCCTATGAGTAGTGTAGCTTTTCAAAACATTTTATTGCATCCAAATACATTTCTATCAGTTAGGTTCACAAAAGTGTTACTCTTCTATTAGCTCTGTTAAACAGTCAAACTGTTTGGCAGGTGACCTTAATTCTGGTTCTGTACTTCTATTTTCATCTGCTTCTTGTTATATCAAAGAAAACCTTAGATTTATATGTTTATCGTGTTTTTGAGTCTTCTTAGCTGCTTATTACACCACTGACTGCCTTCTCCGTTGATTGTGAACTTCAGTCTAAAATGTTTTTAAATATTCTATGGTTGTTGCTTCTTTGATTGGGAAATAGTCATCAGGAAAAGTCCATAAACTCATACCTATTTTTCAGGACTCTTCTTAGTTTGACTATGAGCTACATGTCATGAATCCCATGACCTGATCAGGGTTAGAAAGGCAAGAACTTGAGGAACCAATTGATTATTTACATACTGGATTTCTCCACAATTTATTGGTGTTCTGCTAACCCTTTTAGTTTCCCTTGCTTTACTGCAATTTTTCTTAATTGGCCTTTTCAAGTACGCTGAGATTTTTCTCTCTGATTTGCATATTAGGGTAATTTTAGTTTAAATTTTACTTTAAAGGTGAGTACACAGATACAGAAATGCAAAAAATACTCAACTTTATGGATAACCTTTTGTAACTGAAAGTAAAGCTGAAAAAGATTTTCTAGCTCACTGCATCCAGTTTTATGTAACTTCAAGCTCTGTGTCATGTGATTCGTTTGGAAAGCTTACTGAGCTGCTATTTAAAAGCATTTATTTTCTTGATTTCTCTAATCTTGCAAATGTTTGTCCTAATGTGTATAAACACCTGTTAATCTAAGATTTGGAAGTATACTTGGCTAGTTCAAATCCATGTCTCATGCCCATACTGCCTTTCATTTTGGTGCTTGCCAATTCCGTAACGATTATTGCATTGTGCTTCTTCAATATCTTTGTCTTCCTTGACTAAACAACCCAACTTCTTTTGATGGGGCTGTTGTCCTCTTCTTCAATAACAGTTTTCCCCACCTTTTCTTAGTTCAGATAATGCGTACAGGTAAAATGTTTCTGGCCAGTATTTTTTTCCTGGAGGGTCTTTACTCATTCAGTACAGAAGTTTCTGAGAGTTCAGTAGATGGTTGATTCTTCACTATTCTCTTGCATCTTCAGTGTGTATCTTCTTCCTTTTCATTACTCTTAATATACTTGTTTGATACTGACTTTGATTTCCGTGCTGCTCTCACTAGGATATAAATATTTATTGCAGGCTTTGTAAATGTGTTTTGTAGCATCTTATGACAAGATTTCTTTAGATTCAATATCAAATTGGTGATCACTGGTTTCATTTTTCAGCAGTTTTGTATAGCACTCTGTGGTTTTCAGTTCTCATCAACTTCAGCTTCAGAAAGAAACACTTAAAACTATTGCTTGATTTTGATTTCTTTATTAAGAAAAAGACTTAATAAACAAGAATATAAATAAACAAATTTGTGGAACTGCAAATATAGTGACCACTGTGATGTTCAAGCGATGTGTCAGAGATATGATATGAATGTGGACAACAGCAAGGCTAAAATTGATGGTGTTGGGTGATACTTTCTTGCCTAAAGAACTGCACCGTTCCCATTAATATTTCTATCTTGCGTGTTGAATGAGCTGAAGGATATAATGGCCTAGCACAGTAGTTATGGCAGCAGCTGTTTCTTCTATATATGTGTGCATATGTTATGTCCCATAATCAGCCATCTAAGACATATTTATCAAAGGCAGGCCATGTTTCCTGTTTTGCCCCCCCCTCTTTTTCACTGTGCCCACTCCTACATGTGAATAAGATGTCTAGCTGTCATATTGGCTGTCTAGAGCTCTCTAGAGAACTAGTGTCATGTGTGAATCTCTTTATTAAAAAAATTTATATTCTTTAGCCCACAGTAGTATTGAACATGCTTTAAGTTGGTATTAAATCTTTCATATACCAGAAGTTAACAAGGTGGTTATTTGCAGGAATCAGAATGATGGTTGATTCCCTCTATCCTAGTAGCTATTCTTCTGCATCTGTAACTTTTAGGATCTTTCACTGATGTTGGTTAGTTGTGTAAAGTTTTATTAAGGTTGTGTTGGTAACGGTTTGGGAGTGAAGTATTGAGTAAGATTGACTTGGACTGGATTATAGAATGGAAAGAAAGCAACTTTGAAACTTGATTTCTCTATGTTTCTTTCTGTTTTACTTGTCAACGGTTACAGTAAGTTTATTAAAATTCTTGTGTTCCTAAAGAAGATACATAATTTCCATGCTTTTTGATTGTCACAAAACTCATGTAACAAATGTGTCTGTTTCTTTAGGGATTTTTGGCTAATCAGAAGAGAGCTGAGAACTTGAAAGATCCTTCTGTGCTGCCTGATTTGTGTTTGAGTCATGCAAATCAGCTGATGATTATGTTAACTAATCACAGAAAACTGTTAGATATTAAACAGAAATGCACCACTGCCAAACAAGAGCTTGCAAATAATCTGCAAGTCAGACTGAAGTAAGTTACAACTTTTCAACTTTTTATTGCTTTCATTTGCAGCAAGGCTGTTTAAGGAATGTGTGTCTTAAGGAAATCATTACTACGAAAAAGTCAAGAGTTCATGTCGTGTACTTTCCCTGCCAGTATGTGTCCTTAATTGCCTAATGTTGACTTGTTTCTATTCGTTGTTTCACTTTTACTTGACTTCTCTCAATAAAAGCAATTTTTTTTTTGTTAACTTGTGGAATCTATCTCCACTGTATGTGTGTTCTCTGGTGGCAAAGTTGCTGTAATGTTTCTACTCAAGCACACCAGTCGATCACCTTTTCAGTAGTTATCCTCTGATTTAGTTATGTTGGTGGCTGTGCTTGAATTAGTATATTGATTGTATCATTGATAATTGAAGATGCGGTTACAAAGTGCAAGAACTTGTATGTTACAGGGCGGTTAGTTATTGTATGTGAGTAGATCATGTGGACTTCCCAAAGAGAGTTTTGTTCTTATTTCTTTGACAATATTCCTACCCTTAATATCTCTTTGTAATGCTTTTCAGCAAGTATTTTTAAACTAAAAGTAGTCTTTTTTTTTTTTTTTTTTTTAACTGAGTATGTATCAGCTTTAATTCTACTGGAGAAAGTTACATTATTCTTGGTGCTAAGGTTATATAGGCTAGCAGCATTTCTTGTCAAAAACAATACCTCAGCTAAGTGGTGGTAAATGCTCATTTTTTTGAGCACTGATGTGAATATCTTACTGTAAGAAATTAACTGGGAACTTCAAGGTGACTCCTGAATTCTGAATAGCTTGGTACTTTCAGGTAGTCTGTTGTTGTCCCATGTGAAATTATGTCATTGTTCATTTCACCGAGACGTTGCTAATCTAATTTAAATGAGAAAAAAAATTAAAAATTACTAAGTTGTGATCTTCTAAAGTGTAACCTGCTTTTGTAGGTGGTGTTGTTTTGTAATGCTTCATGCTGACCAAGATGGAGAGAAACTACAAGCATTGCTTCGTCTTGTAACAGAACTCCTAGAAAGGGTCAAAGTTGTAGAGGCTCTCAGTACTGTTCCTCAGATGTACTGTCTAGCTGTTGTTGAGGTTGTGAGGAGAAAAATGTTCATAAAACACTACAGGGAGGTAAGTAAATAAAATTTCGAGACCACACCTTTATGTCAGTGTATAAATTAACAACTAACTACATATTTTTCCCTTTCACAGTGGGCAGGTGCTTTAATAAAAGATGGGAAACACCTATATGAAGCTGAAAAGGCAAAAAGGGAATCTTTTGGGAAACTGTTCAGTAAGTACTTTCTCTTCTGTGAAATCAGAATTGAGTTAAAGTGTAAGTCTTGTAGTTAAAATACTTTCATTATATTGTAATTTCAATACCTGTATAATTTTTTTTAACTTAAATAAAAAGTGCATTCAGTGTGTCAGGTGGTCCTATTATGAACAAAATATTTTTCTATTAATCCAACCAATGAACTGTTTCATATAGATTGTCCAAAATGCTATGAGAGTAGTGATTAGTTTAATGTTTGTAAAAGATAAAATTTGTAATGTTTGTAAATGTTTGTATTACATTTGAATGAAGTTTCTGTTTAAACGTACCCTGCGAGCTTTATTGTTCTTCTAAATAACACTTTTAAAATGATTACTGAATATTATGGCTTCCTCTGGACTACTTAAGAAAAACCCGAGAACTAAGAACCATCTCTAAAGACCTTGATCATAAGTTTAAAGAAAAATTAAAAATGAAGTTGCTGGTAAAAGAATTCTGATTGCTTTTTCTGCAAAGTCTGCACCTTATGGTCTGAATGGACAACTAAACTAAGAAACTTGATGAAAAGTTTATAAAAAATTTTTGAAAGGAAATTAGCAAAATTACAGTGAAGGTTTGGAAAAGAAGCTGAGGCTTTTGCGTGAGTGACCATTAAGTAAAAAGAGGCTTCGGTGAAGTGAGAAGTTCTACTTGAATGGTGGGGTTTTGTCTGAAGTTCTGTGGTCATTTGCAATTTTAAATTGTCAACAAACAGCATAGTTAGTAATGCTTTCAAATGTAGTTCAGCTGTTAAAACTGCAATAACTTAATTGTTTTCTGTTGAGACATTGCTTGTATGTTGCATTTCTTCCTTTAAATAACTTCTTTCTCACCTGCCCCGCCCAGGGAAGTCTTTCCTAAGGAATCGTTTGTTTAGAGGACTTGACTCCTGGCCTCCATCCTTTTGTGTATGTACTCATATTTTTGGCTTTATTTCATTTATATAAACAGTAGTTTCGTGAATTAAAACCTAAGCTTAATTTATTCCAGCTATATACTTGTCACATTGCTGTGACACAAATGAAAAAGCTGGAAGCTAGCGTTCTTTGCCAATTTAAATGACCTGTATTAACATTAGTTTGTAACTTGCAGTGTAGTGGGAGAAGAAATGTCAACCCAATACTCCTTTTAGCAAGGAGTCTGTGGTATTGAACAAAAAAGCTGTTAATGGTCAGAAAAAAAGACGCCAGAAGGAATCATTTGATTATCTAATCATCTTGTGAATAATAGACCCATAAAATTAATTAGATGTTAAAAGCAATAAAAGGTCTCCCTGTTTTCTGATAATCACTGAATGAGCAGAAAAGCTTTTTCTTCTCTTAATTGGCTGATAACATGAAGAGGTGAAAAGTATGACTGTAATTAAGGATTGCCTGTTAACTTTGATTTCGTAAAGCTTGGTTAATTGAAGTAAGCTAACTCCCTGATTCTAATGTTGCCATCTCATTTTGCCATTTTAACCTTTTTAGCTTCTCCTTTCCAACTTTATTTGGTTTTAAGGATACTTGGAAAATAGGAATGCTACTCATTTCAATGTTTCAAATACTGGACTGAGTTAATATTTTACTGTATGTTTAGCAACATAATAAGTGAAGTTTCAGTGCCATCTCTTAACTTTTAAACTCATCCATAATATTTATGAAGCTTGGTAATAGGGGGGAAGTTGGACCAGGTGTTTGTAGATCCCTTGCAATTGAAATTCTCTGTTCTGCTGCTGCCCAAAGTGCAGTGATTATAAATGTAAAGGTGTTTCGTTTTGTTTTTTTTTAAGGTGATGAGACCAGACCTGGTTTCTTAAATTATGAAATTTTTTTGAGAGAGAGATCAGAAAAGTTGGTGTTAAATTGTGTTATTTATTAAGCTCTTTTTAATCCTTCCTTAGAAATCTTTACCTTTACAAAAGTGTGTAAGTTAATTTCTTGTTTACAGACACGAAAACCTCGCAGGTTTGACAGTGAGCTTCCAGATATCTCATTGAGCGACTTGCAGTTTTTGCAGTCTTTTTGTCCTTCAGAAGTACAGCCATTACTCAGGTAAAGCACCTTTTTAAACTTACTGTGTTACAGAAATAGCTTTCCCTGGTGGTCCCACTCTCTTCAGCTTTTCATCCCCCAAACTTGTTTTCCACAAAGACCAGACAAGAGTATTTTCTGAACTGATACCATTCTTAAGCAATGGTCTTCACTGACTTAATGCAAGTATATATCTATATGCTTCATGTACTCAAACTCTGATTTGAACACATGTACTCTATATTGAGATGTAAAGGATGGTGGGTGTTCATTTGAGCTGCCTCATAGCTAAAAAAGGAAAAAAAAGTCAGTTTCAAATTGAAATAAACTCATAACTTTATGTTTTGTCAGATCAGAATTAGATAAGATTTTCTTTTCCTTTTGCTTTTTGTTATGTGGTATTCAGAAGGAAATAAAGTAAATGTCTTTAGCTCAGCATGAGTTCATAGAGATTTCCTATACTCAATTACTGCTTTTTCTCTGATAAGCTGATTTTACAAAAAAGCATATTCTCCAAGTGCCTCTGTCTATGTAAATCCATAATTTTGAGTAGAAGCTCTATTTCTGTTTCTTACTTCCCAACAATGAGGCAGACATGCATGTGTAGACAGGAAAGCTATTGTTTTGACTCGCAAGCAACTTAACAGGATTAGTTTCTTATGTGGAACCTGGAGATGTCTTTCTGGAAAAGATGACTGTGAGAGTGAGCTATCAAACTCATGTCTTAAACCTAGAGCAATCAAGATGGAGAAATGCCAAGAAAGATAATGAGCAAGAAATCGGCAGTAGCAAGTTCTGTGTAAGGTTCTATCTACAGGGATATCTATCATCAGTTGTTGCATGTATCGTTATCCTTCATCTAGAAGAGGTCTTCAGTTAGAGATTTGCTGAGATTGGTTTTTTGGTTTTGGTTTTGGTTTTTTTTTTTTTTAATTTTTTTTTTTAATATGAGAATTTTACAACCTTCCTGAGAAGTTTGTACTCAGTTCAGGGAGAATTTTGCCTTGCTATTGTCAGAAAACCAATCACTAAGCTGTTTTAGTTGGTCTGAATTGTAGTGACATGGTTTTCCACTTGATGGCAATAGAGGTGGGATTATGTTATGTTCTTCCTGGTTTCTGGGCTCAGTGTTGCATTTGGTGCAAATACAGGTAATACTGGTGAACTTGCAAATCAAGTGGGCAAAGCTGTCACACACCTTATGTAGACACTGAGCTTCAGAAAAAAAAATTGAGAGCAGTATTTTCTTTCATATTTTCATTTAACACGTAAAGAGCAAACTGTCGTCAAACTGAGACCCACCACAAGGGCCTATTCTATTAGCACTAAATCCCAGAGCTACATAATTAAAATGATGTTTCAATTTACTTACAATGCTTCAGTCATCTGAAATTATATGTTTGAGCAATTATTGAAATCTTAATTCTACAAAAATACACTTGATGTCACTTGCCCTATATATTTAGCAGCGAATGCAAAATACATTGAAGTGTAATCTGGTTTTACTATGTTGTTAGTCTAAATGAACTCTTGCTTCGTGACTTCAGCTTATCTTGCAACACTTGCAATGTGATCAGACACGTTAATCAGTCTTTTAATTCAGGTAACCTGTCATGAAAATGAAACAGTAGAGAATTAATTGCTACTTCAAAGGAAGAGCTGGATTGGAGAGACTCCAAAGGGATAGAAGAATAGAGTCATTGGCAAACATAAGTGCTTCATTTACAGATCTAATCACTACCACTTCTGTTACTGTTATTGTAACGCTAGGTAGGACTGGTACGTGTTTCCTTTGGGAGGAAAGACTGACATATTACTTTCCCATTGTTGTGTTTATCCTTATCTACCCCTTAAAAACTCTCAGGGCTTTAATTTCAAACACAAATGCCACGTGGTTTTAGTAGATTTTCCATGTAATATAGCTGAAATGAAGAAACAACAAACCTTATATGGAGGGAAGTCTAGTGTTGTTGAAATATACACATAATATATTTAGATATTAAACTAACAGTGTGGAGGCAAAAAAAGTAATTCTGTACTATTTTTAAGGGTTCCCATACTTTGTGACTTTGAACCTCTTCACCAGCATGTACGTGATCTACATAAACTGGTAAAGGCAGCACAGAGTTTGGATGAAATGTCACAAACCATTACAGACCTGCTGAATGAACAAAAGGTATTTTTTCTATTTTTTACCGGTAAAAAAGAGGATATATGCAAAACAGTAGACTATAGAATATTTTCATAATACTGTTTTATAAAACACTTCAGAATGCAACTTTGTTTTTCCTGATGTAAAGATTAGTTCGTCTCACTACTGCATAAGTTTTCTTACTAATCATGAACTAGTAAATATTCTGAGAATTTTGAGGTCTTCAAACAAGTAAAGTTAGTATCTAGAGAATTGTCAAAAGCTATTGACTATCTTCTAAACACTTATCAGGTGCTTCTATAACACAGAAGTTGTAGAAGTAGAATTACACTTAATATTTTTGTTGTTTCTCTAGACTTCTGCATTGCTTCTTAGGTCCCTTTGGCGCAAGCAGTTAAGGAGATTTTAAGGCATTGGTTGGCTGTTGTGCAACTTTTTTCTTTGAATATAGAAGGAACAGATGGCAGAAGGGTCTTTTCCTGGTTTTACTCTGCCTGTCAAGTGCATTTCTTCCCCTAGAAACTGTGTTTCTGCCAATCACTTTTGCTTCTGTGCATTCATTCTCTAACTTTCATCATACACCAAACAGGATCCTTTTGGCTTTTGACTGCAGCATGTCTCAGTGAAACTCTGGGTGAATTTAGCAATGCTTAAGCTTTTTTGTGAAGTTGCCTGCTTCAAGTTTGGTTTCTTTTGCTGTAGAAAATAATTGTCATTTTTGGGGGGCTGTGCTATCGTCTATGGTGTAAATTCTTGTATGCACTTGCCTGACTAGAGGTATCTTCTGTAACTGCTCAGGCTGTGGGCATGTTTAATTTTGAATAGCAATTTTCTGCTTAAACCAGGTGACATGAAGTCCTCTAGCTTTTATTTCTCTGCTGCTTGAAAGACTTCCAAGAAATCTCCTGTTCATTTATGGAAAATACGAAATCTGGCCTGCTCTTTGTTCTGTAATATGGAAAAGGTGTCTCACTTAAGTGATTTACTAGCTATTTTCTCTTTATGAAGATTGTTTTTCAAATGAACATCCATTAAGAACAAGAATATTAGGGCCTGAACACTGTGTTAGCCATTAGAAAAGCTGGAAGTGGCGTAAATTCTGTGAAATCTTGGAGTTTTCTGAACAAGCCCTTCCAGCAGATGTTGTTCTGAAATATCGAAGTTCATTCCCAATGTGGCGAATCCCAGAAATTTTTCTTGTAAGAAACCAGGATAGTGAAAGGTGTCCTAATAAATCAATTTTTCACTAAGGCTTGCAATGTCATAAGAGTGAGAAATTTGACTTTTAATCGAAAATATAGATAGTAACAGTAGAAAAATAAACAGGAAGCGTGCCTGACTTTTTGAAGTCTTCATGGTTTGCCCTTCTTTGTTTAGACTTGTCTATCTGAGAAATTTTTATCAGTATCTCTCTGCACAAAAAAACCAATTTGTGCCAAATCAGGAGAATATTCTTCCCATTCTTCTCTTTTGCTGTGCTTTGACCAGTTTGGATTCTTGGCTGATGCAGAAATGTCAAGTGCTTAGACAGATTTAGGTAATTGTCTCTTTCCTTAGAGTAAATTGCATTGCATAGTTAGAGCTGGACCATTCATGATGTCATCCTGAAAATGCCCATCTCTGTGTGTAATTTGAGTGATTCATTTAAACTCTTTTGGAATTGAAGCAAATAGATTTGTCAGATTTTTTTTATTCTTAAAGGCAGTGCTCTTGTTACTACTTGATGAAAGGCACTAGGTCTTTCTCTGCATTGCTTTGTCCCACAGATAATCTAGAAGTTTTTTTTTTCAAATTATACTACTTTTCCCTGTGTTCTTTATATGTGTAGTATTACTGAAATAATTTTTAAAATATTTCTTTTTTATCTCTAGTATAGGTGGGAGTTTACAGTAAATAATTAGAAGGATGAATAAGCATTTAATGATTGTCCTGGAGATGCCTGCAGCTTCATGCAGCCACACGTTCTGTTGGTGAGCTATCATCCCAGTTTGTTGCAGAGCTGGAAATAACTCACATGCAGGTGTTGAGCGTTGCCCATGTAGCAGACTATTGCTCTTGTACTCTCCCAAGGAGACACATTCAACCCTGGCCTCTCTTTCCATGCCAGTGGCAGCAGAAGCCACGTTCTTTGAATTGGACTGAGATAGTTTCCCTGGATTGTTGGTAGTGCAGTAGTTTAGCTTTTTCCATGTCACATGGGAGTTCATCCTACTGCAACAGACACGGCAACTGCCCTTTCAAGAGTTGCTTTAGACAGAAGAGAAAAGTTGTGACTGCAGACAAGTGAGTAAAGAGCAGGTTGGAGGAGATCCAATAACTTGCTAGGGATGTTATGAGCATTTCTTTCTAAGTGTCCCCATATCTCTTACTATTTCAACTTTCAAGTTCATAGAACATTAATGATGATATATTTCTCTATCTGATTTCTTCTTTTAGTATTACATCAGAGTAGTTAAAGAATATGATTGTGGATATTGGTTTAATTCATTACTATGTTAAAATCTGTTTTCCTTCTTAAAGCTTTCTGCTTATTCTTTGTAATTTGATAGTAAGATGTGGCTGTGATCTCTTATTTCCATAATACAGGCAAAGTTTAAGCAGATCAGCAGTTGGGTTAAAGATGTCTAGGAGAAAGTTAAGGTGCCTGCAAGAGTTGGCTGAGTAAGGTGTCTTCTCCATGGTTAGCAGATGATTAACATATGCAATCCTTTGCTCTTAAAAGTTTCTCTTGTAAGAGAAGCTGACTTCTCAGATCAGATTATGAATCTACCATTTGTTCTATTTGAGTTCTAAATTCAAACACTGTTTGTAGTCTTTCTAAGAACTGCCCCATTCTCTATGTTTATCATAGTAACATAACTAGAACAAGGCTTGTAATCCAGCAGTACCTGAGAACTCTGAAATTAATTCTGCTTTTCTGTCTTTGCTTTGTATTTTTTTCCGTTTTGGTTTGCTCTTGATTCCTCTTCCTTTGTCACCACAGAAATTAGTGTATGGTGTATGGATATGTTGCTGCCTGTAGATTGTGAACAGACTAGATGGCAGGTACAGGCTTTTTAGGGAAGTACCAACAGGAAACAAGGTCTTCATATAGTTTCAGCTACTCAAAATAAGAACTTTAACTCTTCACTAGGCAGTAATCTGGCATTTTCACTAGACACTCAGCTCACTGCTGAGGCATGTAGTATGCTACAGCCCCAGGTCATGAGGAAACCAAGTTTGTTAGTGTTGCTTCACAGACTGATAATTAGTTTTTTGTTTTCTTCTTCATGCTATATCCTTACTTACCTTTTGGGATGATTCTGCAGGGTTGCCAAAAGTAGATACCATCTTTCCTTTGCTAGTGGCTTCCTGTTGGGCTTTTCCATATTCAGAGACTTTGAAATGCTTTTTTCAGTATGTGCTTATTGACATCTGTGATGCTAGCTTTTGTTACTCTTAGAGCTCTGGTTTATCAATGGTAAATGTCACTTAAAACATGCTTTGAATTCAGGCATGTATCAGTCTGGATCCTTCAACATTTATTTTTCTAAGTTTTCTTAGATCAACAGCATGGTGAAATTAAACCCAAGGGAAATGCTTGAACCTGGCCTAATAGTACCATTAAAAAAGGAGCAGTTCCTTTTAATTTTTTGTCTCATGTCCTTTTCATTTTAATAAATAAAGACAAGATTTTTTTTGCAGTGGCTTTTCATCACTGAATTTCAAAATCGGTGTGATTTACTTTCATAAAGATGTCAAGGCTATTGCAGGTGAGGTGTGAATGCAACTCTGCTAAATAGATGAGTGTCGGAGCTGGAAATAGATTCTTCTTAAATCACAGTTGAGAATTCTTAGTCACACAACATCTCCATTGAGAGAACAGTTGCATGGTACAGGGCAACAACCATTTGTAAAAGACTGAGAAAACAAAAATTGGGTATTTATATACCAGTGGTTCAATGTTTGTCACTTCTGGGTTGTTTGTTTTTTGGGTTTTTTTGAGTTCTGTTGCTGACCATTTATTACAAAGCTCCACTAACTGTTGCCAGTGAAGTAGCTAAATTCAATGGATAGCAGAAATTTCTTCAATAAAAACTAACATGCAATGATTCACCTTCAAACATGCAGTTTAGAGCAGGGTATTATGGGTCCTTATTCTAACCATTAGCTTTCCAGCTGAATATTGAAGGACCTGGTCCTACAGAATCAGGTTAGGTGGTATGCAGGGTCTAGAGGCAAAATGTGAAAAATTGGGACTGGTGGGAGCCTATGAAGGAGGAAAAAATCCATTCTGGCTGTGATGTCTTCTACACTCTCACATGCAGAACAATTCATACATGTTTTTGATACGTTAGTAGACAACAGTTCTGTTATAGTAAAGCTTTTTGTAAACCTTAATTGGGTATGCTAAGAATGACTGGGTTACAATGCTTTTTTAATAACAGGATTGTCAATACTAAAATAAAAATATTTTAGTAACAAAATTATTAGGAAAACTGAAATCAGTAGGCTGTTAGAAAACAAACCCTATTTCTGACAAGTTACTCCTTTTCTTTTTTGTCATTCAAAATTATGTTCTAGTGTTTTCAAATACCGTTGGACGTGGTCTGTGTAGGACTTTTGGCTAGATGAACATTTAATATTTGTGTTTACAAATGACACTTTTTTGAAACTTAATGGAAAATCTCTCTGAATTTCTGCAATTTTTACTTAAGTTGTAGTAGTGCATATTTTGGACTCTTATGAATAATAAGGCTGATTTTTTTCAGATTCTTGTTTTGCCTGGTAATTTTTAGTCAATTTTTAGTACTAACAGTTTTGCCTATCACTCTAACTGTTTATTCCATATTTTATAACTTGTAGGCCTCCAATAGCCAAGCTTCGCCACAATCTGCTACCACACCAAGGATGGAAAGTGCAACAGGAACCGCAATTGCTACCTCTTCACGAACTCCTCCATCACTCAGTCTTCAGGGTCCCCTGTGTCCTCCTGTGTGTCCCCCCGCTCCGTTAGAAGAATTGTCTCCAGACAGCATTGATGCTCATACATTTGATTTTGAAACTATTGCCCATCCGAACTTGGAGCAAGCTCTTAAGCAAGGATCATTAGACTTGGATTCCTTAGCAGAAAGTCCAGAATCTGACTTCATGTCAGCAGTAAATGAATTTGTAATAGAAGAAAATCCAGTATCTCCTAATGTAATAAGTGACCCACAAAGTCCAGAAATGATGGTGGAATCTCTTTATTCTTCGGTTATCAATGCAATAGACAGTAGACGGATGCAAGATACCAGTTCTTGTGTAAAGGATGTTTCAGTAGAAAATGCTTCTCTCAATGTTTGTGTGGAGAAGTGTAGGGTTATTGCCCTAGACTCCAAGGTACATTTAAGAGGCATAAGAGAAGACCTTTGCCACTTTAGAACACTTGTACAACGAGAACAGTGTGACTTTTCTAATTCTTTAAAATGCACTTCCTTAGAAATAGTAAATACAATTGAGAAAGTAAAACTTTCACTTGAAAAAACACTAAACGATAAACATCAAAATGAATTGCAGTCTTTGAAAAGTGAATATGAAACTAAAATTAATAAATTATTGGAGGATGGGGAAGAAAATAAAAAGAAGATTAAAAAGTTAAAAAGTGACTTATTAGGACTTGAGGAAGTTCTTCAGAATAAGAATGATGAATTTGCAATGGTAAAAAATGAGAAAGAAGCTGTAGTTTGCCTCCAGAATGAAAAAGACCAGAAGTTACTTGAATTAGAATGCCAAATGGAGACACAAAATTCTGAAATTAAGGAACTGAGACAGTCACGTGAAATAGTTCTTGAAGACTTGAAAAAGCTTCATGTTGAAAACAATGAAAAACTACAACTCCTGAGGGCAGAACTCGAGAGTTTAGAGCAAAGCCATTTAAAAGAACTGGAAAGCAACCTGCAAGCCAGGCATTTACAGGAATTTGAGAAGGTGCTAGCTGAGCACAAGGACTGTTTGGATAAATTAAAAAAAGAGAACCAGCATCGACTTGAACAAATGCAGGAATCTCATGAAATAGTTATGCAAGAGAAACAGCAACAAGTAGAAGAGCTACAGCTCAAGGTTTCAGATCTGTCTGATTTGAGGTGCAAATTAGAAGTTGAGCTTGCCCTGAAAGAGGCAGAAACTGATGAAATGAAGCTTCTTTTGGAAGAGAGCAGAAACCAGCAACAAGAGACCTTAAGATCTCAGATTGATAAGGAAACTGAAAGCTTAAAAAAGGAGATAGATAAATTAAACAATAAAATACAAATTAGCAGTGATGAATATCAAGTGGGCTTATCAGAACTAAGGACTCTGATGACAATTGAGAAAGATCAATGCATCTCTGAGCTAGTAGATAGATATGAAGAGGAATCAAATTTGCTTAGAACTGAATTAAATAAAGTAACGCTTCTTCATCAAAAAACTGCTGAGGCAGAAAAAAGACTTTCAGAGCAAATAACAGAACTACAGAGTAAGTTAGAGTTGGAAGCAAGTGCCCTAGAAAAGGAAAAAATGGAAAAATTGTCTCTCTGTGAGCAGCAGGAAAAATATGAAGCTATTATCCATAACCTAAAGGAAGAGAAAGAACTGTTAGTATCTAAGCAAGAACAAGACAGGCAGTTGCTCATTCAGAAGCTCAATTGTGAAAAAGAGGATGCAGTGCAAACTGCTTGTAAAGAGTTTGAATTACAGAGGGAGGCTGCTGAAAAAGGGCTTTTGGAAAAAATACAACAACTTGAGATGCAAGTAAATCGGAGGTACTGTAAGAATTAAGTTACTGTGTTTTCCTAGTATTTTAAAGTAATCAATATGGTATATTCATGGTACACTATGCAATATGTAAAATGTCTATGTATTTGTGATAGTGTTTATTTGGATTGGTTTCTTATTGACACCACAAGTAAATTCCATTTTAGAGGTAATGATGTTCTCATGTCTGTAGTTAATCTTGAAGATTGTGAAGTGTCTTATACAATATCATTTCCAAACGGCAGTGAAGGTTTTTTTATTTCAGTCTTGTAATGCTACACTGAAGAAGTGTTTCCACAATAGCAAGTTACTTGAAATTCCAATTTTGATGTTCTCAGTCTCTCTGCTTTCCCATGTTTTGCACTGCTGTTAGCAGGCTGATAAATTTGTTTCATTGGCTAATTATACACCAAGTTGGTGATAACTGTGGCATGAAAAATTGTGTTGGAATTTATATAAGATTGGCTGAGAACTGTCCCATGGCTGCCTGGACTTCCATTGGCTTTTGCTACCACATTTATGTATTTCAGGGTCTTCTGTTTGAGCTCCTTAAAGAAGCACAAATGTGCTACATAACCCTATAGAACATCCTTAGGTCATTGTTTTTCTTTGTTAATTTCTGCAGAGATTTTTCATTTTTAAAAGAAAAATATTTTTTCCCTTGCCAAGAATGCATATAATTATGCTTTCTGACTTCTCATATCTTACCTACTTATTAGTTTGTAATACCTATCAGCAGACTAGATTGTGTTGTTACAGAATGGAAATAGAATTTTTCAGTGTGACTAATGTTCAGCAACAATATTTCATTTTGAAATGCTAAAATTTGTCATTTGTGTTTTTGTAGTTTAAATGAATGCAGCAGATAGATCCTCTTTGTAAAATACCTAGAGACTTTTTTCCTAGATATTAAGATATAGTATATTAACATATACTAGGTATAAGATATATTAAGTATGTGAAATGGGAAAAGATCAATAAAATGGACAGAATGGGCATAGAAGCCAGAAGAATATTGCAGAACATGAGTACAGACTTAAGTTAGCTTTTAACTTTTGAATATAAAGGTAATGTTAAAAAATTAAGGAAGGAGAAGGAAGGTTCTGCAGAGAGTCCAACATGCACACAATTTACTTACATAGTGCAAGGGAAATGGGAGTATTTGCTTCACTTAAATTGTCTGCTGCCTCAGGATTTTCATATGCAAATATATCCACCATTAAATGATGTGTTAGTGTCTGTGTTTGTATGTCAGTGTACATAAAAATGCATCAATATCATGTTCTTTGAATTGATTGGGATATGATGAAACTTAAGAACAGCCCTTCTTAATTGAAGAAATTATTCTCTTAATATGGTGAAATGAGAAGAACAATGACAAAGTCTATGTTCTTTTCCTTTTCTGTGTATTAATGCACTGTAGAAGTTTGAAAGACTTGACTCAACGGGAAAAAAGATGTAGCTGTGTCACCAGACTTTTAAAAATCCACCTACGCTTAAATTTGAACTTCTGAGCGCAGCTGTGTGTATCCTTATCCAAACTAAGATAAAACAGATAATAACGTATTTCAAAGAAATGTTACCTGCTTCATTCTAAAGAAGTGTTGTTAGTTTGATAAGTTCTATCAAGTAATTTAATTTCTAGTGTGACACTGAAATACTTATTGCCTCCTAAGGCTCCTTTTTATGCCTTTATTCTGCTGTTAGTGTGTTTTCTCTAGGAATCAAGACATGTTATATTTTATCTGCAGAGTATATATATGTTAAGTGAATCTGTCTTAATATTTCCAAGTCACTGTTTAGTTGTTTGGGTTTTTTGTGGGGGTTTTTTTTGGGTTCTTTTTTTAGTTCTTAAAACCCCAAGCTATGTCAGTAACTTGATTTGGCTCATTATCCTCACTTAGCTATTGTTTAGCAATTAACTTTTAGTGGTAGAAACTGACTTCAATTTGGCATGTGCCTATATGCTTGCCAGATAAATGTTCTTTTCTGCAAGAGTAGTGGTACATTAGCCATTTGGAAGGCACAGAGAGATGGATTGTTAAGTTTGACTTGAGTATTGGACTGACACCAGGAATTTAGTTTTTGAACTCTCATGAAAACTAAGAAAAATATTTAGAGGTGAAAAGGAAATATTTGTGATCCATGCATTACCACTGTATGAAAATTACTGTGGTTTGGTGTGTCTGAAAATCCAGTCATTTTGATTAGAAAAGATAACAAAGCCACAAGGCATTTGTAACTCTCCTATTTACCCTTTCTACCCTTTACTCTTCTATCTTGTGCTAGCCAACTGAAAATGACAATTTTTCTAATGACTTTTGTTGTTAAGCAGATTGCTAATCAGTTAAAAGATTTATAATATTGTAAAGAATATTAAAGATAGTATAGGAATCCTGACTGCTTTGAAAACTGAATTACTGCTTTGGTATCTTCTAGCCTTGGTATTGTCCAGCCACCATCAGTAGTGAGGCTTCTTCGTAGAGCATATGCTCTCTCTCTCTTAGCTATGCTTCATTTAGAAATAAATTAAAATTTAATCAAGCATGAAAATATTTTCTCTGTGGTACAAAAAAAGATTTGCTTGGGTGTTTCATGACTTACTTTGTTCTCTGCTTATTTTACTTTTAATTTCTGGTATGTCAAAAGTTGTTTTGCCATACAAAGAACTTCACTTAGCTTTCAGAGATCCTGTATTTACAGCTTCTTACGGGCTTTTTGAATGCTTAGCTACTGCATAATAGTTTGTACATGCAGTATATGCCCATGTGATTTAACTATGGCAGCATTGTTAAATACGTTTTTTGTCATCTTAGAGTTTACTTGCAAAGAAACCCCAGTCTGAAGGTACATGCTTTTGGTATCTTGAAAACAGTAAAAAAGTTAGGCATTGTCACTATTGGTGTAGTTGTCGAGACTTTTGCAGATTAAATGTATAAATCTACTACCTGATACAGTGATAAGCCATAAAAAATGATAATGTGGGAGCATCCTTTGCAGAACAGCAATATCCTTTACTTGGCTGTCACCTGCAGTCAGTAGTCCAGGCAGCCCATTTGAAAGGCGAATGATTTCTGCTTTGGTTTAGTGCAGCTAACAGACTTGAGTTTAAATATGTATAATTTTAATATTAATATGATTTAAATATTATTCTGATGTAGAGGAATAATAGAAATTTAAAATTATATGTTTACACAAAGGTTGCCCAGCAAAGGGATTTCTCTGTTCCAGCGTTCTTCAGTGGTGGTTGTTGTTAACTGAAGCCAAAGTAGAGAAGAGCATAGCTAATGTTTTTGCTCCAGTGATGGAAAAATACTTGGCCTATGTAATATTGTCTCTTTCAAAAGCCATTTAAGGTCATTATCCTTCCTGCCTCCATGGCTGTTGATGCTTTCCTTCCTTTATGATGATTACTACTGTCCTCTAGATTTTGCAATCCAGAGTTTTGAGTTTCACATCTGGATTCCTTAGCATCACATTTACTGCTGAATTGTTTTAATTATGTGATGGTTCTGAAGGCATTGCATTTTGTCATACTCAGAATGTTCATTAAGTTGATCACTATTTGTTCTTTTTGTGGGTTTCCACACCTTCTGTTAGAAAAGTGTAAACAAAAGCTCCCCCCTCAACAAAACTTCAAAGTTAGAGCCAGCGTAGTACACTAAAAAAACCCCAGAATGCCCAAGAATAAGAATTAGTGAGATGCTCATTACTAAAAGGTAGAACTGAAATTAGTAATTACTTAATTGTAATACAGTATTTATTAAATATTTCAGAAATAATGTCTCAAAATGAACTTCCACCTATTTGTGTGTTTGTTTATTTCATGTATTCTGGGGCTCAGTATAGGCTGCAAATTTAAAACCTAAACATTTTCTTTTAAGTCCTCCTGCTGAAGCATCTGCTGAATCAAGTTTAGTTGCTGAACTTCAAGAGAAGCTTCAGGAAGAAAAAATGAAGTTCTTAGAGCAACTTGAAGAACAAGAAAAAAGAAAGAATGAGGAAATGCAGAACATCAGAACATCACTCACTGCAGAACAGCAGGTAAAGCTGAATTTTTTTTTTTTATTATTATTATTTTTGCTCTCATGACAATTACATATTCTTTTGCTGTTTTGAAGCTAGAGTAGGGTTTTCTCTTTTGCTGTGTAACACTTCCATATTCTAAATTTGTGTGATGATCTGAAGCCAGGATATGATGTGTTAATGGAATAAAATACTTAAGCATTTAAAAACAAAACAAAACAAAACACCCAAAAAAACAAACAAAACCCCCACAAAAACAACAAACCAACAACCAAACAACTGGGCAATCCAGATTCAATTTTTGTGACTTCTTTTGCTTAAGTGCTTGAAATTTCTGTTCATTCGTCTCTTTAACTGCAGAGAGATACCAGTTACTACAAAATTTGTGGACAACATTAAATTAATTATTTGGAATACTGCTTTGGAATGGTACTTACTGGGTTTTAAACCTTATTTGCCTGGGCAGGTAGTATTTGAGGTTTACAGCTAATGTTGTATTTGACATAATAAACTTAGAAACACTGCACTTGATACAAAATCATATTGCACTGGATTAATATTTTATATCTGTATCCACATATCTTCCTTTTAAACATCCTGAGTGTCTCAGTGTCTGTAGATGAGTCTTGAGTTCTTAAATTAAATCTCTGTTAGCAGCAGCTATTATCTGCAGCTTTGTTGCATTTGAACACTGAGAAAGGATTTTCTGTTTAAAGCACCTCTACTTACTCTAGCTATGGTAGGATCAAATGAGGACAAAGAGACAGGGTAGTGATCAGCCAGCTTGGTGAATGAATGCTATGAGTCACTTGGTGCATAGCACATGAAATTGCAGAGATCTATAAAGAAAGGCATATTATTGAAATTCTTGGACTCTTCATTAATACTGAAGTGAGTCTTACATGGTCAATCTAACAGGATTTTTTTCCTATGTTGGTAGTCTTTAGATTTATTTTCTATCACAATATTTCTCAATATTCAGTTTTCCTCATTATCCAATAGTATTCGTTTTTGCAGCAGAGCATGGAAGGGAATATTCTGTGGCATTCACAGCAAATTCCAAGGAAAGCTGGAACTTTTTGTTAAAACAACAAACAACCCCCCATGATAAACCCCAGCAAAAGCAAACAAATACCTTAAACCCAGAAAAAGGGTGTATCAGTCAGTGCTGACAGTTTACCACACTGGCTCTGATTAATGAGTAATTTGGGTATTTAACCCCATTTTTCTTTGGGTTTTTTGGTGGTTTTTTTTTTTTTTTTTGTTTGTTTTGTTTTGTTTTGTTTGTTTCCTCTGTGAAATTTTCCTAGAGTTGTTCCTTAAGTTTGTGGTGTGATAGTTTTGTTATGCAGACATGTACCAAAGGCTGCTGTGGACTATTGAAGGTGTGTAGCATGCCAAATAGTTTGCATTTTAAGACTGAGAGTTGGGAGGCATAGGTCAAGACAATCTCAAAAGTCACAGAAAAAAGTGAAATTAATTTAAAATATCCTTTTAATAGGTGGTTTTGGTAGTTTCTGTCTCTCTTCAGCAGCACAGTAAGAGTAAAAGGGGTGGGAGCATAATGGTCAGTGGAAAGATTGAATAAGCAGAAAGGGTTGTTGGATTGATACCAATGGCTGTGCTGGTCTCTTCTTTTTTATGTTGAGTTATTCAAGCTATTAACCAGGATTCCTTTATATCTTTTGCATTAATTCATTGTTCCTGAGTAATTAATGCATGACTTGAAATGTATTTTTAATTAATGTTATTTTTCTTTTTTGTTATATGTAATGTATTGTGATGCAGTTCAACTTTGTCTTAGTAACTTGAAACCTTAAAGTATAAAACGTACAGCTATTATACATTAACTGAAATATAAAGTATTATATTTAAAGAAAAAACAACAACTTACAAATTCTTTTTTTTGTAATGATTTCTTTATTATGGTACTATTTTTGTGTACTGGGATTGGGGGAATGAGAGGATTAAAAATAAAATTAATTTTAAAAAATTGTTTCAGAGGCATATCAAAATAAAATGTTCCAGAGATTTTATCTCTTCACCAAAGCAAAAAGTAAACAAGTTTTAATTCCTTTTTTAGTCAGAAAACTGAAATGTATGCCGTCTTTTGCGCTTTTTTGTTCTAGTGATATGTTTTGCATTACATTTGTACAGTATAGTTCTTATTTCAGTAATACTTCCTTTCTGTTTTCAGACCAACTTTAACACTGTTCTGGCGAGAGAGAAAATGAAAAAAGAAAACATAATTAATGATCTTAGTGATAAATTAAAAGTGCTTACACAGCAGCAAGAAAAAGATAAGGGTAAGCAAAGTTCTGAAGAAGTATTCATCTTTTCTAATAGGATTATTCCATTCACTGCAGGTTGGTTTTTATCCCTAGCGCTGCTGTTATTAAAAGAATTTCTGTTTATTTATTCATAGATTTGATTGAAACACTTTCTGAAGATAGAGCGCGCTTGCTTGAAGAGAAGAAGAAGCTTGAAGAAGAAGTTAATAAACTGAGAGGTAGTAATCTTTCTCCATCAACTTACTCTGTGGCAGCAGCATCAGAAGCTTGTGGAGCCTGTGCAGCTGATGTTCCCACTGACACAGACAGATTGGTTCCTGACTTTGGGGCTGAAGGGAGAATGGACTCCACCATGGAAACCAGTATGATGGCTGTGCAGTAAGTATGGGGCATTGTAGTAGAAATACACAAAGCATGCTCTCATTTTAGAAACGTATTCTCTTGGTTGTTGTGAAGCACAAATGAGCATGTTGAATGCTCTTTCTGCCTTTAATGTGTTTCCTAAAAATATTCTTTTAAATGTACCTGTGCATACAATTCATCAGAATCATCAGAAATGTGTGGGTTTGATGACTTGCCAGTGTGCAACTTAAAGGTGAAACTTGGCCCCACAATAGAGATAAAAATACAGACCTAAGTGTACAAAAAGTAAGTCAAACAGAAGAAGAATTGTAATGGTGAATGAGCTGGATGGCTCCATGTTACCAGCGTATCTTTTGAACAGTGTCTCACTTTCATGCCACTAGCTTTTTGAACAATCCCAGACTTCTCCTCCATACCTTTCCCGTAAGTAAGGATACTGACTGGGTTGACATGAGGTTTTTGCCAGAGGAATGAAAGCAAAGATGTCAGATACATTTTCTTTAATCAATGTCCATCACAGCCGATGCTGCTCCAACACAGAATCACATACCCAGAGCACTAAATAGCTTTGTGGAAGTGAGGGTGAAAACAGTTGTTACTTACCAAACTAAATTTGGACTGATAATAAAACAAGGAAGTACCCTGTCTTTAGGAGAGCTGTTTCTTACAGTAATCATTCTAGTCCTGAACTCTCAAACAGATTTACAAACAAAAAATAAAATTGTAAAGCTAAGCTTGTGAACAAAAAAATTATGGATCAATGTATTAAGATTCTGGTAATAAATAGACAGAAATTATGACAGGCTTATGTTGACTATTTCCCATTACAGGAAAGCTAAACAGCCTTTTAACTTAAATGAGGTAATGATTAGCATGGCTTACTTATAAATTGCTAGATCTACTTGGCATTTTGCTTGGATTTAGAATATGTTTCATCTTGGAACTTGTCCTTTTTCTTTTCCCAACGAAATCATTTTGGACTACAGAACACATTGCTTCTTCCCTATTAAACTGCTTTTAAAATGCATTTTAATTGTTTTATCTATGTTCTTAAGAAATTTCTTATTAAGATGTATTATCTTATGCTCCAGTGTTCAGTTTATCTCACAGATAAATGGAAACAATTGGCAAGTTCACATTTAGTGTCTCTACCAGAGAGTCCCAGGGCATTTTAAACTACAGACTAGGAAAATATGACATCAAAGAGCTGAATTGCACTATCAAGTGTTACCAGTCAAAGCATGTGGAGCTGTATCTTTCATCCTGATGTCTTGAAAATAATGCAAAATACCAAGAAATGTTCCCATCTAACTTGATAGATTAATCAGTGACTGAAAATTCACTGGCTTGTTGCAACAAAGAAGCTTCTTGGTTTAAAGAAAAGAAAAAAATTCCCAAAATCATGCCAGAAATGTCAGTACTGATTGTTAAGATATCCTATGCTGTTCCATCTGTGCTAGCAAATACTATATCACTCTTCACTGAGTGAAGATGGCGGGGGGGATGCGGAGAAGATTTTTGATCATGTAAAGAAATTTCATTTTTAACCTATCCATTTTCTTTCTCTTTTAGTGAAAATGTCCATATGTCTGAAGAAAAGCAGAGGATAATGTTATTAGAAAGAGTGAGTAGATTGTGTGATTGTGTTACAACCAAGTACTTATAAATATGTACGTGTGAAGTTGTGCTGTTATCAGTTATATCTGATATAAGATAATGTCTGCAAGGATTATAAATACAACTTCAGTGCATGTTTTTTTCATTGTACTCTTAGATCAGCATAATTCACTGAAGTAATTCAAGATAAGCATTAATGCATTATTTGTGGCATAGCTTTTTTTTTTGTTCTGTTTATATAGGGTTTAGTATGAATGACTGAGGTGTAATAGTTCTTCTTAGGACTGACCGGTGACATTGATCCAGAGAATGTCTGTAGGAAAAAGAGTTGCAATTACTTTTTCAAATTAATATGTACAAAGCACCTGCACAGGAATTGAGATTGATTTACTGCTTTCTCATGGAAATGAGTAACTTCTGCTCCTAAGCTATATTCTTGATCAAAAGTGAGAATGACTCCTAGTAGTTACACTGGAATATTTCAGGTTCTAGGAATTTTTAACTGTCCAGTCATGTCTAACTCCGTCTCAGTTTCAATTTAAAAGTTGACTGTAAAAAAAAAAAAAAAAAAAAAATCAGGAAAAAAGCGTCTTTAGCTTTCTAGGATCATTTGTACTAAAAACTCTGACCAGATAGAGAACAGGAATGTTTTCTATTAATGGATTGTGGCACTGTTTGTTGCAAGCTTCTGGATGTTACTGACAGAAGTGCTTACATGCTTTATTCTGTCATCTGATTACAAAGGATTTGTCATGGGTAGAAGCTGTAACATAGTAATATATTATTTCTTTTGCTGTTCTATCAATTACTTGCTTTTGTAGCTGAAAGCAAAGTATGAGTATGGAGGTAAATATACCTTAGCTGTGGGTTTTGTAGCACTGGAATAATTGCTAGACTTCAATTATTTTTTTTTACATGTCTTTGTTCAAAAGGTGTTTTGATAATTGTTGTAGAACTGAAAGCTGTAGTATTGTATAAGTCAGGCTCTAGTCATATCACAACTTTTTTAAATGTTTGTGCTTCATAAAGTGTATTAATTAGTTAATCAGTTGAGATTTTCTTTCAGACTTTGCAGTTAAAAGAAGAGGAAAATAAGAGATTAAATCAAAGACTGGTAAGTATTTGTGCATGCCAGACATGTTTTAAGTCTCATGAAGAAATGAAAGCTAAAAAATGTTTAGTTTGTTAAAATCTAAAAAGGTGTTTTTATTAATTTCAAAGGTGTTTTAAGTGTTAAGGCAAGAGGTGAGTAAGTAACCTGATAACTTTTCAAAAGTACCTGATCTTAGCAGTCTTTTCATGGGAAAGATTCACAGGACGGGAATTATCAGCACTGGAGAGAAAAAGGCTGCAAAAAAGGCTCCAAAAAAACCCACAGATCATTCAGGCTTAGGGTACAAGGAGTTAATTTCTGTGGTACCATGGCTCAGTTTTTCAGAAAGGCCAGTTTACAAGAGTGTAAATATGCCTGAGCATTAAGCATAATTAAGAGTGTTAGCAATAACTTAGAGATTGTTTTGAGAAAACTGCACCTGTTGTTTTTGTAAGGTGTGAAACTTGAATTCTGGCCTTGGTGATCTCACTTTCTTTAAGTGAAGGGTGATACCTAGAAGTGTGGCAAAAACTGATACCTGTGTAGTTGGAAGTTTCATTTCATAACATAAGTGTTTGATAAGTTTCTGTAGTAGAAATTGACATTTTTTTGGAGAATATGCTGAGTTGGAAGGGACCCACAAGGGTCGTCAAGTCCAGCTCTTATCCCCACACAGGACCATCCCCACATCACACCATGTGCCTGAGAGTATCATCCAAAAGCTTCTTGAACTCTGGCAGGCTTGGTGCTGTGACCACTGCCCTGGGGAGCCTGTTCCAGTACCCAACCACCCCCTGGGTGAAGAACTATTTTTAATATCCAACCTAAACTTCACCTGACACATCTTTAGGCCATTCCCTCAGGTTCTGTTACTGGTCACTACAGACAAGAGACCAGTGCCTGCCCCTCCTCTTCCCCTCGCAAGGGAGTTGTAACTGCGATGAGGTCTCCCCTCAGTCTCCTCTTCTCCAGGCTGAACAGACCAAGTGACCCCAGCTGCTCCTCATACGGCTTCCCCTCAACGCCCTTCACCATCTTTGTTGTCTTCCTTTCAATGCTAACAGTTTCGTATCTTTCTTATATTGTGGGGCCCAAAACTGCCAACAATATCTAAGGTGAGGCTACCCCAGTGCAGAGCAGAGTGGGACAATCCCCTCCCTCGACTGGCTGGTGATGCTTTGCCTGAGGGCCCCCAGGACAGGGTTGGCCCTCCTGGCTGCCAGGGCACTGCTGACTCATATTCAACTTGCAGTCAACCAGGATCCCCAGGTCCCTTTCCACAGCACTGCTTTGCACCATCTCATTCCCCAGTCTGTGTGTACATCTGGTATTGCCCCATCTCTGGTGCAGAATTTGGCACTTTTGTTGAACTTCATATCGTTGGTGATTGCTCAGTCTTCTAATTTGTCAAGGACCTCCCTGCCTCCAAGGGTGTTCACAGCTCCTCCCAGTTTTGTATCATCTGCAAACTTGCAGTATCCCTTCCAGTCCTGCATCCAAGTAATTTATGAAATATTAAAGAGTACAGGGACCAAGATGGAGCCCTGTGGAACCCCAGTAGTGACAGGTCACCGGACCCCATTCTCTGTTACCCTCTGTTCTCGACCCGTGAGTCAATTGCTTACCCACCGCATGCTCTGTTTACTCAGCTGTGCCAGACATTTTGTCAAGAAGGATCCTGTGAGAGACAGTATTGAAAGCTTTACTGAAATCCAAAAAGATTACATCACCTGGCTTCCCTTGATCAACTAGATGAGTTACCTTGTTGTAAAAGGAAGTCAGGTTTCATTAGCAGGACTTTTCGCTCATGAAGCTGTGCTGGCTGTGACTGATGATTGTGTTGTCTTTCAGGTGTTTTTCAATACTTTCAGTACTTTTCAATACTTCCCTGAATAATCGTCTACATAACTTTACCAGTCACTGAATTGCGACTGACAAGCCTATAGTTTCCAGGGTCCCTCTTCTTGCTCTTCTTGTAAACTGGGACAGTGTTTGCCACTTTCCAGTCAGCCGGGACCTCTTCAGAGTTCCAAGACTGCTCAAAAATCATTGAGAGGTTTTACAGTGACATCAGCCAGCTCTTTGAGGATTCTGAGATGAACCCTGTCAGGCCTCATAGATTTGTGAGGGATCCAGCTGGAGCAGCAGATCCCTTACAGTTTAAGGGTTGCCTGTGAGTTGGTCATTCTCACAGCCATGGTCCTCCAGGGCACTGGGACCCCCTTGGTCCATCATCTATGTTGAAGACAGAGGCAAAGAAAGTGTTAAACTCCTCTGCCTTGTCTCTGTCCCTGATTGTGAAGTGACCATCTTCATGCTGTATTGGGAGATGATATTTCTGGCTGCCTATTGCCATTAATGTATTTGAAAAAAACTTATGATTGTCCCCCACGTTTCTGTCCAACTTCAACTCCAGCTGAGGTTTGGCCACACGAATTTTCTCTCTACCCATCCATGGCAAACATCATCCTTGAGTTCTTCCCACATCACTTGACCTTGCTTCCACTGGGCATACACCTTCCTTTTTTACCTTATTTGCAAGAGAAGATCCCTGCTCAGCCAAGCCATCCTTCTGCCTTGCCTGCTTAACTTGTGGCATTTGTGAATTGCCTGCTCCTGTGCCCTTAGGAGGTGATATTTGAAAAGTGACCCCTTACACTTGCAGAAATGTTTTCCCAGGGGACCTTACTAATTCCCTGAGCAGCCTGAAGTCTGCTCTCCTCATGTCCAGAGTGGCGGTTTTGCTGGCACTTTTCCTTCTGTCAATATATGTTAAACTTGATTGCTCTGTGGTCACTGTGGCCAAGATGACCACTGATCTCTGCTTTGCTCATGAGATCCATTCTGTTGATAAGCAGAAGATCAAGGAGAGTGTCTTTCCAAGTTGGGTCCCTTAGGACCTGTTCTATTTGTTCAGGGTGTAATAAAGTATTGCAAGACGTCTAAAAGCATCTTTTTTAAAGAATTTTTTAATTCCAAATATTAATGAAGTGCACACTAGTTAGTTCAGTGTAGTCTTTTTACAATAAAACTCAAAATACACTGCTCGTATTTCTAAACATCTTTGTAAATTTCCTAAATCTTTAATCCCTTGTCATCCCAGAGTAAAATGAAATTGAAGAAAGCACGGTGTACAGGACAAATAGAAAATTCTTTTTGTTATTATTAATACCAACCTGTGTAGGAGAAATTTGCCGTTCATTGGACTTCAAAAAAATGCAAATTTTGTTTCTAACTGGGCATAGGAAATTAATATGTTTTCAACTCCTTACTTATACACTGGTTTTTTGTAGATAATTTTATTTTCATTCTTCTTCCCTCTCCTTCCCTGTGCACTTATAAAACTGAAATGTATATCATCAATTAAATATCAGTGTTTATTTCTATTAAGCATCTTCAGATAAGGAACTTAAGAAGGGGTTCTGCACAATAAAATAAAATCTTTGCAGGTCACTACTGTCTTTACTAGCAGAACCTGTGGGTTACCTCTGCAAGTAATAAAAAATAAAAAACTCCTTTTAATACTAGGAGTTTTACTACAAGATTTTTGTTATATGAATTACTGAGAAAGGGAACCTTTTTTTTCCTATGTAAAAGGCTCTTAGAACTGTACTTATAAAACACTGTTTACTAAATTTTAATGTAATTATTCTCAACAGTCTTATTTGTTCTGTTTCTCTTAAAGTTAGAAATTAAGAAAAAATAGAGAAATCAGGTTAGTTTGCATTTTAACACTTACTGTGGTTTTTAAAAATAGTAAGAAGATCTCTGGTCTTAATATCTGTTGAGAACTCTCAGACACTTTAGTGAACAATCCAAGCAAATTGGACAGTTGCTAGATGCAACCTTTTCAAGAAAGAAAAGTACAATGTGAATAAGAAAAAGAAATATAGCCTCTAACAAAACAAAACAAAAAAAAACCAAAACCAAACCAAATCTCAAATTGGATCTTCGAAATAAAACTGAAAATGTCATCAGAATCTGAGAGCTTTTTGTGTTGTACTGCATTCAATTTGGACTCATTCTTTGTAAAAATGAAGAAAATGAGTTGTGAATAGGCTTCAAGCTTCTGTGAAGAAGTCTGGTACTGCCTCTGGGGTAGGCAGGGAGCAAGACTGACAGTAGGAAGTATAGCATAGGGAACAATATTTGAGTTACAGCTGAAAAGTCACGTGCTAAACTTCAAGTATGAGCAATCTAGATTTGAATAGCTTGTATAAATGGTCCAGGAGGTAGGATTGCATGGGATATCTGCAGGACCCATAGTCAGAGTTTGTGTAGCAATTTTGAATTGTCTTTTCTAAGGAAGTTACCAGAGGGTAATGAAACATATACATTTACATCAGATCAACTGCTCTAGCCACTTGCCTGCACGTGGACAAGGTATTCCTTCGCAGATAGAAAGTAGCAATACTCCTTTTCTTGTTATCATAGTTACTGTAGAAAGTTTGTGTACACTTATATTTTTAGGTCTAGTTTATCATATTGAAGTTGGTCCATGTGCCAGTATTAATTAACTTAAACGGATTAAAATATCATAATATAGGAGGAGATAATTCTTATGTTCAAAACCTCACATAATTGAGCCTTCGTTTTGTCTTAGTAAATTCGAATCCAGTTTTATTCCAGGGAGTGCTGATCTGTCTTATTGCATTAAACTTCAGATTTTGCAACAGTGCTTAGAAGAGTTGAGAAGCCATATTGACTTCAACATCTAGAGTTTAATTGTAATAAATATGTTTAACCTCCAGTGTTCTACCATCTATTCCAGTGCCAGTGGCTTCTGTGTTAGAATGCACAGCTATATTGTAGGTCTTGTGTATGGTCAGAATAAATCTTCACTGGCACCGATCTGGAAAGCCCGTCTCAGTTTTAAATGAGGGAGAAGTCAGTTATGCAAGAAATTTCATAATCAAAGGTAGCTATTAAAAAAAAGAGTACAATAATGAAACACAAAAATCACAAACAACAAAGCCCGCTACAGAACAGGATGACAAAAGTATGCTGGGTATTCTGAATGCATATAAAATCCACAAGACTAGACACTGTTTGAAATTCGTCAAAAGTTATCTTACCATATCCTTACCTGTAATGTACATTTCATTGTAGCTTGTCAATACTTTATAGCTTTTCTCTTTTTTTATAGATGTCCCAAAGCATGTCATCAGTATCCTCAAGACATTCTGAAAAAATAGCAATTAGAGAGTAAGTACATGTTAATTTTCATATTAACTGATATTAAATAAGTGTATAATTTAAAGAAGGTCACAATTCTTCTGTTCTTTCTCTGGTGAAAAGATAAACAGATCTTCTCCAAAGTTAAATCGTCAACTATTGAACCATCCTAGTTGAGCATAAATCAGATTTTATAAAACCAATCTGTAAACAAAAAACCAGCTTCTCTGAATTCTGTTATGTCAGTGACTTTCTTGAATTCTGTACCTTCTTTACCCAGCTCATATCAATAATACTTCATGGAAGTTCTAGTATTCTCCCAGAGTTTTCTTTTAGATTACTTTTTATTTATGTTTAACCTTGAGGTCATGCTAAGAAAAAGTAGAAGGAAATGTACTGTAGTGTTGTTTTATACTTCAAGCAGAGTTTTACCTTCCTGAAGTCTTCAAAATTCTTGGCTTACCCTGACAGGATGAAATTACATTAACGCAATCGTTTCGTTAGGTATTATCAATCTGCTAGCAACTGCATGTAGAATTGTTGCTGGAAAAAAGATGTATTCTTGCAAAACATGAAAGCTACAAACTTCTTAATATCAGACTTATAAATTACTTGAGTAATACAAGAAATCTTTTTGGAAAGAAAACCAGCACAGATTATTCCATTAATGTTTTCTGAATTGCACCAACTTGCCTTTTTATGGTAACAAGATCAGTATGTGAAGAATAGATTTTTCCCTTGAGCATCTGAATATTCTGGGAACTCTCTTCTGGGAAGAAAATGTTGTGAAAGAAAGATTTGTCTGTCCAGTAGAAATATCTTTAAGTCAATATAGCCTGTCTTCACAATAAGCCCAGGCAGAAAAGCTTGGAGTATTGTTTATTTAATCCAAAAGTGAGCTTTAAAGGAGATGAGCTAAGTTTCTGTAGACTTACTCATTTGTCTCTGACTATGTGCCTGCAGTCTCCTTTGATGGAGAAGAGTTTTCTGCTTTCTTTGCTGCTTCTTCCCCCATCCCCAGAGGACTAGTAATATTTATTCCTAGAGTGCCCCTCATGATCTGATTCTTAATTTGTAGCTATTTGAGACTTCATTCCATTAATGGGTAAATATTTTATTTGTGACACATTTGTACTGTGTAACAGAAGTTTGGAGACTGAAAAAGTTCTTTGAATCCTGTTACTGAAACTTGGCATGAGAACTTGGTCGCTTCTTGTGTTACACTGGTATCAGTAAGAAGCAGATTTTTAAAACTTTTTATATAAAGTCACCACGGTGTTTATCTTGCTTTTAAAGATGAACACTTCATCCATTCTTTTTCTTATGTGCTTCTGTGTCTTATATTTTAAGATTGAAAGCTACATAAATATTTTGCTTATTTTTCTGCGTTCAAATTGGCTTTAGTTTAAAACATCAAAACAATGTTTGTAAACACTGCTACAGTGATGGTTACCTTAAGTTTTGGTGAATAAAGATAATACAAAATTGAAACTTTGTAATTTGTTAGGTTTTTTTTTTTTTAAGCAAAACTGGCGGTTCTTTTGAAAAAATAATTTGAGCTAATCGATGTAGAGCATTTCAAAAAAAGGTAGCCTGGTTTTGTTGACTTCAGGAAATGTAAAATATAGAGGACTTGGTGTAGCAAGTAGAAATGCCTATGCTACTGTTCAGCTAAGTCTCAGTCTATGGGGAAATACATGGGGGAAAATGTCGTGTGATTAATGTAGTTTTAAACTATGCTTTTTTCACTTAAGTTCTATGTTTTATATTTTTTTTCTCTTCATCAGTTTTCAGGTTGGAGATTTGGTTCTCATTATCTTGGACGAAAGGCATGACAACTACGTGTTGTTCACTGTTAGTCCAACCTTGTATTTCTTGCACTCAGAGTCTCTTGCTGCACTGGATCTCAAACCAGGTGAGTGTGGTAAGTGTCAAATTTCTTCCAATTATTAACTCCTACAAATAACACTCTTAACTTTCTATAACACTTAGTGATTTTATAAATACATGTGATAAATAAGAGAAGAATGTAATACAGGTAGTTGTCAGCTCTCTTTGTAGCTTTTGCTATGATGCCTAAAGGTTTAGTGTGTATTTTTGGTGTGTATTTTGTGGGTTTTTAGGTTTGGTGTGTATTTTGTGGATTTTTAGAGTTTTAGAAGTATAGGTTTTCTTGCTCACATATTAAGTGGTTTTGG